>CM068350.1:37842644-38390144 GCA_034769755.1 Odontamblyopus lacepedii
TCTCCTACTACAACTACACCTTCTCCTACTACAAATACACCTGCCTCTGATACAACTACACCTGCCCCTACTACAATTACACCTGCCCTTACTACAACTACACCAGCCTCTACTACAACTACACCAGCCACTACTACAACTACACCTGCCCCTGAGACAACTACACCTGCCCCTACTACAGCTACACCAGCCCCTAATACAACTACACCTGCCCCTGAGACAACCACACCTGCCCCTACTACAACTACACCTGCTCCTACTACAACTACACCTGCCCCTACTACAACTACACCTGCTCCTACAACAACTACACCTGCCCCTACTACAACTACACCTGCTCCGACTACAACTACACCTGCTCATACTACAACTACACCAGCCCCTACAACAACTACAGCTGCTCCTACTACAACTACACCTGCCCCTGATACAACTACACCTCCCCCTACTACATCTATTCTTGCCCTTCATACAACTACACCTGCCCCTGATACAACTACACCTGCCCCTACTACAACTACACCTGCCCCTACTACAACTACACCTGCTCCTACTACAACTACACCTGCCACTACTACAACTACACCTGCCCCTACTACAACTACACCTGCCCCTATTACAACTACACCTGCTCCTACTACAACTACACCTGCCCCTACTACAACTACACCTATTCCTGATACAACTACACCTGCCCCTACTACAACTACACCTGTTCCTACTCCAAATTCACCTGCCCCTACTACAACAACACCAGCCCCTGAGACAACTTCACCTGCCCCTGAGATAACTACATCTGCCCCTGATACAACTACACCAGCCCCTACTACAACTACACCAGCCCCTGTTACAACTACACCTGCCCCTACTACAACTACACCTGCCCCTGAGACAACTACACCTGCCCCTGCTACAACTACACCTGCCCCTACTACAATTACACCTGCCCCTACTACAACTACACCTGCTACAACTACACCTGCCTCTACTACAACTACACCTGCCCCTGAGACAACTACTCCTGCCCCTGATACAACTAGACCTGCTCCTACTACAACTACACCAGCCCCTACTACAACTACACCTGCCCCTGATACAACTACACCTGCCCCTGATACAACTACACCTGCCCCTACTACAACTACACCAGCCCCTGACACAACTACACCTGCCCCTACTACAACTACACCTGCCCCTACTACAACTACACCAGCCCCTGATACAACTACACCAGCCCCTGCTACAACTACACCAGCCCCTACTACAACTACACCAGCCCCTTATAGAACTACACCTGCCCCTACTACAACTACACCTGCCCCTACTACAATTACACCTGCCCCTACTACAACTACACCTGCTACAACTACACCTGCCTCTACTACAACTACACCTGCCCTTGAGACAACTACTCCTGCCCCTGATACAACTAGACCTGCCCCTACTACAACTACACCAGCCCCTGATACAACTACACCAGCCCCTGATACAACTACACCTACCCCTGAGACAACTGCCCTTGCCCCTGATACAACTACACCTGCCCCTGAGACAACTACATCTGCCCCTGACACAACTACACCTGCCCCTACTACAACTACACCTGCCCTTACTACAACTACACCAGCCCCTGATACAACTACACCAGCCCCTGATACAACTACACCTGCCCCTAATACAACTACACCTGCCCCTGAGACAACTACACCTGCCCCTCATACAACTGCACCAGCCCCTACTACAACTACACCAGCCCCTTATAGAACTACACCTGCCCCCACTACAAATACACCTGCCCCTGAGACAACTACACCTGCTCCTACTACAACTACGCCTGCCCCTACTACAAGTACACCTGCTCCTACTACAACTACACCTGCTCCTACTACAACTACACCTGCTCCTACTACAACTACACCTGCCCCTACTACAACTACACCTGCCCCTACTACAACTACACCTGCTCCTACTACAACTACACCTGCTCCTACTACAACTACACCAGCCCCTACTACAACTACACCTGCCCCTGAGACAACTACACCTGCCCCTGAGACAACTACACCTGCTCCTACAACAACAACACCAGCCCCTGATACAACTACACCTGCCCCTGATACAACTACACCTGCTCCTACTACATCTACACCTGCTCCTACTACAACTACACCTGCTCCTACTACAACTACACCTGCTCCTACTACAAGTACACCTGCTCCTACTACAACTACACCTGCCCCGACTACAACTACACCTGCCCCTACTACAACTACACCTGCTCCTACTACAACTACACCTGCTCCTACTACAACTACACCTGCCCCTACTACAACTACACCTGCTCCTCATACAACTACACCTGCTCCTACTACAACTACACCTGCTCCTACTCCAACTACACCTGCTCCTACTACAACTACACCTGCCCCTACTACAACTACACCTGCTCCTGATACAACTACACCTGCCCCAACTAGAACTACACCTGCTCCTACTACAACTACACCTGCCCTTACTACAACTAAACCTGCTCCGGATACAACTACACCTGCACCTACTACAACTACACCTGCCCCTACTACAACTACACCTGCTCCTACTACAACTACACCTGCTCCTACTACAACTACACCTGCCCCTACTACAACTACACCTGCTCCTCATACAATTACACCTGCTCCTACTACAACTACACCTGCTCCTACTACAACTACACCTGCCTTTACTACAACTACACCTGCTCCTACTACAACTACACCTGCTCCTACTACAACTACACCTGCCCCTACTACAACTACACCTGCCCCTACTACAACTACACCTGCTCCTACTACAACTACACCTGCTCCTACTACAACTACACCAGCCCCTACTACAACTACACCTGCCCCTGATACAACTACACCTGCCCCTAATACAACTACACCTGCCCCTACTACAACTACACCAGCCCCTGATACAACTACACCTGCCCCTACTACAACTACACCTGCCCCTACTACAACTACACCAGCCCCTGATACAACTACACCAGCCCCTGATACAACTACACCAGCCCCTGATACAACTACACCTGCCCCTGAGACAACTACACCTGCCCCTGATACAACTACACCAGCCCCTACTGCAACTACACCAGCCCCTTATAGAACTACACCTGCCCCTACTACAACTACACCAGCCCCTTATAGAACTACACCTGCCCCTACTACAATTACACCTGCCCCTACTACAATTACACCTGCCCCTACTACAACTACACCTGCTACAACTACACCTGCCTCTACTACAACTACACCTGCCCCTGAGAGAACTACTCCTGCCACTGATACAACTAGACCTGCCCCTACTACAACTACACCAGCCCCTGATACAACTACACCAGCCCCTGATACAACTACACCTGCCCCTGAGACAACTACACCTGCCGCTGACACAACTACACCTGCCCCTACTACAACTACACCTGCCCTTACTACAACTACACCAGCCCCTGATACAACTACACCAGCCCCTGATACAACTACACCTGCCCCTAATACAACTACACCTGCCCCTGAGACAACTACACCTGCCCCTCATACAACTGCACCAGCCCCTACTACAACTACACCAGCCCCTTATAGAACTACACCTGCCCCTACTACAACTACACCTGCCCCTGAGACAACTACACCTGCTCCTACTACAACTACACCTGCCCCTACTACAACTACACCTGCCCCTGAGACAACTACACCTGCTCCTACTACAACTACACCTGCTCCTACTACAACTACACCAGCCCCTACTACAACTACACCTGCCCCTGAGACAACTACACCTGCCCCTGAGACAACTACACCTGCTCCTACAACAACAACACCAGCCCCTGATACAACTACACCTGCCCCTGATACAACTACACCTGCTCCTACTACAACTACACCTGCTCCTACTACAACTACAACTGCTCCTACTACAACTACACCTGCTCCTACTACAAGTACACCTGCTCCTACTACAACTACACCTGCCCCGACTACAACTACACCTGCCCCTACTACAACTACACCTGCTCCTACTACAACTACACCTGCTCCTACTACAACTACACCTGCCCCTACTACAACTACACCTGCTCCTCATACAATTACACCTGCTCCTACTACAACTACACCTGCTCCTACTACAACTACACCTGCTCCTACTACAACCACACCTGCCTTTATTACAACTACACCTGCTCCTGATACAACTACACCTACCCCAACTACAACTACACCTGCTCCTGCTACAGCTACACCTGCCCCTACTACAACTACACCTGCCCCTGAGACAACTACACCTGCCCCTCATACAACTGCACCAGCCCCTACTACAACTACACCAGCCCCTTATAGAACTACACCTGCCCCCACTACAAATACACCTGCCCCTGAGACAACTACACCTGCTCCTACTACAACTACGCCTGCCCCTACTACAAGTACACCTGCTCCTACTACAACTACACCTGCTCCTACTACAACTACACCTGCCCCTACTACAACTACACCTGCTCCTACTACAACTACACCTGCTCCTACTACAACTACACCTGCCCCTACTACAACTACACCTGCCCCTACTACAACTACACCTGCTCCTACTACAACTACACCTGCTCCTACTACAACTACACCAGCCCATACCACAACTACACCTGCCCCTGAGAACACTACACCTGCCCCTGAGACAACTACACCTGCTCCTACTACAACTACGCCTGCCCCTACTACAAGTACACCTGCTCCTACTACAACTACACCTGCTCCTACTACAACTACACCTGCCCCTACTACAACTACACCTGCTCCTACTACAACTACACCTGCTCCTACTACAACTACACCTGCCCCTACTACAACTACACCTGCCCCTACTACAACTACACCTGCTCCTACTACAACTACACCTGCTCCTACTACAACTACACCTGCTCCTGCTACAACTACACCTGCCCCTACTACAACTACACCTGCTCCTGATACAACTACACCTGCCCCAAATAGAACTACACCTGCTCCTACTACAACTACACCTGCCCTTACTACAACTAAACCTGCTCCGGATACAACTACACCTGCCCCTACTACAACTACACCTGCCCCTACTACAACTACACCTGCTCCTACTACAACTACACCTGCTCCTACTACAACTACACCTGCCCCTACTACAACTACACCTGCTCCTCATACAATTACACCTGCTCCTACTACAACTACACCTGCTCCTACTACAACTACACCTGCCTTTACTACAACTACACCTGCTCCTACTACAACTACACCTGCTCCTACTACAACTACACCTGCCCCTACTACAACTACACCTGCCCCTACTACAACTACACCTGCTCCTACTACAACTACACCTGCTCCTACTACAACTACACCAGCCCCTACTACAACTACACCTGTCCCTGATACAACTACACCTGCCCCTAATACAACTACACCTGCCCCTACTACAACTACACCAGCCCCTGATACAACTACACCTGCCCGTACTACAACTACACCTGCCCCTACTACAACTACACCAGCCCCTGATACAACTACACCAGCCCCTGATACAACTACACCAGCCCCTGATACAACTACACCTGCCACTGAGACAACTACACCTGCCCCTGATACAACTACACCAGCCCCTACTGCAACTACACCAGCCCCTTATAGAACTACACCTGCCCCTACTACAACTACACCAGCACCTTATAGAACTACACCTGCCCCTACTACAACTACACCTGCCCCTACTACAATTACACCTGCCCCTACTACAACTACACCTGCTACAACTACACCTGCCTCTACTACAACTACACCTGCCCCTGAGAGAACTACTCCTGCCCCTGATACAACTAGACCTGCCCCTACTACAACTACACCAGCCCCTGATACAACTACACCAGCCCCTGATACAACTACACCTGCCCCTGAGACAACTGCCCCTGCCCCTGATACAACTACACCTGCCCCTGAGACAACTACACCTGCCCCTGACACAACTACACCTGCCCCTACTACAACTACACCTGCCCTTACTACAACTACACCAGCCCCTGATACAACTACACCAGCCCCTGATACAACTACACCTGCCCCTAATACAACTACACCTGCCCCTGAGCCAACTACACCTGCCCCTCATACAACTGCACCAGCCCCTACTACAACTACACCAGCCCCTTATAGAACTACACCTGCCCCTACTACAACTACACCTGCCCCTGAGACAACTACACCTGCCCCTGAGACAACTACACCTGCTCCTACAACAACAACACCAGGCCCTGATACAACTACACCTGCCCCTGATACAACTACACCTGCTCCTGACACAACTACACCTGCCCCTACTACAACTACACCAGCCCCTGATACAACTACACCAGCCCCTGATACAACTACACCAGCCCCTACTACAACTACACCAGCCCCTGATACAACTACACTTGCCCCTACTACAACTACACCTGCTCCTACTACAACTACACCTGCTCCTACTACAACTATACTTGCCACTACTACAACTACACCTGCTCTTACAACAACTACACCTGCTCCTACTACAACTACACCTGCTCCTACTACAACTACACCAGCCCCTGATACAACTACACCAGCCCCTGATACAACTACACCAGCCCCTGATAGAACTACACCTGCCCCTGAGACAACTGCACCTGCCCCTTATACAACTACACCTGCCCCTGACACAAATACACCTGCCCCTACTACAACTACACCAGCCCCTGATACAACTACACCTGCCCCTACTACAACTACACCTGCCCCTCATACAACTACACCTGCTCCTACTACAACTACACCTGCTCCTACTACAACTACACCTGCCCCTACTACAACTACACCTGCTCCTACAACAACTACACCTCCTCCTACTACAACTACACCTGCTCCTACTACAACTACACCAGCCCCTGATACAACTACACCAGCCCCTGACACAACTACACCTGCCCCTGATACAACTACACATGCCCCTGAGACAACTACACCTGCCCCTGAGACAACTACACCAGCCCCTACTACAACTACGCCAGCCCCTGATACAAATACACCTGCCCCTACTACAACTACATCTGCCCCTGATACAACTACACCTGCTCCTACTACAACTACACCTGCTCCTACAACAACTACACCTGCTCCTACTACAACTACACCTGCCCCTACTACAACTACACCTGCTCCTACTACAACTACACATGCTCCTACTACAACTACACCTGCCCCTACTACAACTACACCTGCCCCTACTACAGCTACACCTGCTCCTACTACAATTACACCTGCTCCTACTACAACTACACCTGCTCCTACTACAACTACACCTGCCCCTACTACAACTACACCTGCCCACACATTAAGAACATCACAAAAATAGGTTTCTATCACTGACAGTATAATGACATTTACAATCAAATTATTATTAGTTTATTTAGTTCTTTTGTAAATATTAATAAAATCTTTTTTCCCTAAATTTAGCTTGTCCAACAACTACACCTGCTCCTGTTACAACTACACCTCCTACTACAACTACACCTGCCACTACTACATTTATTCTCGCCGTTGATTTAGTTACACCTGCCCCTGATACAACTACACCTTCTCCTACTACAACTACACCTTCTCCTACTACAACTACACCTGCCCCTACTACAACTACACCTGCCCCTACTACAACTACACCTGCTCCTACTACAACTACACCTGCCCCTACTACAACTACACCTGCCCCTGATACAACTACACCTGCCCCTGATACAACTACACCTGCCCCTACTACAACTACACCTGCTCCTACTACAACTACACCTGCCCCTACTACAACTACACCTGCCCCTACTACAACTACACCTGCTCCTACTACAACTACACCTGCCCCTACTACAAATATCCCTCCCCTACTACAACTACACCTGCCCCTACTACAACTACACCTGCCCCTGATACAACTACACCTGCTCCTCCTACAACTACACCTGCTCCTACTACAACTACACCCGCCCCTACTACAACTACACCTGCTCCTACTACAACTACACCTGCCCCTACTACAAATACCCCTCCCCTACTACAACTACACCTGCCCCTACTACAACTACACCTGCCCCTGATACAACTACACCTGCTCCTACTACAACTACACCTGCTCCTACTACAACTACACCTGCCCCTACTACAAATACCCCTCCCCTACTACAACTACACCTGCCCCTACTACAACTACACCTGCCCCTGATACAACTACACCTGCTCCTACTACAACTACACCTGCTCCTACTACAACTACACCTGCTCCTACTACAACTACACCCGCCCCTACCACAACTACACCTGCTCCTACTACAACTACACCTGCTCCTACTACAACTACACCTGCTCCTACTACAACTACACCCGCCCCTACCACAACTACACCTGCCCCTACTACAACTACACCTGCTCCTACGACAACTACACCTGCCCCTGATACAACTACACCTGCTCCTACTACAACTACACCTGCTCCTACTACAACTACACCTGCTCCTACTACAAATACACCCGCCCCTACCACAACTACACCTGCTCCTACTACAACTACACCTGCTCCTACTACAACTACACCTGCTCCTACTACAACTACACCCGCCCCTACCACAACTACACCTGCCCCTACTACAACTACACCTGCTCCTACTACAACTACACTTGCCCACACATTAAGAACATCACAAAAATAGGTTTCTATCACTGACAGTATAATGACATTTACAATCAAATTATTATTAGTTTATTTAAAAGCTGTAATTCAGTTGACAAAGAATTTTCTTTTGTAAATATTAATACAATCTTTTTTTCCCTAAATTTAGCTTCTCCAACAACTACACCTGCTCCTGTTACGACTACACCTCCTACTACAACTACACCTCCCCCTACTACATCTATTCTTGCCCTTCATACAACTACACCTGCCCCTACTACAGTTACACCTGCTCCTACTACAACTACACCTGCCCCTGATACAACTACACCTGCCCTTGATACAACTACACCTGCCCCTGATACAACTACACCTGCCACTACTACATTTATTCTCGCCGTTGATTTAGCTACACCTGCCCCTGATACAACTACACCTCCCCCTACTACATCTATTCTTGCCCTTCATACAACTACACCTCCTCCTACTACAACTACACCTGCTCCTACTACAACTACACCTGGCCCTGATACAACTACACCTGCCCCTGATAAGTCTTCCCCAGAAACAACAACCACAGCTCCACCAACAACAACAGGTGAGACCTTCGTCTGCACTCCTTCAGTGCTCTTGACTTTGGAGTAGCATTAATATATTATTGTTAGTTACTGACTGAAATAAAATGTTGTATTTTATTTTCAAAACATATTTGTTTAATTCACATGTTTCAGACACATGTTGAATATGTGTCTTCAAACCTGACATGAGTAAAACTAGATTTGGTGAGCAGAAAAACCAACTAGAAACCACTAGCTCCAACAGTCCAGTATCTTCTGTAGCTGTGCTATACTGGATACACCAAAAGCCTTTGAAACCAAGTGCCACTGATTCAAGTCCAACTTCTTTAAAAACTGTAACTGGGCCTCGTCCATTGTACTTGTCATGGTCTTCAGAATCAGAATCTTTAATTAATGTCCACACAAACATTTGGTTTTGGTGGAATTTGCTTTTGGTATAGCATTAAAGAGGAAACATGCTCACTTATGTTAACATAGAATAAACAAAACATTGTGGCTGCCCTCTTGTGGCCGTACTAGCTCATAGCTGAGCAGTGACACACAAACTGAAACTGCAGCTGTGTGTTTAAAATCCCCCGTTTGATTCACATGTTTCTCTGATGTGTCTTTGTAGGTCCATGTAGACAGTTCACCACTGACCTGGCGGGGGAAGATCTTACGAAGCTCTTTAACTCACCTGTGTACCAAGCAGAGTGGATGGTGAGGCCCCTGGACAACCTGCCTGTCGTCATAGGACCCATCTCCCACTCTGGTGTCAGGTGAGCTCCATCTGCAACTGGAAACACTGAATCATCTCT
Source organism: Odontamblyopus lacepedii (assembly GCA_034769755.1). Lineage (NCBI taxonomy): Eukaryota > Metazoa > Chordata > Actinopteri > Gobiiformes > Gobiidae > Odontamblyopus > Odontamblyopus lacepedii. The sequence continues at coordinate 37,852,762 of CM068350.1, forward strand.
GCTCACAGTGCATTTAAAATATATTGCACAATTGTTTCACAGTATGGGATTAACTCATAATATATTCATATAGAGAACCTGTGTGAAGTTGGTCCCCCATCAAACGCACACCTACACAAAAACTCTGTCAATCGTTTGTGCTGTTTTGTGCTGAAAAAATTTTGTTTGTGCGATTCTGGTTCTTAAGATATTAAGAGTTTTATTTTCGCCCGATGATGTCATTAAGCCCCTCAAAACAGCAGAAAATTATAGAAAACGTTTGTATTTCATGTAAAATTATTCATTATTATTTCTGCGGTAATTATAGGACGTCATTTCCGCTCAGCTGACGGCAGCGACTTCAGCAAAACTCCGCAAACTAGTGAAGATAAACAATCTCAGGCTGCGGAAAAGTCTGTATCAGTTTTTACTAATTTGCTTTTGATTCATATTTTATAGAATAATACAGACTTTTCCACAGCCTGAGATCGTTTATCGCCACTAGTTTTACAGAGTTTGCACACGTCAGCTGAGGGGAAATGACTTCCTATAATTACCACAGAAATGATAAAGAATAATTTTAGAACTCGCACAAAACCGAAACTGAAAACTGTCACAGCACAAACTCACACTAACAAAATACAAATGTTTCTATAATTTTTCTGCCTGTTTTGAGGCTGTTTTGAGGGGCTGGATCATGTCATCGGCTGAAAATAAAACTCTTCATGTCTTCAGAACCATAATTGCACAAATTAAACTTTTTGCAGCACAAAACAGCTCAGTGGTTTTTGTGTTGGTTTGCATTTGATGTGGGGGCCAACTTCACAGAGGTACAGAGAGAAGCTGGAGATGTCACCAGGCCTCGTTACAGACCAGATCTGTGGAGGGGAAGATTCGCTCACATGGATGAATGTTTTTCACTGCTAGTACGAAAATTAGAATGGATATGTTTAATGCCATATTGTGGAATTGTTGCAATGACTGGCGGATCAAATAATGCAAAAAATGAACAGGATTTATTGATAATAAAAAATAGACAGGCTGCTGGGAACGGGGTCGGAGGCTGGGGTGAAAATCCAATGCGGGTATGTCGAAAAACCAGGTCTGAGGAAAAACAGGAATAAGCAAACTAAGTTACTAGGAAGCAAGACAAAAAAACTAGAAACTTGAGCCAAACAGTCGACGGTATACCCCTGAGCATGAAGTGATGATCTGGTGACGTGTGGATGCCGGAACCGGTCCTTTCTACCGGAGAGGTGAAGGTTGATAGGAGACAGACTGCAGGTGAGAAGTGGGTGGGAACCAAAGATGAGGGTGGTGCCAGACTCTCCGCCCAGCTCCAGGCACAACGAAGCGCAGAAGGATAAAACAGGAATCCTGACAGGAACGTTCCAGTGCATCATACCTATTCTATTTATTAGTTGCTCTACTTTATGTCTCTGCTTTTATTGTCATTGCCACTGAATCATTATTTTCAGGATAAAGTGTTCACATTGTGTTTTAGGGTGACGTTGTGTGACGGCTCAAAGTGGCTCATTCACAAAGGGCCTGATTATGGCAAATCCTCTGATACGGTAGTGACCAGTGCCACAAACATGTCTAAGAGGTGGTCGGTAAGAGAGACACAGAACAACGAAAGCATAGTCCATGTATTTTAGCAATAATGCAGGAATAATTTTGTATATTTTTCATTTCAGACATTATGCACCAAGAATTTCAATGGACAAAAGACCGTGTCTGAGTTGATGGAGGCTGCTGGAACCTCATACAATTTACTTTTTAATTGCCACGTCGCGTCCATAACAATCATGTTTCAGTGATGTGACTCCTGCTGTGTCCATTCTTTAAAGTGTCGATGCTACGTTATTTTCTGATCTGTTATAATGTGGTTTCCTCATTAAAAACATACATGGAGTTCTGCTTTGTTTCATTCACACATGTTTAACACACAAACTCACACAAATATGTAGTTCTTCTCTCGAAAACAAAACACTCCAAACGTGGAAACATGGTGAACGTAGCAAGAAAGCACGTAAAGGGTCCTGATCCTGGTTATTTATCCACTGTAACTGCAGAGGACCTAAGATGATTTGACCAGAATTTGGTCATGAGCATCGAAGGACACCAAATCACCCTTTCCAACCCCTACAAAGTGGACGAAAGCAAATTTCTGGTCGAACAACCAGCACAGTTACTCAACAATTACGTAGAAACTTCTGTGCCAGGGGTTGATTTTTGGTTCGTAGCGGATGGATAATTTAAGCTTGGATTTTAATTTCCTACGAGCAGGACTCAAATAGGCATTGAGTAATAATGTGTTTAACGCAGCTTTGCGCACATTTGTTTCCATTTTAGAGAAATGAAACTTAAATCTGCATGACTAATTTGCCTACACTGCGCTGAAAACAGCTTGGTGCTGATGCTTCAGCTTCTGTCGGACTAAAGGGCACAACTCAGTGGAATATGAGTGTTCTTCCTGTGACAGAGGATGTGCACCTGATTGTGAGTCTGTTCTGTGCTTCTATCGCGATGGAGATGGTTCATGTTAAACTTTTCAGAGATTATACGTCTGCAGGACGCGTAGACTGTATATAGGAATGGACATAGTATATTCTTTGTAGCATTTCATTGATTTCATAAATGCAACACACTTTTATAGAGTTTTATAGAGTCTTTTATAGAGTAGACAGGTAAAAAAAAAAATCATATGCAGTGTTATCCTCATTGTGGCTCCGTGGGTCTTTTCTGTGGGAGATGCTCTAAACGGCTCTTTGAGTATTTAAGGTTTCCGACCCCTGTCCTGGTCCATTCACAGCAAAATCATAAATCATAAGTTTTAAAGAAATACATAAACTTGTCAAGAAATGGGCCCAACATACAGTATACGTGTTTTTGTTGGGTTCCACGGATTGCTCGGATCGTCAGTGTTTGCTCTGAAGATGTTTGAAAGCCGTTTAATCCGTCGTTGGCTGTTCTTTTCACTCGGAATACAGAAAAGACCTTTTCCTTCTTCCTTCTATTTGTGCATCCGAAAATGCTGCAGGGATTCACCATTACTGCTGATAAAGTGAGAGACCGCGAAGTCATGCACTGTGTTTACATTTTTTGCCGCCGGCCTCAATATTTCCCATCATGCAACACGCGCATTTAATAACAATGACGTCAGCTGAAACTCGCCTATAGCTCTATGGGAGATTTACTAATATTCAAAATAAAAATACACAAACATCGAACTGTATCATTATTTGTTAGGGACTGGGTCCACAAACCTTTTATATCAGTCTCTTTGGTTAAAGTAGTTTCAACTGACAACACTTGCGTCTTTGAAATTGAGTACTGGCACCACCTTCTGAAGCGACTGTGGAAAAATAATCTCACATTTGTTATTTATCCTGACATCGTCATAGGTTGAGGTTATGGAAAGTACTAAAATCAGGGCCTCTTCCTGCTTGTTTCAAAGGAATTGTTGTTACTGTAAGGCACAAATCTGCCTGTGTATGTTCAGTCCACCTGAACCGGTGCCTAGATATAAGAGCACGTTCCCGCTCTGGTTGGGGCTGTTCACTGCACAATAAACGTGTCACGGTGACGACTGTATCCCCCCAAAAAACTACCTGCCTGTGTCATTCCTTCTCTCCCACTTGGACCTCTACATTGGTGGCAGTGGTGGGATTTGGGAGCCGGTACGAGCCAGTTGTGCCTGTTGGGGTATTCTGCGACCACGTGTCCCGGGAGGCCTATTGTCCCTGAGTGTGCCGGTTCCTCGTCTCTGGTGGTGTCTCCATTGATTCCCAGGGTCCTGCCTGTCCTCTGCTGTCCCCGGTGTCCTGCCGCCCTACGTGCCCTGTCTGTGTTCGGGATGTCCCTGTGCTGGGGCCTGTGTGATGGGGTTGGGTCCCAGGTGTGGGGCGGTGTCCAGTGTCACCACAAACTCTCCGGTTTTCATATTGATTGTATTTTTATTGTGTATCACTGTTATTGGTTATTGCACGTTTTTGTTGCTGTTGAAATGAGGACATATCTTGTGTGAGGGGGGAAGACTGTGAGGCACAAATCTGTCTGGGCATGTTCAGTAACCTTGAACTGGTGCCTATATACAATAGGGCTTTTCGACTACACTACCGGTACAGCTCAGCACAGCACAGTACGCCACTACACGGTGAAGCTTTTCCATGCAGTCATTACCACCTGGAAAAGGGTGGAGTAGTGGAGTCGACACTGCCGTGGCGTCATTTTTAGGCAACATTATTAGTCTCACACTGCAGTCAGTACAGTAAACACAAGATCTGCTCTGTTGTTTATCCTCTGTTGACGTATTCGCTGTTGTGGGTGTGTTTTTTACACATGGCGGGTGATTATTTAAAGATCCTTGTGCTTTGTCGCGTGTATGATGACATTTCCTCTGACCAATCAGTGGACAGCTCTGTCCACGTCACATTGTCATATCGGCTCAGCACGGTTAGAACTGCTCCGAAGCAGGTACGGAAAATCATAACGGCTCCAGGTCCAACCTCCAGTCGAAAAGCAAACAAAGCGTGTCGTGCTGTGCCAAACAGAGCCGGTTGAGCTTGTTCCTGCTGTGGTTGGAGCTTTTCACTGCACAATAAACAGGTCACAGTGACGGCTCTGTCTCTCCAAAAGACTACCTGCCTGTCTCATTCCTTCTCACCCACTTGGTCCGCTACATTTCTATTGACTAATACTACTGTATGTCATAACACACAGCTCATAATGTTCTGCAGTATGGGCTTAACTTTCTATTTCCATGGAATCATGCAGGTGACCTGCCACCCCAAACAATTACAAATGGTATCGTTAAAAAATATGTCTTAACTCACCCACAGTATTTAAAAAGTGACTGTTGTGAGCTTTAAGCCATGTTATAATGCTACCTCCTCAAAAATACACTTGGAGTTCCACCTTGTGATGTCATGAAGGGTAGTTTTCAAGGTAACAGCTGCCTTTTATCTGTAGCTCGGATCGGCAATTCCAGGGTTGATACGATCTAGGTGATTCTAGTGACGGTGTGTGCAGTTTAAAAACACAGTGGAACAATTTGAGGCCTTGTCCACATGTAGCCGGGTATCTGATAAACCGAAGATGTTTTGCTACGTTTTGATCTGTCATCCACACGAACACGCATCAAAAACGAGTATTCAGGGAAAACTCCGGCCAAAGTGAAGATCTTTGAAAACTCCGTTTATGCCTGTTTGTGTGGACAGAGATAACTGGGGTTTTGTGTTTTAAAACGTCACTGTCTGCGCCAAAAAATATGAATTTGCCCTGACATCAAATGTGCGACCTTTGTTTAGGCTACTGCAAAAGCCAAAGCCAAAGCCGACTATGGACCGGAGTCGTTTCTTTGGAAGTTTATACTCCAAAACTGTGTTTAGGAGCAATTCTGACTCCGAGTCTGTCCAGACAAAGGAGCTCGGCGCCATGTTTTCTGTTGTTTAAGTTTAGGCGGAAGTGACGGTGAAGTGAGGGCTCAATGGAAATAACGCCATCTACAGGTTTGGAATGTGTATGAATGTGGTTGAAAACGCAGATGTTCGGTTATGTGTGGAAGGTATTTTTTTCGAAGACGAGGTGGTGTGGATAAAACATTTTTTATAAACGGAGGGGGGGAAATGTTCGGTTTTAAAAATACCCGGCTACGTGTGTACATGGCCTGAGTATTACCACATGACATCACAAGGTGGAACACAGTGTTTTCTTTTCGAGAGAAGAACTAAATATGCAGAGTTTGTGTGTTAAACATGTGTGAATGAAACAAAGCAGAACTCCAGGTATGTTTTTTATTGAGGAAACCACATTATAACAGATCAGAAAAGAGCGTAGCATGGACACTTTAAAGAATGGACACAGCAGGAGTCACATCACTGAGACATGATTTTTTTGGACGCACGGTGGCAGTTAGAAAATAAACTGTATTTGGCTCCACCAGCTTTTACCAAGTCAGACACGGTCTTTTTTCCATTGAAGTTCTTGGTGCATAATACCTGAAATGAAAAATATACAAAGATTATCACTGTGGCTTATTATTACTGAGATACATGGGCTATGTTTTCATTGTTCTGTGTCTCTCTTACCGACCACCTCTTAGACATGTTTGTGGCACTGGTCACTACCGTATCAGAGGATTTACCATACTTATGTCCTTTGTGAATGAGCCACTTTGAGCCGTCACACAACGTCACCCTAAAACACAATTTGAAAATAATGATTCAGTGGCAATGACAACAAAAGCTGCAAGGTAAAGTAGAGCAACTAATAAATGGGTAAGATGTACTGGAATGTTCCACAATATGGCATTAAACATGTCCATTTTATTCATCCATGTGAGCAAATGTTCCCTCTCCACAGATCTGGTCTGTAACTTGGCCTGGTGACATCACCGGTGTTTCCAGTTGCAGATGGAGCTCACCTGACTCCAGTGTGGGAGATGGGTCCTATGATGAAAGGCAGCTTCCACAGAGGCCTCACCACCCTCTCCGCTTGGTACACAGGTGAGTTAAAGAGCTTCGTAAGATCTGCCTTCGACAGGTTAGGGTTGAACTTTTTACATGGACCTACAGAGACACGTGTGAATCAAACGGGGGATTTTAAACACACAGCTGCAGTTTCAGTTTGTGTGTCACTGCTCTGCTATGAGCTAGTACGGCCACAAGAGGGCAGCCACAATGTTTTGTTTATTCTATGTTAACATAAGTGAGCATGTTTCCTCTTTAATGCTGTACCAAAAACAAATTCCACCAAAACCAAATGTTTGTGTGGACATTAATTAAAGATTCTGATTCTGAAGACCATGACAAGTACAATGGACGAGGCCCAGTTACAGTTTTAAAAGGAGTTGGACTTGAATCAGTGGCACTTGGTTTCAAAGGCTTTTGGTGTATCCAGTATAGCACAGCTACAGAAGATACTGGACTGTTGGAGCTAGTGGTTTCTAGTTGTTTTTTCTGCTCACCAAATCTAGTTTTACTCATGTCAGGTTTGAAGACACATATTCAACATGTGTCTCAAACATGTGAATTATACAAATATGTTTTGAAAATAAAATACAACATTTTATTTCAGTCAGTAACTAACAATAATATATTAATGCTACCCCAAAGTCAAGAGCACTGAAGGAGTGCGGGCGAAGGTCTCACCTGTTGTTGTTGGTGGAGCTGTGGTTGTTGTTTCTGGGGAAGTCGTATCAGGGGCAGGTGTAGTTGTATCAGGGCCAGGTGTAGTTGTATCAGGGGCAGGTGTAGTTGTATCAGGGGCAGGTGTAGTTGTATCAGGGCCAGGTGTAGTTGTATCAGGGGCAGGTGTAGTTGTATCAGGGGCAGGTGTAGTTGTAGTAGGAGCAGGTGTAGTTGTATCAGGGGCAGGTGTAGTTGTATCAGGGGCAGGTGTAGTTGTAGTAGGAGCAGGTGTAGTTGTATCAGGGGCAGGTGTAGTTGTAGTAGGAGCAGGTGTAGTTGTAGTAGGAGCAGGTGTAGTTGTATGAAGGACAAGAATAGATGTAGTAGTGGCAGGTGTAGTTGTATCAGGGGTAGGTGTAGTTGTATCAGGGGCAGGTGTAGTTGTAGTAGGAGCAGGTGTAGTTGTATCAGGGGCAGGTGTAGTAGGAGCAGGTGTAGTTGTAGTAGGAGCAGGTGTAGTTGTAGTAGGAGCAGGTGTAGTTGTAGTAGGAGCAGGTGTAGTTGTATCAGGGGCAGGTGTAGTTGTATCAGGGGCAGGTGTAGTTGTAGTAGGGGCAGGTGTAGTTGTATCAGGGGCAGGTGTAGTTGTAGTAGGGGCAGGTGTAGTCGTATCAGGGGCAGGTGTAGTTGTAGTAGGAGCAGGTGTAGTTGTATGAAGGACAAGAATAGATGTAGTAGTGGCAGGTGTAGTTGTATCAGGGTTAGGTGTAGTTGTATCAGGGGCAGGTGTAGTTGTAGTAGGAGCAGGTGTAGTTGTATCAGGGGCAGGTGTAGTAGGAGCAGGTGTAGTTGTAGTAGGAGCAGGTGTAGTTGTATCAGGGGCAGGTGTAGTAGGAGCAGGTGTAGTTGTAGTAGGAGCAGGTGTAGTTGTAGTAGGAGCAGGTGTAGTTGTAGTAGGAGCAGGTGTAGTTGTATGAAGGACAAGAATAGATGTAGTAGTGGCAGGTGTAGTTGTATCAGGGGCAGGTGTAGTTGTATCAGGGGCAGGTGTAGTTGTATCAGGGGCAGGTGTAGTTGTAGTAGGAGCAGGTGTAGTTGTAGTAGGAGCAGGTGTAGTTGTAGTAGGAGCTGGTGTAGTTGTATCAGGAGCAGGTGTAGTTGTAGTAGGAGCAGGTGTAGTTGTAGTAGGTGCAGGTGTAGTTGTAGTAGGAGCAGGTGTAGTTGTATCAGGAGCAGGTGTAGTTGTAGTAGGAGCAGGTGTAGTTGTAGTAGGAGCAGGTGTAGTAGTAACTTGCTGAGATGCAGAACCTTCATATCCAGTAGATGTATTTTCTTGAGATGAAGATCCAGAACTTTCCATCACTGTGGTTTCCATTGTGGCTTTACCAGTCGTATTTGTTGGTGGAGCATTTGTGCGAGTAACTTGTTGAGATCAGGATTACAATAGGTGAGGATTAGGTTAAGTAATTTCCCTTTTGCATCAATAAAGTTTGTCTAGGTCTAATAAAAATATACTTTTTACCTTGTACGGCTGTTCCTCCACACAGTCCCAGCAGAAATATCACGCAGATAATCTTGCCGTCCATTTTAGGGTGATCGTGAGCAGTCCAGGCTCTGAAGTTTAGGATAGTGTAAACTGTCTCTGAGGTAACACTTATATTGAGTCACTCCACCCTTATTTTACCACAAACAACACCCTTGACAGTACAGGTATTAACTTTAATTGAACTTGGCATTTCACCAGACAGTTCTTGGAACGTTCTTTTGTTCATGTCTAAAAGTACATGCTATCTTGGACTTTCCAGGTTTCGTGAAGGTTGGACTTTTTTAACAGATTATATAAGACAGAGCTGCGCCCTTCTGCTATGAGGAAGTTTGTAACTCACATCAGCGCTATGGTATTTTCCATAACCCATTTATTTTTATAGGTGCACTAACTTTTTGGTTAGGGGAATGTTCCACAGTATGACATTAAACAGTTCTACCTAACATTTATTAAATTACAGATGGTTTTACAGCTCAAAAACACCTAGAAAAACAGGCATTCTGACTGCGAGAGTCGCCTCTCCACAGATCTGACCTGTAACCTCACCTGCAGTTGACTTTCATGAGTTTTATTGGTCACAAACACTTTCTCTAACCACTGCTGACACCTCCTCTGGCTCTACAGCTGACTAGATTGCAGAAGGAGGGGAGGAAAGACATGATGTATTACAAACCCAAATTAAATATGAATAAATAATAAATAAAGAACACCTTAACAATTAATAAATTCATATATCAAATTAATATTTTCAAGTATAAACTGGCTCCAACAGATAGATATATAGTAGATAATGTTTGTCATGTGCATTTAAAACTAAATTAATTGAAAAAATTAAAGAAATTAAATCAAGTGTGCTGTAAAACACAAAGACATAGAGAATTGCTGTAATGTATTTATTTTATTATGTAAATTTCTAAATGAGTTACTCACATTTACCAAACTTTTACTTGATTGTTTTTTTATTTTCCCAAAATTCTCATAGTTTGAAGAGGATTTTGAAAAATGTCAGCAAAAATATGTAGTTTAACTTGCTGAAGTGGTTCTTTTTAGATGAGTTGTTGTGGTTTTTGTTGGTACAGTGGCAAAAACTACAGTTGGAGAAAAAAAAAAAAGTATAAACAGTATTTATATAGATTGGGGATGATAATTGTAAAAGTGAAGATGAGTAAAGACACTTGTCCAATTACCTTAATTAGATCCAGAGCCTTCAGAAGTATCAAACCCATACGCAGGAGTTTTTTCTATTGTTTGTAGCGTTGTGGAGCCTCTTTAACAGAAAGAAATGTTAAAAATGAACTAGAGTGTTGAAAGCATTTTTTTTACACACAGCGAGTGATTATTTAAAGATCCTTGAGCTTTGTCGCATGTATGACGACATTTCCTCTGACCAATCAGTGGACAGCTCTGTCCACATCACGTTGTCGTATCGGCTCAGCACGGTTAGAACTGCTCCGAAGCAGGTACGGAAAATCATAACGGCTCCAGGTCCAACCCCCAGTCGAAAAGCAAACAAAGCGTGTCGTGCTGTGCCAAACAGAGCCGGTTGAACAGCTCTATTAGAGCTTGTTCCGGCTGTGGTTGGAGCTTTTCACTGCACAATAAACAGGTCACGGTGACGGCTCTGTCTCTCCAAAAGACTACCTGCCTGTCTCATTCCTTCTCACCCACTTGGTCCACTACATTTCTATTGACTAATACTACTGTATGTCATAACACACAGCTCATAATGTTCTGCAGCATGGGCTTAACTTTCTATTTCCATGGAATCATGCAGGTGACTTGCCACCCCAAACAATTACAAACGATATCATTAAAAAATATGTCTTAACTCACCCACAGTATTTAAAAAAGTGACTGTTGTGAGCTTTAAGCCATGTTATAATGCTACCTCCTCAAAAATACACTTGGAGTTCCACCTTGTGATGTCATGAAGGGTAGTTTTCAAGTTAACGGCTGCCTTTTATCTGTAGCTTGGATCGGCAATTCCAGGGTTGAAACGATCCAGGTGATTCTAGTGACGGTGTGTGCAGTTTAAAAACACAGTGGAGCAATTTGAGTCTTACCACATGACATCACAAGGTGGAACACAGTGTTTTCTTTTCGAGAGAAGAACTAAATATGCAGAGTTTGTGTGTTAAACATGTGTGAATGAAACAAAGCAGAACTCCAGGTATGTTTTTTATTGAGGAAACCACATTATAACAGATCAGAAAAGAGCGTAACATGGACACTTTAAAGAATGGACACAGCAGGAGTCACATCACTGAGACATGATTTTTTTGGACGCATGGTGGCAGTTAGAAAATAAACTGAATTTGGCTCCACCAGCTTTTACCAAGTCAGACACGGTCTTTTTTCCATTGAAGTTCTTGGTGCATAATACCTGAAATGAAAAATATACAAAGATTATCACTGTTGCTTATTATTACTGAGATACATGGGCTATGTTTTCATTGTTCTGTGTCTCTTAACTTGTCGACTCACCTCTTAGACATGTTTGTGGCACTGGTCACTACCGTATTTAGAGGATTTACTATTACTTATGTCCTTGTGAATGAGCCACTTTGAGCCGTCACACAACGTCACCCTAAAACACAATTTGAAAATAATGATTCAGTGGCAATGACAACAAACGCTGCAAGGTAAAGTAGAGCAACTAATAAATGGGTAAGATGTACTGGAATGTTTCACAATATGGTATTAAACATGTCCATTTTATTCATCCATGTGAGCGAATGTTCCCTCTCCAAAGATCTGGTCTGTAACTTGGCCTGGTGACATCACCGGTGTTTCCAGTTGCAGATGGAGCTCACCTGACTCCAGTGTGGGAGATGGGTCCTATGACGAAAGGCAAAGCTCCTCCCAGACGCCCCACCACCCTCTCCGCTGGTACACAGGTGAGTTAAAGAGCTGTGAAGATCTGCCTTCGACAGGTTAGGGCCGGAACTTTTACACGGACTCCTACAGAGACACGCAGAATCAAACGGGGGGATTTTAAACACAGCTGCGTGTTTCCAGTTTGTGTGTCACTGCTCTGCTATGAGCTAGTACGGCCACAAGAGGGCAGCCACAATGTTTTGTTTATTCTATGTTGACATAAGTGAGCATGTTTCCTCTTTTAATGCTGCAAAAATTAAAACAAATTTCACCAAAACCAAATGTTTGTGTGGACATTAATTAAAGATTCTGATTCTGAAGACCATGACAAGTACAATGGACGAGGCCCAGTTACCGTTTTAAAAGAAGTTGGACTTGAATCAGTGGCACTTGGTTTCAAAGGCTTTTGGTGTATCCAGTATAGCACAGCTACAGAAGATACTGAACTGTTGGAGCTAGTGGTTTCTAGTTGGTTTTTCTGCACACCAAATCTAGTTTTACTCATGTCAGGTTTGAAGACACATATTCAACATGTGTCTGAAACATGTGAATTAAACAAATATGTTTTGAAAATAAAATACAACATTTTATTTCAGTCAGTAACTAACAATAATATATTAATGCTAACCCCAAAGTCAAGATACCTGAAGGAGTGCGGGCGAAGGTCTCACCTGTTGTTGTTGGTGGAGCTGTGGTTGTTGTTTCTGGGGAAGTCGTATCAGGGGCAGGTGTAGTTGTAGTAGGAGCAGGTGTAGTTGTATGAAGGACAAGAATAGATGTAGTAGTGGTAGGTGTAGTTGTATCAGGGGCAGGTGTAGTTGTATCAGGGGCAGGTGTAGTTGTATCAGGGGCAGGTGTAGTTGTAGTAGGAGCAGGTGTATTGTAGTAGGAGCAGTTGTAGAGTATGTAGTAGGAGCTGGGTGTAGTTGTATCAGAGCAGGTGTAGTTGTAGTAGGAGCAGGTGTAGTTGTAGTAGGGAAGCAGGTGTAGCTGTAGTAGGAGCAGGTGAAGGTAGTAGGAGCAGGTGTAGTTGTAGTAGGAGCAGGTGTAGTTGTAGTAGGAGCAGGTGTAGTAGTAACTTGCTGAGATGCAGAACCTTCATATCCAGTAGATGTATTTTCTTGAGATGAAGATCCAGAACTTTCCATCACTGTGGTTTCCATTGTGGCTTTACCAGTCGTATTTGTTGGTGGAGCATTTGTGAGAGTAACTTGTTGAGATCAGGATTACAATAGGTGAGGATTAGGTTAAGTAATTTCCCTTTTGCATCAATAAAGTTTGTCTAGGTCTAATAACAATATACTTTTTACCTTGTACGGCTGTTCCTCCACACAGTCCCAGCAGAAATATCAAGCAGATAATCTTGCCGTCCATTTTAGGGTGATCGTGAGCAGTCCAGGCTCTGAAGTTTAGGATAGTGTAGACTGTCTCTGAGGTAACACTTATATTGAGTCACTCCACCCTTATTTTATCACAAACAACACCCTTGACACTACAGGGATTAACTTTAATTGAACTTGGCATTTCACCAGACAGTTCTTGGCACGTTCTTTTGTTCATGTCTAAAAGTACATGCTATCTTGGACTTTCCGGTTTAGTAAAGGACGGACATTTTTAACAGATTATATCAGACAGAGCTGTGCACTTCTGCTATGAGGAAGTTTGTAACTCACGTCATAAAAATATAAGCACTATGGTATTTTCCATAACCCATTTATTTTTATAGGTGCACTAACTTTTTGGTTGGGGGAATGTTCCACAGTATGACATTAAACAGTTCTACCTTACATTTATTAAATTACAGATGGTTTTACAGCTCAAAAACACCTAGAAAAACAGGCATTCTGACTGTGAGAGTCGCCTCTCCACAGATCTGACCTGTAACCTCACCTGCAGTTGACTTTCATGAGTTTTATTGGTCACAAAACAGTTTCTCTAACCACTGTTGACACCTCCTCTGGCTCTACAGCTGACTAGATTGCAGAAGGAGGGGAGGAAAGACATGATGTATTACAAACCCAAATTAAATATGAATAAATAATAAATAAAGAACATCTTAACAATTAATAAATTCATATATCAAATTCATATTTTCAAGTATAAACTGGCTCCAACAGATAGATATATAGTAGATAATGTTTGTCATGTGCATTTAAAACTAAATTAATTGAAAAAATTAAAGAAATTAAATCAAGTGTGCTGTAAAACACAAAGACATAGAGAATTGCTGTAATGTATTTATTTTATTATGTAAATTTCTAAATGAGTTACTCACATTTACCAAACTTTTACTTGATTGTTTTTTTATTTTCCCAAAATTCTCATAGTTTGAAGAGGATTTTGAAAAATGTCAGCAAAAATATGTAGTTTAACTTGCTGAAGTGGTTCTTTTTAGATGAGTTGTGGTTTTTGTTGGTACAGTGGCAAAAACTACAGATGGAGAAAAAAAAAAAAGTATAAACAGTATTTATATAGATTGGGGATGATAATTGTAAAAGTGAAGATGAGTAAAGACACTTGTCCAATTACCTTAATTAGATCCAGAGCCTTCAGAAGTATCAAACCCATACGCAGGAGTTTTTTCTATTGTTTGTAGTGTTGTGGAGCCTCTTAACAGAAAGAAATGTTAAAATGAACTAGAGTGTTGTTGAGCATTTTTTTTTACACACAGCGAGTGATTATTTAAAGATCCTTGTGCTTTGTCGATGTATGACGACATTTCTCTGACCAATCAGTGGACAGCTCTGTCCACATCACGCTGTCGATCGGCTCAGCACGGTTAGAACTGTCTCCCAAGCAGGTAACGGAAATCATAACGGCTCCAGGTCCAACCCCAGCCTAAAAGCAAACAAAGCGTGTCGTGCTGTGCCAAACAGAGCCGGCTGAACAGCCCTATTAGAGCTTGTTCCGCTGTGGTTGGAGCTTTCACTGCACAATAAACAGGTCATCAGACGGCTCTGTCTCTCCAAAAGACTACCTGCCTGTCTCATTCCTTCTCACCCACTTGGTCCACTACATTTCTATTGACTAATACTACTGTATGTCATAACACACAGCTCATAATGTTCTGCAGTATGGGCTTAACTTTCTGTTTCCATGGAATCATGCAGGTGACTTGCCACCCCAAACAATTACAAACGGTATCGTTAAAAAATATGTCTTAACTCACCCACAGTAAAACAGTAAAAAAAAGTGACTGTTGTGAGCTTTAAGCCATGTTATAATGCTACCTCCTCAAAAATACACTTGGAGTTCCACCTTGTGATGTCATGAAGGGTAGTTTTCAAGTTAACGGCTGCCTTTTATCTGTAGCTTGGATCGGCAATTCCAGGGTTGAAACGATCCAGGTGATTCTAGTGACGGTGTGTGCAGTTTAAAAACACAGTGGAGCAATTTGAGTCTTACCACATGACATCACAAGGTGGAACACAGTGTTTTCTTTTCGAGAGAAGAACTAAATATGCAGAGTTTGTGTGTTAAACATGTGTGAATGAAACAAAGCAGAACTCCAGGTATGTTTTTTATTGAGGAAACCACATTATAACAGATCAGAAAAGAGCGTAGCATGGACACTTTAAAGAATGGACACAGCAGGAGTCACATCACTGAGACATGATTTTTTTGGACGCACGGTGGCAGTTAGAAAATAAACTGAATTTGGCTCCACCAGCTTTTACCAAGTCAGACACGGTCTTTTTTCCATTGAAGTTCTTGGTGCATAATACCTGAAATAAAAAATATACAAAGATTATCACTGTTGCTTATTATTACTGAGATACATGGGCTATGTTTTCATTGTTCTGTGTCTCTCTTACCGACCACCTCTTAGACATGTTTGTGGCACTGGTCACTACCGTATCAGAGGATTTACCATACTTATGTCCTTTGTGAATGAGCCACTTTGAGCCATCACACAACGTCACCCTAAAACACAATTTGAAAATAATGATTCAGTGGCAATGACAACAAACGCTGCAAGGTAAAGTAGAGCAACTAATAAATGGGTAAGATGTACTGGAATGTTCCACAATATGGCATTAAACATGTCCATTTTATTCATCCATGTGAGCAAATGTTCCCTCTCCACAGATCTGGTCTGTAACTTGGCCTGGTGATATCACCGGTGTTTCCAGGTGCAGATGGAGCTCACCTGACTCCAGTGTGGGAGATGGGTCCTATGACGAAAGGCAGCTTCCCCAGACGCCTCACCACCCTCTCCGCTTGGTACACAGGTGAGTTAAAGAGCTTCGTAAGATCTGCCTTCGACAGGTTAGGCTTGAACTTTTTACACGGACCTACAGAGACACGTGTGAATCAAACGGGGGATTTTAAACACACAGCTGCAGTTTCAGTTTGTGTGTCACTGCTCTGCTATGAGCTAGTACGGCCACAAGAGGGCAGCCAGAATGTTTTGTTTATTCTATGTTGACATAAGTGAGCATGTTTCCTCTTTAATGCTGTACCAAAAACAAATTCCACCGAAACCAAATGTTTGTGTGGACATTAATTAAAGATTCTGATTCTGAAGACCATGACAAGTACAATGGACGAGGCCCAGTTACAGTTTTAAAAGGAGTTGGACTTGAATCAGTGGCACTTGGTTTCAAAGGCTTTTGGTGTATCCAGTATAGCACAGCTACAGAAGATACTGGACTGTTGGAGCTAGTGGTTTCTAGTTGTTTTTTCTGCTCACCAAATCTAGTTTTACTCATGTCAGGTTTGAAGACACATATTCAACATGTGTCTGAAACATGTGAATTAAACAAATATGTTTTGAAAATAAAATACAACATTTTATTTCAGTCAGTAACTAACAATAATATATTAATGCTACCCCAAAGTCAAGAGCACTGAAGGAGTGCGGACGAAGGTCTCACCTGTTGTTGTTGGTGGAGCTGTGGTTGTTGTTTCTGGGGAAGTCGTATCAGGGGCAGGTGTAGTTGTAGTAGGAGCAGGTGTAGTTGTAGTAGGGGCAGGTGTAGTTGTAGTAGGGGCAGGTGTAGTTGTAGTAGGAGTAGGTGTAGTTGTAGTAGGAGCAGGTGTAGTTGTAGTAGGGGCAGGTGTAGTTGTAGTAGGAGCAGGTGTAGTTGTAGTAGGGGCAGGTGTAGTTGTAGTAGGGGCAGGTGTAGTTGTACTAGGAGCAGGTGTAGTTGTAGTAGGAGCAGGTGTAGTTGTAGTAGGGGCAGGTGTAGTTGTAGTAGGAGCAGGTGTAGTTGTAGTAGGGGCAGGTGTAGTTGTAGTAGGAGCAGGTGTAGTTGTCGTAGGGGCAGGTGTAATTGTAGTAGGGGCAGGTGTAGTTGTAGTAGGAGCAGGTGTAGTTGTAGTAGGAGCAGGTGTAGTTGTAGTAGGGGCAGGTGTAGTTGTAGTAGGAGCAGGTGTAGTTGTAGTAGGGGCAGGTGTAGTTGTAGTAGGAGCAGGTGTAGTTGTAGTAGGGGCAGGTGTAGTTGTAGTAGGGGCAGGTGTAGTTGTAGTAGGGGCAGGTGTAGTTGTACTAGGAGCAGGTGTAGTTGTAGTAGGAGCAGGTGTAGTTGTAGTAGGGGCAGGTGTAGTTGTAGTAGGAGCAGGTGTAGTTGTAGTAGGGGCAGGTGTAGTTGTAGTAGGAGCAGGTGTAGTTGTCGTAGGGGCAGGTGTAATTGTAGTAGGGGCAGGTGTAGTTGTAGTAGGAGCAGGTGTAGTTGTAGTAGGAGCAGGTGGAGTTGTAGTAGGGGCAGGTGTAGTTGTAGTAGGAGCAGGTGTAGTTGTAGTAGGAGCTGGTGTAGTTGTAGTAGGAGCAGGTGTAGTTGTCGTAGGGGCAGGTGTAATTGTAGTAGGGGCAGGTGTAGTTGTAGTAGGGGCAGGTGTAGTTGTAGTAGGAGCAGGTGTAGTTGTAGTAGGAGCAGGTGTAGTTGTCGTAGGGCCAGGTGTAATTGTAGTAGGGGCAGGTGTAGTTGTAGTAGGAGCAGATGTAGTTGTAGTAGGAGCAGGTGTAGTTGTAGTAGGGGCAGGTGTAGTTGTAGTAGGAGCAGGTGTAGTTGTAGTAGGAGCAGGTGTAGTTGTCGTAGGGCCAGGTGTAATTGTAGTAGGAGCAGGTGTAGTTGTAGTAGGAGCAGGTGTAGTTGTATGAAGGGCAAGAATAGATGTAGTAGGGGGAGGTGTAGTTGTAGTAGGAGCAGGTGTAGTTGTAGTAGGAGCAGGTGTAGTTGTAGTAGGAGCAGGTGTAGTTGTATCAGGAGCAGGTGTAGTTGTAGTAGGAGCAGGTGTAGTTGTAGTAGGAGCAGGTGTAGTAGTAACTTGCTGAGATGCAGAACCTTCATATCCAGTAGATGTATTTTCTTGAGATGAAGATCCAGAACTTTCCATCACTGTGGTTTCCATTGTGGCTTCACCAGTCGTATTTGTTGGTGGAGCATTTGTGCGAGTAACTTGTTGAGATCAGGATTACAATAGGTGAGGATTAGGTTCAGTAATTTCCCTTTTGCATCAATAAAGTTTGTCTAGGTCTAATAAAAATAATAATAATAATAATAATAATACATTTTATTTATAGGGAACTGCTATAGCACACCATCTCGCTTGATTGTTCTTGGTGGTACTGAAATCTTGTCATCGGAGGGAACCACGCAAGGTGATCCCCTTGCAATGCCAGTGTATGCCATAGGAATTATCCCTTTACTAGAAGTCATTAAACCAGACAATGATAGTGTGAAACATGTTGTATTTGCAGATGATTTGAGTGGTGCAGGCAATCTAGCCCCTCTTTGAACATGGTGGGATAATTTGGTAACACTAGGACCTAAACTGGGATACTTTCCCAAGGCGTCTAAATCTTGGTTGGTGTTAAAACCAGAAGTAGAAGATGAAGCCCATCAAGTTTTTGCTGGCACGGATATCAAGATAACAACCGAAGGAAGACAGTGTCTCGGAGGATTTGTCGGTAGTGAAGCTGGACAGTCCGAATATATTGATGGGCTAGTGGACTCGTGGTGTAATCAATTGATACTTCTGTCCAAAATAGCAAGATCTGAACCACATGCCGCTTATGCTGCATTTACCAGTGGTTTTAGACACAAACTGACCTACTACATCAGAACAATTCCAAACATCAAGCAACATTTAATTAAAGTAGATGAAGTGATAGACAACACGTTTATTCCAGCAATTACAGAAGGTCATATCTGCACTGTTGAAGAACGACTCTTGCTGTCCTTACCAGTAAAGAAAGGAGGTCTAGCAATACCTATCTTTACTAATATCGCTGACTTTGAGTATTCAAATTCTCGGTCAGCAACTGACCAACTAGTTACAAATATCAAGAATCAAGACAGCGCAGCGCTGATAGATAATGAACTATTGAAGCAGACCAGAAAGAACATTGTGAAAGCCAGAGAGGAACAACACAAAGCCACTTTACAGCAAGTTCGTGAAAAGATGAACAAAGAGCAACTAAGAGCAATTGACCTAAACATGATGAAGGGAGCGTCGAGCTGGTTAACTACTCTACCAGTACAATCAGAGGACCTCAACTTGAGCAAAAGAGAATTCTATGATGCTCTTTGCCTTAGATACCGCTGGACTCCAAAGTACCTACCAACAATGTGCGCCTGTGGTAAACGTTTTGATGTCGACCACGCCATGTCATGTATGAAAGGCGGTTTTATACACAGACGCCACGATGAAGTAAGAGATCTTTTTACAGATTTACTCAACGATGTATGTCACGATGTTCAAATCGAGCCACAACTTGAAACGTTAACCGGCGAAGCTTTGCACAGTAGTGCCAACTCATCAGATGAAGCCAGGTTAGATGTCTGCGCAAGAGACTTCTGGATAAGGGGGCAACGAGCATTTTTTGATGTAAGGGTGTTCAACCCATTTGCTAAGAGCCACCTGAACCAGAAACTAGAAACAACATTCACCACTAACGAGAACGAAAAGAAACGGCAATATAACCAACGCGTCATTCAGATTGAGCATGGTTCCTTCACGCCTTTAGTCTTCACCCCCTATGGAGGGAATGGAAGGGAAGCGGAACGTTTCATTAGCGAATTATCAATTAAAGTTTCAAGGAAAAAGGACCAAGATTACAGTACTGTCCTACACTGGCTAAGAGTCAAATTGTCACTCAATCTTACCAAATCAGCAGTATTAAGTCTTAGAGGATCGAGAACCATCAAGAAACTGAACAATGACTTTGAAAATGCGGACATAGTCAAAAACTATCGAATCGAATAATTTATTTCAACTTTGTAAATAGTAAATATTTTAACCCCTGGACAGGGTTTTAGAGGTTTTTGTTTTTTTTTTTGTTTTTTTGTTTTTACATTTATTTGTATATTATAGTTTTATCTATTGAGAGATATTGTTAATAAAGTATATTTTTATAATTTTATTTATAGGGCGCCTTTCTGGGCACTCAAGGTCGCCTCACAACAAGTTTATACATCAATATAAAAATATTAACATTAAAACAGTAAAAGCAACAGTTAAAATCTACATTAAAATCAGGCATATGAAAAGACAGTGCAGTTGTGGTTATAATGAATAGGCCAGTTTGAACAGATGAGTTTTGAGTTTGGATTTGAAGTGTGTGAGAGTGTCTGTGTTGCGGAGGTCAGGAGGGAGAGTGTTCCAGAGCTGGGGAGCAGAGCGACTGAATGCCCTGCTCCCCATCCCCAAAAATATACTTTTTTACCTTGTACGGCTGTTCCTCCACACAGTCCCAGCAGAAATATCAAGCAGATAATCTTGCCGTCCATTTTAGGGTGATCGTGAGCAGTCCAGGCTCTGAAGTTTAGGATAGTGTAGACTGTCTCGGAGGTAACACTTATATTGAGTCACTCCACCCTTATTTTATCACAAACAACACCCTTGACACTACAGGGATTAACTTTAATTGAACTTGGCATTTCACCAGACAGTTCCTGGCACGTTCTTTTGTTCATGTCTAAAAGTACGTGCTGTCTTGGACTTTCCGGTTTAGTAAAGGATGGACATTTTTAACAGATTATATAAGACAGAGCTGTGTCATTCTGCTATGAGGAAGTTTGTAACTCGCGTCATAAAAATATAAGCACTATGGTATTTTCCATAACCCATTTATTTTTATAGGTGCACTAACTTTTTGGTTGGGGGAATGTTCCACAGTATGACATTAAACAGTTCTACCTAACATTTATTAAATTACAGATGGTTTTACAGCTCAAAAACACCTAGAAAAACAGGCATTCTGACTGCGAGAGTCGCCTCTCCACAGATCTGACCTGTAACCTCACCTGCAGTTGACTTTCATGAGTTTTATTGGTCACAAAACAGTTTCTCTAACCACTGCTGACACCTCCTCTGGCTCTACAGCTGACTAGATTGCAGAAGGAGGGGAGGAAAGACATGATGTATTACAAACCCAAATTAAATATGAATAAATAATAAATAAAGAACATCTTCACAATTAATAAATTCATATATCAAATTCATATTTTCAAGTATAAACTGGCTCCAACAGATAGATATATAGTAGATAATGTTTGTCATGTGCATTTAAAACTAAATGAATTGAAAAAATTAAAAAAAATTAAATCAAGTGCGCTGTAAAACACAAAGACATAGAGAATTGCTGTAATGTATTTATTTTATTATGTAAATTTCTAATTGAGTTACTCACATTTACCAAACTTTTACTTGATTGTTTTTTTTATTTTCCCAAAATTCTCATAGTTTGAAGAGGATTTTGAAAAATGTCAGCAAAAATATGTAGTTTAACTTGCTGAAGTGGTTCTTTTTAGATGAGTTGTTGTGGTTTTTGTTGGTACAGTGGCAAAAACTACAGATGGGGGGGGGAAAAAGTATAAACAGTATTTATATAGATTGGGGATGATAATTAAAATCAGAAATATTTTGCCTAAAAATGATGCTGAAAAACTTATCCATGCATTTGTTACATCCAGACTAGATTACTGTAATTCTCTGCTCGCCGCTTGCGCTAAAGGTACTTTAAGAAGCTTCCAGTTGGTCCAAAATGCAGTGCCCAGAGTCCTAACAGGAACTAAAAGACGTGATCACATCAGTCCTGTGTTAAAATCACTTCACTGGCTTCCTGTCGAGCTTAGAATTAAATTCAAAGTTCTCCTCCTGACATACAAAGCCTTAAACAATATGGCCCCATCATATCTTCAGGATGCCATTGTCCCCTATCAGCCAAATAGAGCACTTCACTCTCAGAATGCAGGATTATTAGCGGTTCCTAGAGTGTCTAAAAGTACAGTGGGGGGGAGAGCCTTCAGTTACCAAGCTCCTGTGTTATGGAATCAACTCCCTGTTGAGGTTAAACAGGCACCCACAGTCTCTTTATTTAAGACCAGGCTTAAAACCTTCCTCTTCGGAATAGCTTATGACCAGGTTACTTAGTTTGATGTCACTAAGATAAGCTGCAGCAGGAGATAACAAGCTGGGGGAAGTGTGGCAACCTGAGCACTGTCCTCTGTTTCCTCCTATTTTCTCATCAGCATCACTTACTGTGTTCTCATCTGTAGCTCGTTCATTGCTATTCACATGTTGTCCCCTGTCCCACTCCCCCTGTGGAGTGGAACTCTTTCAGATGCCTGATGGCAGCTGGACCCCTCTCCTCCACCTCGCCCGGCTCCTCCTCTTCGCCCGGCTCCTCCTCCTCGCCCGGTCTCCTCCTCCTCGCCCGGCCTCCTCCTCTTGCCCGGCCTCCCCTCCTCCCCGGCTCCTTCCCCACCTGGGTAGCTGTGGCCATACCGAACTGGCCCACGGGCCTGGACATCTATAGCCTGTCCGTCCATGGGAGTGCATCCCTCCTTCACTGTAGTTCTCCCCGAGGTTTCTTCTTTTTCCCAGGACCCTGGGTTTTTTGGAGTTTTTCCTTGCTGAGAAGGAGGGTCTAAGGACAGGGGATGACTGGACAATGTTTCATTTGCTGCTTTACATGAATGTTGTTTTTTCCTGTTTTGATATGTCTGTGTGTATGTTTGGCTCATCCATATCTTGGAACGCCCTTAGAGGCAACTGTTGTTGCGATTTTGGGCGCTACAAAATAAATTGAATTGAATTAATGGCGGCACGGTGGTTGAGTAGCACGGTGGCTGAGTGGCAACACTCAGGCCTCACAGCAAGAAGGTTGCGGGTTCGATCCTCGGGTCACCCGGGCCTTTCTGTGTGGAGTTTGCATGTTCCTCCCCGTGTCTGGATGGGTTTCCTCCGGGTACTCCGGTTTCCCCCATCAACTAAAAACATGCCCGCACCCCTATGAACTAACATCAAGGACCATGTTGTCCACCCTCCTGTGGGCTCACCACCTGCAGAGGGGTTCATAGGGGGGGTCAGGTGCTATGAGGAATGGGCAGCGGGCTGCCCCCGCGACCCGGCCGGATTAGGCGGGAGAAGATGGATGGATGGATGGATGGATGAATTGAATTAATTGTAAAAGTGAATACGAGTAAAGACACTTGTCCAATTACCTTAATTAGATCCAGAGCCTTCAGAAGTATCAAACCCATACGCAGGAGTTTTTTCTATTGTTTGTAGCGTTGTGGAGCCTCTTTAACAGAAAGAAATGTTAAAAATGAACTAGAGTGTTGAAAGCATTTTTTTTACACACAGCGAGTGATTATTTAAAGATCCTTGAGCTTTGTCGCGTGTATGACGACATTTCCTCTGACCAATCAGTGGACAGCTCTGTACACGTCACGTTGTCGTATCGGCTCAGCACGGTTAGAACTGCTCCGAAGCAGGTACGGAAAATCATAACGGCTCCAGGTCCAACCCCCAGTCGAAAAGCAAACAAAGCGTGTCGTGCTGTGCCAAACAGAGCCGGTTGAACAGATCTACAGCTTGTTCCTGCTGTGGTTGGAGCTTTTCACTGCACAATAAACAGGTCACGGTGACGGCTCTGTCTCTCCAAAAGACTACCTGCCTGTCTCATTCCTTCTCACCCACTTGGTCCACTACATTTCTATTGACTAATACTACTGTATGTCATAACACACAGCTCATAATGTTCTGCAGTATGGGCTTAACTTTCTATTTCCATGGAATCATGCAGGTGACTTGCCACCCCAAACAATTACAAACGGTATCGTTAAAAAATATGTCTTAACTCACCCACAGTATTTAAAAAAGTGACTGTTGTGAGCTTTAAGCCATGTTATAATGCTACCTCCTCAAAAATACACTTGGAGTTCCACCTTGTGATGTCATGAAGGGTAGTTTTCAAGGTAACGGCTGCCTTTTATCTGTAGCTCGGATCGGCAATTCCAGGGTTGAAACGATCCAGGTGATTCTAGTGACGGTGTGTGCAGTTTAAAAACACAGTGGAGCAATTTGAGGCCTTGTCCACACGTAGCCGGGTATCTGATAAACCGAAGATGTTTTGCTGCGTTTTGACCTGTCATCCACACGAACACGCATCAAAAACGAGTATTCAGGGAAAACTCCGGCCAAAGTGAAGATTTTTGAAAACTCCGTTTATGCCTGTTTGTGTGGACAGAGATAACTGGGGTTTTGCTTTTTAAAACGTCACTGTCTGCGCCAAAAAATATGAATCTGCCCTGACGTCAAATGTGCGACCTTTGTTTAGGCGACTGCAAAAGCCAAAGCCAAAGCAGACTATGGATCGGAGTCGTTTCTTTTGAAGTTTATACTCCAAAACTGTGTTTAGGAGCAATTCTGACTCCGAGTCTGTCCAGACAAAGGAGCTCGGCGCCATGTTTTCTGTTGTTTAAGTTTAGGCGGAAGTGACGGCGAAGTGAGGGCTCAATGGAAATAACGCCATCTACAGGTTTGGAATGTGTATGAATGTGGATGAAAACCTGTGTGGAAGGTATTTTTTTCGAAGACGAGGTGGTGTGGATAAAACATTTTTTTATAAACGGAGGGGGGGAAATGTTCGGTTTTAAAAATACCCGGCTACGTGTGTACATGGCCTGAGTATTACCACATGACATCACAAGGTGGAACACAGTGTTTTCTTTTCGAGAGAAGAACTAAATATGCAGAGTTTGTGTGTTAAACATGTGTGAATGAAACAAAGCAGAACTCCAGGTATGTTTTTTATTGAGGAAACCACATTATAACAGATCAGAAAAGAGCGTAACATGGACACTTTAAAGAATGGACACAGCAGGAGTCACATCATTGAGACATGATTTTTTTGGACGCACGGTGGCAGTTAGAAAATAAACTGAATTTGGCTCCACCAGCTTTTACCAAGTCAGACACGGTCTTTTTTCCATTGAAGTTCTTGGTGCATAATACCTGAAATGAAAAATAGACAAAGATTATCACTGTTGCTTATTATTACTGAGATACATGGGCTATGTTTTCATTGTTCTGTGTCTCTCTTACCGACCACCTCTTAGACATGTTTGTGGCACTGGTCACTACCGTATCAGAGGATTTACCATACTTATGTCCTTTGTGAATGAGCCACTTTGAGCCATCACACAACGTCACCCTAAAACACAATTTGAAAATAATGATTCAGTGGCAATGACAACAAACGCTGCAAGGTAAAGTAGAGCAACTAATAAATGGGTAAGATGTACTGGAATGTTCCACAATATGGCATTAAACATGTCCATTTTATTCATTCATGTGAGCGAATGTTCCCTCTCCACAGATCTGGTCTGTAACTTGGTCTGGTGACATCACCGGTGTTTCCAGTTGCAGATGGAGCTCACCTGACTCCAGTGTGGGAGATGGGTCCTATGACGAAAGGCAGCTTCCCCAGACGCCTCACCACCCTCTCCGCTTGGTACACAGGTGAGTTAAAGAGCTCCGTAAGATCTGCCTTCGACAGGTTAGGGTTGAACTTTTTACACGGACCTACAGAGACACGTGTGAATCAAACGGGGGATTTTAAACACACAGCTGCAGTTTCAGTTTGTGTGTCACTGCTCTGCTATGAGCTAGTACGGCCACAAGAGGGCAGCCACAATGTTTTGTTTATTCTATGTTGACATAAGTGAGCATGTTTCCTCTTTAATGTTGTACCAAAAGCAAATTCCACCAAAACCAAATGTTTGTGTGGACATTAATTAAAGATTCTGATTCTGAAGACCATGACAAGTACAATGGACAAGGCCCAGTTACGGTTTTTAAAGGAGTTGGACTTGAATCAGTGGCACTTGGTTTCAAAGGCTTTTGGTGTATCCAGTATAGCACAGCTACAGAAGATACTGGACTGTTGGAGCTAGTGGTTTCTAGTTGTTTTTTCTGCTCACCAAATCTAGTTTTACTCATGTCAGGTTTGAAGACACATATTCAACATGTGTCTGAAACATGTGAATTAAACAAATATGTTTTGAAAATAAAATACAACATTTTATTTCAGTCAGTAACTAACAATAATATATTAATGCTACCCCAAAGTCAAGAGCACTGAAGGAGTGCGGGCGAAGGTCTCACCTGTTGTTGTTGGTGGAGCTGTGGTTGTTGTTTCTGGGGAAGTCGTATCAGGGGCAGGTGTAGTTGTAGTAGGAGCAGGTGTAGTTGTAGTAGGGGCAGGTGTAGTTGTAGTAGGAGCAGGTGTAGTTGTAGTAGGGGCAGGTGTAGTTGTAGTAGGGGCAGGTGTAGTTGTAGTAGGAGCAGGTGTAGTTGTAGTAGGGGCAGGTGTAGTTGTAGTAGGAGCAGGTGTAGTTGTAGTAGGGGCAGGTGTAGTTGTAGTAGGAGCAGGTGTAGTTGTAGTAGGAGCAGGTGTAGTTGTATGAAGGACAAAAATACATATAATAGGGGTAGGTATAATTGTAGTAGGAGCAGGTGTAGTTGTAGTAGGAGCAGGTGTAGTTGTAGTAGGAGCAGGTGTAGTTGTAGTAGGAGCAGGTGTAGTAGTAACTTGCTGAGATGCAGAACCTTCATATCCAGTAGATGTATTTTCTTGAGATGAAGATCCAGAACTTTCCATCACTGTGGTTTCCATTGTGGCTTTACCAGTCGTATTTGTTGGTGGAGCATTTGTGAGAGTAACTTGTTGAGAACAGGATTACAATAGGTGAGGATTAGGTTCAGTAATTTCCCTTTTGGATCAATAAAGTTTGTCTAGGTCTAATAAAAATAATAATAATAATAATAATAATAATACATTTTATTTATAGGGCGCCTTTCTGGGCACTCAAGGTCGCCTCACAACAAGTTTATACATCAATATAAAAATATAAACATTAAAACAGTAAAAGCAACAGTTAAAATCTACATTAAAATCAGGCATATGAAAAGACAGTGCAGTTGTGGTTATAATGAATAGGCCAGTTTTAACAAATGAGTTTTGAGGTTGGATTTGAAGTGTGTGAGAGTGTCTGTGTTGCGGAGGTCAGGAGGGAGAGTGTTCCAGAGCTGGGGAGCAGAGCGACTGAATGCCCTGCTCCCCATCCCCAAAAATATACTTTTTACCTTGTACGGCTGTTCCTCCACACAGTCCCAGCAGAAATATCAAGCAGATAATCTTGCCGTCCATTTTAGGGTGATCGTGAGCAGTCCAGGCTCTGAAGTTTAGGATAGTGTAGACTGTCTCGGAGGTAACACTTATATTGAGTCACTCCACCCTTATTTTATCACAAACAACACCCTTGACAATACAGGGATTAACTTTAATTGAACTTGGCATTTCACCAGACAGTTCCTGGCACGTTCTTTTGTTCATGTCTAAAAGTACATGTTGTCTTGGACTTTCCGGTTTAGTAAAGGATGGACTTTTTTAACAGATTATATCAGACAGAGCTGTGCCCTTCTGCTATGAGGAAGTTTGTAACTCACGTCATAAAAATATAAGCACTATGGTATTTTCCATAACCCATTTATTTTTATAGGTGCACTAACTTTTTGGTTGGGGGAATGTTCCATGGCGGCACGGTGGCTGAGTGGCAACACTCAGGCCTCACAGCAAGAAGGTTGCGGGTTCGATCCCCGGGTCACCCGGGCCTTTCTGTGTGGAGTTTGCATGTTCCTCCCCGTGTCTGGATGGGTTTCCTCCGGGTACTCCGGTTTCCCCCATCAACCTAAAACATGCCCGCACCCCTATGAACTAACATCAAGGACCATGTTGTTCACCCTCCTGTGGGCTCACCACCTGCAGAGGGGTTCATAGGGGGGGTCAGGTGCTATGAGTATTGGGCAGCACGCTGCCCCCGCGACCCAGCCGGATTAAGCGGGAGAAGATGGATGGATGGATGGAATGTTCCACAGTATGACATTAAACAGTTCTACCTAACATTTATTAAATTACAGATGGTTTTACAGCTCAAAAACACCTAGAAAAACAGGCATTCTGACTGTGAGAGTCGCCTCTCCACAGATCTGACCTGTAACCTCACCTGCAGTTGACTTTCATGAGTTTTATTGGTCACAAAACAGTTTCTCTAACCACTGCTGACACCTCCTCTGGCTCTACAGCTGACTAGATTGCAGAAGGAGGGGAGGAAAGACATGATGTATTACTGTGATAAGATTTTATGTGTAATTCATTTATCAAAATGTATCTTGAAATGCTATCAAAATTACATGCTGTGTTGTGCTGACCATGGTTTACGTGACTAAGGCTGAAAGATATGTAGTAAACAAGAGCGTTGTGAAACCAGATTGTGAAACAGGAAAAGATATACAAGATATACAAGATATACAAGATATACGCCTCGTATGAGTAATGCGTAACCATGGAAATATGTAGATATTGTAATGACTCATATTGTGAATAAAAGGCACGGAGAGAGGGTGGTCAAAGAGAGAGTCCCGGTACCCAGCAGAGTACCGGCGTGGGACGAGCTGTAGCGAGCGCCACGTTCTCTCCCATGCACGTAAAATCTAAGACTTTTGTCTGGGCTGTTTCTTCTGAACCTTGGTGATTTAATCCACAATTGGTTGGAGGTTTATTTTGATAACAACTGTTGATTCTACACTGTTTGTGTATTATTCCCTGACAATTACAAACCCAAATTAAATATGAATAAATAATAAATAAAGAACATCTTAACAATTAATAAATTCATATATCAAATTCATATTTTCAAGTATTAACTGGCTCCAACAGATAGATATATAGTAGATAATGTTTGTCATGTGCATTTAAAACAAAATTAATTGAAAAGATTAAAGAAATTAAATCAAGTGTGCTGTAAAACACAAAGACATAGAGAATTGCTGTAATGTATTAATTTTATTATGTAAATTTCTAAATGAGTTACTCACATTTACCAAACTTTTACTTGATTGTTTTTTTATTTTTCCAAAATTCTCATAGTTTGAAGAGGATTTTGAAAAGTGTCAGCAAAAATATGTAGTTTAACATTGGTTAACTTGCAGAATTTCTTTAATTAGTTTATCGACTCCCAGACCCAGATTTGTCAAACAATGCAGAAGCGTCAGAACTTGCTGAAGTGGTTCTTTTTAGATGAGTTGTTGTGGTTTTCTGTTGTGGTTTTTGTTGGTACAGCAAAAACTACTGATGGAAAAAAAAAAAGTATAAACAGTATTTATATAGATTGGGGTTGATAATTATAAAAGTGAATACGAGTAAAGGCACTTGTTCAATTACCTTAATTAGATCCAGAGCCTTCAGAAGTATCAAACATTTTCTGTTGTTTGTAGAGTTGTAGAGTTGTAGAGTTTGTAGAGCCTGTTTAACAGAAAGAAATGTTAAAAATTAAGTGTGTTGGAAGCATTTTTTTTTCATATAATTGAAAAGAAGTGTATAAAATAGGGTGGGTTTGTGATTACTTAAATACAGTATAAAGCAAGTTTGATTAACATATTCCCCTAATCTAATTTTTCAATATGCTTTTGAATCTTGCATTGTTTGTTGGTCAGTAATTTTTCTTTTTTTGAAAACTGGACATTCTAGTACATTCTATTAGATTAGATTAAATTGTTTATTGCCAATTAAGCAATCAATTTATGTTGGACTTTAATTTGCAGTAAGAACTTTAGCTTAGGTATTTACGTTAAGTGAAAAAAAACTTAGATGTCCCAATATGCTGCAAGCAGAATGAAGAACGTTACTGTCGTTGTTGTGGCTTCAGTAGTGGAGTTACCTTTCTTGGATTCAATAGAACTTTCCATCATTGTGGTTGTCATTGTGGCTTTAGGAGTCATAGTTTTTGGTGATGCAGTAGTGAAAGTAACTTGCTGAGATCCAGAACCTTCATGAACACTAGATGTATCTTCTTGAGAAGAAGATGCAGAACTTTCCGTCACTGTGATTGTCGTTGTGGCTTCAGAAGTGGTAGTTGATGGTAGTGCAGTAGTGAAAGTATACTGATGAGATCCAGAACCTTCATATCCAGTAGATGTATCTTCTGAAGATGATCCAGAACTTTCAATCACTGTGGTTGTCTTTGTGGCTTTAACAGTCGTATTTGTTGGTGGAGCACTTGTGAGAGTAACTTGCTGAGATCCGGAACCTTCATATGCACTAGATGTATCTTCTTGAGATGAAGATCCAGAACTTTCCATCACTGTGGTTGTCATTGTGGCTTTAGAAGTGGTAGTTGTTGGTGGTGCACTTGTGAAAGTAACTTGCTGAGATGACGAACCTTCATATCCACTAGATGTATCTTCCTGAGATGAAGATCCAGAACTGTCCATTACTGTGGTGGTTGTTGTAGTTTTAGCAGTCGTATTTGTTGGTGGAGGACTTGTGAAAATAATTTGCTGAGATCCAGAACCTTGATATCCACTAGATGTATCTTCTTGAGATAAAGATCCAGAACTTTCTATTATTGTGGTTGTGACTTTAGAACTGGGAGTTGTTGGTGGAACACTTGTGAGAGTAACTTGTTGAAAACCAGAACCTTCATATCCACTAGATGTATATTCTTCAGAAGAGGATCCAGAACTTTCTGTTACTGTTGTTGTCATTGTGGCTTTAGCGGTCGTAGTTGTTGGTGTTCCACTTGTGAAAGTAATTTGCTGAGATCCAGAACCTTGATATCCACTAGATGTATATTCTTCAGAAGAGGATCCAGAACTTTCTATTACTGTTGTTGTCACTGTCGCTTTAGCGGTCGGTGTTTTTGGTGGGGCACTTGTGAAAGTAACTTGCTCAGATCCCGACCCTTCATATCCACTGGATGTATCTTCATCAGCTGAAGAACCAGAACTTTCCATTAATGTGGTTGTGGCTTTAAAAGTGGTAGTTGATGGTGGTGCAGTAGTGAAAGTAACCTGCTGAGAACCAGACCCTTCATATCCACTGGATGTATCTTCTTGAGATGAAGAACCAGAACTTTCCATTACTGTGGTTGTGGCTTTAGAAGTGGTAGTTGATGGTGGTGCAGTAGAGAAAGTAACCTGCTGAGAACCAGACCCTTCATATCCACTGGATGTATCTTCTTGAGATGAAGATCCAGAACTTTCCATTACTGTGGTTGTTTTTGTGGCTTTAGCAGTCGTATTTGTTGGTGGAGGACTTGTGAAAGTAATTTGTGGAGATCCAGAACCTTGATATCCACTGGATGTATATTCTTCAGAAGAGGATCCAGAACTTTCCATTACTGTGGTTGTGGCTTTAGAAGTGGTAGTTGATGGTGGTGCAGTAGTGAAAGTAACCTGCTGAGAACCAGACCCTTCATATCCACTGGATGTATCTTCTTGAGATGAAGAACCAGAACTTTCCATTACTGTGGTTGTGGCTTTAGAAGTGGTAGTTGATGGTGGTGCAGTAGTGAAAGTAACCTGCTGAGAACCAGACCCTTCATATCCACTAGATGTATCTTCTTGAGATGAAGATCCAGAACTTTCAGTTAGTGTGGTTGTGGCTTTAGAAGTGGTAGTTGATGGTGGTGCAATAGTGAAAGTAACTTGCTCAGAACCAGACCCTTCATATCCACTAGATGTATCTTCTTGAGATGAGGATCCAGAACTTTCCATTACTGTGGTTGTTGTTGTAGCTTTAGCAGTCGTATTTGTTGGTGGAGGACTTGTGAAAGTAATTTGTGGAGATCCAGAACCTTGATATCCACTAGATGTATATTCTTCAGAAGAGGATCCAGAACTTTCTATTACTGTTGTTGTCACTGTCGCTTTAGCGGTCGTTGTTTTTGGTGGGGCACTTGTGAAAGTAACTTGCTCAGATCCAGACCCTTCATATCCACTGGATGTATCTTCTTGAGATGAAGACCCAGAACCTTGATATCCACTAGATGTATATTCTTCAGAAGAGGATCCAGAACTTTCTGTTACTGTTGTTGTCATTGTCGCTTTAGGGGTCGTAGTTGTTGGTGGTGCACTTGTGAAAGTAACTTGGTGAGATCCAGAACCTTCATATCCACTAGATGTATCTTCCTGAGATGAAGATCCTGAACTTTCTATTGCTGTGGTTGTGGCTTTAGAAGTGGTAGTTGATGGTGGTGCAGTAGTGAAAGTAACCTGCTGAGAACCAGACCCTTCATATCCACTGGATGTATCTTCTTGAGATGAAGATCCAGAACTTTCCATTACTGTGGTTGTTTTTGTGGCTTTAGCAGTCGTATTTGTTGGTGGAGGAGTTGTGAAAGTAATTTGTGGAGATCCAGAACCTTGATATCCACTAGATGTATCTTCTTGAGATGAAGACCCAGAACCTTCATATCCACTAGATGTATCTTCCTGAGATGAAGATCCTGAACTTTCTATTACTGTGGTTGTGGCTTTAGAAGTGGTAGTTGATGATGGTGCAGTAGAGAAAGTAACCTGCTGAGAACCAGACCCTTCATATCCACTGGATGTATCTTCTTGAGATGAAGATCCAGAACTTTCCATTACTGTGGTTGTTTTAGTGGCTTTAACAGTCGTATTTGTTGGTGGAGGAGTTGTGAAAGTAATTTGTGGAGATCCAGACCCTTCATATCCACTGGATGTATCTTCTTGAGATGAAGACCCAGAACCTTGATATCCACTAGATGTATATTCTTCAGAAGAGGATCCAGAACTTTCTGTTACTGTTGTTGTCATTGTCGATTTAGGGGTCGTAGTTGTTGGTGGTGCACTTGTGAAAGTAACTTGGTGAGATCCAGAACCTTCATATCCACTAGATGAATCTTCCTGAGATGAAGATCCTGAACTTTCTATTACTGTGGTTGTGGCTTTAGAAGTGGTAGTTGATGGTGGTGCAGTAGTGAAAGTAACCTGCTGAGAACCAGACCCTTCATATCCACTGGATGTATCTTCTTGAGATGAAGAACCAGAACTTTCCATTACTGTGGTTGTGGCTTTAGAAGTGGTAGTTGATGGTGGTGCAGTAGAGAAAGTAACCTGCTGAGAACCAGACCCTTCATATCCACTGGATGTATTTTCTTGAGATGAAGACCCAGAACCTTCATATCCACCAGATGTATATTCTTCAGAAGAGGATCCAGAACTTTCTGTTACTGTTGTTGTCATTGTCGCTTTAGGGGTCGTAGTTGTTGGTGGTGCACTTGTGAAAGTAACTTGGTGATATCCAGAACCTTCATATCCACTAGATGTATCGTCCTGAGATGAAGATCCTGAACTTTCTATTACTGTGGTTGTGGCTTTAGGAGTGGTAGTTGATGGTGGTGCAGTAGAGAAAGTAACCTGCTGAGAACCAGACCCTTCATATCCACTGGATGTATCTTCTTGAGATGAAGATCCAGAACTTTCCATTACTGTGGTTGTTTTTGTGGCTTTAGCAGTCGTATTTGTTGGTGGAGGACTTGTGAAAGTAATTTGTGGAGATCCAGAACCTTGATATCCACTAGATGTATATTCTTCAGAAGAGGATCCAGAACTTTCTGTTACTGTTGTTTTCATTGTCGCTTTAGGGGTCGTAGTTGTTGGTGGTGCACTTGTGAAAGTAACTTGGTGAGAACCAGACCCTTCATATCCACTGGATGTATCTTCTTGAGATGAAGAACCAGAACTTTCCATTACTGTGGTTTTGGCTTTAGAAGTGGTAGTTGATGGTGGTGCAGTAGAGAAAGTAACCTGCTGAGAACCAGACCCTTCATATCCACTAGATGTATCTTCTTGAGATGAAGATCCAGAACTTTCAGTTACTGTGGTTCTGGCTTTAGAAGTGGTAGTTGATGGTGGTGCAGTAGTGAAAGTAACCTGCTGAGAGCCAGACCCTTCATATCCACTAGATGTATATTCTTCAGAAGAGGATCCAGAACTTTGTGTTACTGTTGTTGTCATTGTCGCTTTAGCGGTCGTAGTTGTTGGTGGTGCACTTGTGAAAGTAACTTGGTGAGATCCAGAACCTTCATATCCACTGGATGTATCTTCTTGAGATGAAGATCCTGAACTTTCAGTTTCTGTGGTTGTGGCTTTAGAAGTGGTAGTTGATGGTGGTGCAGTAGTGAAAGTAACTTGCTGAGAACCAGACCCTTCATATCCACTAGATGTATCTTCTTGAGATGAAGATCCAGAACTTTCCATTACTGTGGTTGTTGTTGTGGCTTTAGCAGTCGTATTTGTTGGTGGAGGACTTGTGAAAGTAATTTGTGGAGATCCAGAACCTTGATATCCACTAGATGTATATTCTTCAGAAGAGGATCCAGAACTTTCGATTACTGTTGTTGTCACTGTTGCTTCAGCGGTCGTTGTTTTTGGTGGGGCACTTGTGAAAGTAACTTGCTCAGATCCAGACCCTTCATATCCACTGGATGTACCTTCTTGAGATGAAGACCCAGAACCTTGATATCCACTAGATGTATATTCTTCAGAAGAGGATCCAGAACTTTGTGTTACTGTTGTTGTCATTGTCGATTTAGGGGTCGTAGTTGTTGGTGGTGCACTTGTGAAAGTAACTTGGTGAGATCCAGAACCTTCATATCCACTAGATGTATCTTCCTGAGATGAAGATCCTGAACTTTCTATTACTGTGGTTGTGGCTTTAGAAGTGGTAGTTGATGATGGTGCAGTAGAGAAAGTAACCTGCTGAGAACCAGACCCTTCATATCCACTGGATGTATCTTCTTGAGATGAAGATCCAGAACTTTCCATTACTGTGGTTGTTTTTGTGGCTTTAGCAGTGGTATTTGTTGGTGGAGGAGTTGTGAAAGTAATTTGTGGAGATCCAGACCCTTCATATCCACTGGATGTATCTTCTTGAGATGAAGACCCAGAACCTTGATATCCACTAGATGTATATTCTTCAGAAGAGGATCCAGAACTTTCTGTTACTGTTGTTGTCATTGTCGCTTTAGGGGTCGTAGTTGTTGGTGGTGCACTTGTGAAAGTAACTTGGTGAGATCCAGAACCTTCATATCCACTAGATGCATCGTCCTGAGATGAAGATCCTGAACTTTCTATTACTGTGGTTGTGGCTTTAGGAGTGGTAGTTGATGGTGGTGCAGTAGAGAAAGTAACCTGCTGAGAACCAGACCCTTCATATCCACTGGATGTATCTTCTTGAGATGAAGATCCAGAACTTTCCATTACTGTGGTTGTTTTTGTGGCTTTAGCAGTCATATTTGTTGGTGGAGGACTTGTGAAAGTAATTTGTGGAGATCCAGAACCTTGATATCCACTAGATGTATATTCTTCAGAAGAGGATCCAGAACTTTCTGTTACTGTTGTTGTCATTGTCGCTTTAGGGGTCGTAGTTGTTGGTGGTGCACTTGTGAAAGTAACTTGGTGAGAACCAGACCCTTCATATCCACTGGATGTATCTTCTTGAGATGAAGAACCAGAACTTTCCATTACTGTGGTTGTGGCTTTAGAAGTGGTAGTTGATGGTGGTGCAGTAGTGAAAGTAACCTGCTGAGAACCAGACCCTTCATATCCACTAGATGTATCTTCTTGAGATGAAAATCCAGAACTTTCAGTTAGTGTGGTTGTGGCTTTAGAAGTGGTAGTTGATGGTGGTGCAGTCGTGAAAGTAACCTGCTGAGAGCCAGACCCTTCATATCCACTAGATGTATATTCTTCAGAAGAGGATCCAGAACTTTGTGTTACTGTTGTTGTCATTGTCGCTTTAGCGGTCGTAGTTGTTGGTGGTGCACTTGTGAAAGTAAATTGGTGAGATCCAGAACCTTCATATCCACTAGATGTATCTTCCTGAGATGAAGATCCTGTACTTTCTATTACTGTGGTTGTGGCTTTAGAAGTGGTAGTTGATGATGGTGCAGTAGAGAAAGTAACCTGCTGAGAACCAGACCCTTCATATCCACTGGATGTATCTTCTTGAGATGAAGATCCAGAACTTTCCATTACTGTGGTTGTTTTTGTGGCTTTGGCAGTCGTATTTGTTGGTGGAGGAGTTGTGAAAGTAATTTGTGGAGATCCAGACCCTTCATATCCACTGGATGTATCTTCTTGAGATGAAGACCCAGAACCTTGATATCCACTAGATGTATATTCTTCAGAAGAGGATCCAGAACTTTCTGTTACTGTTGTCATTGTCGCTTTAGGGGTCGTAGTTGTTGGTGGTGCACTTGTGAAAGTAACTTGGTGAGAACCAGACCCTTCATATCCACTGGATGTATCTTCTTGAGATGAAGAACCAGAACTTTCCATTACTGTGGTTTTGGCTTTAGAAGTGGTAGTTGATGGTGGTGCAGTAGTGAAAGTAACCTGCTGAGAACCAGACCCTTCATATCCACTAGATGTATCTTCTTGAGATGAAGATCCAGAACTTTCAGTTAGTATGGTTGTGGCTTTAGAAGTGGTAGTTGATGGTGGTGCAGTAGTGAAAGTAACCTGCTGAGAACCAGAACCTTCATATCCACTAGATGTATATTCTTCAGAAGAGGATCCAGAACTTTCTGTTACTGTTGTTGTCATTGTCGATTTAGGGGTCGTAGTTGTTGGTGGTGCACTTGTGAAAGTAACTTGGTGAGATCCAGAACCTTCATATCCACTAGATGTATCTTCCTGAGATGAAGATCCTGAACTTTCTATTACTGTGGTTGTGGCTTTAGAAGTGGTAGTTGATGGTGGTGCAGTAGTGAAAGTAACCTGCTGAGAACCAGACCCTTCATATCCACTGGATGTATCTTCTTGAGATGAAGAACCAGAACTTTCCATTACTGTGGTTGTGGCTTTAGAAGTGGTAGTTGATGGTGGTGCAGTAGAGAAAGTAACCTGCTGAGAACCAGACCCTTCATATCCACTGGATGTATCTTCTTGAGATGAAGACCCAGAACCTTCATATCCACTAGATGTATATTCTTCAGAAGAGGATCCAGAACTTTCTGTTACTGTTGTTGTCATTGTCGCTTTAGGGGTCGTAGTTGTTGGTGGTGCACTTGTGAAAGTAACTTGGTGAGATCCAGAACCTTCATATCCACTAGATGTATCTTCCTGAGATGAAGATCCTGGACTTTCCATTACTGTGGTTGTGGCTTTAGAAGTGGTAGTTGATGGTGGTGCAGTAGAGAAAGTAACCTGCTGAGAACCAGACCCTTCATATCCACTGGATGTATCTTCTTGAGATGAAGATCCAGAACTTTCCATTACTGTGGTTGTTTTTGTGGCTTTAGCAGTCGTATTTGTTGGTGGAGGAGTTGTGAAAGTAATTTGTGGAGATCCAGAACCTTGATATCCACTAGATGTATCTTCTTGAGATGAAGATCCAGAACTCTCCATTACTGTGGTTGTTTTTGTGGGTTTAGCAGTCGTATTTGTTGGTGGAGGAGTTGTGAAAGTAATTTGTGGAGATCCAGACCCTTCATATCCACTGGATGTATCTTCTTGAGATGAAGATCCTGAACTTTCAGTTACTGTGGTTGTGGCTTTAGAAGTGGTAGTTGATGGTGGTGCAGTAGTGAAAGTAACTTGCTGAGAACCAGACCCTTCATATCCACTAGATGTATCTTCTTGAGATGAAGATCCAGAACTTTCCATTACTGTGGTTGTTGTTGTGGCTTTAGCAGTCTTATTTGTTGGTGGAGGACTTGTGAAAGTAATTTGTGGAGATCCAGAACCTTGATATCCACTAGATGTATATTCTTCAGAAGAGGATCCAGAACTTTCTATTACTGTTGTTGTCACTGTCGCTTTAGCGGTCGTTGTTTTTGGTGGGGCACTTGTGAAAGTAACTTGCTCAGATCCAGACCCTTCATATCCACTGGATGTATCTTCTTGAGATGAAGACCCAGAACCTTGATATCCACTAGATGTATATTCTTCAGAAGAGGATCCAGAACTTTCTGTTACTGTTGTTGTCATTGTCGATTTAGGGGTCGTAGTTGTTGGTGGTGCACTTGTGAAAGTAACTTGGTGAGATCCAGAACCTTCATATCCACTAGATGTATCTTCCTGAGATGAAGATCCTGAACTTTCTATTACTGTGGTTCTGGCTTTAGAAGTGGTAGTTGATGGTGGTGCAGTAGTGAAAGTAACCTGCTGAGAACCAGACCCTTCATATCCACTGGATGTATCTTCTTGAGATGAAGAACCAGAACTTTCCATTACTGTGGTTGTGGCTTTAGAAGTGGTAGTTGATGGTGGTGCAGTAGTGAAAGTAACCTGCTGAGAACCAGACCCTTCATATCCACTGGATGTATCTTCTTGAGATGAAGAACCAGAACTTTCCAGTACTGTGGTTGTGGCTTTAGAAGTGGTAGTTGATGGTGGTGCAGTAGAGAAAGTAACCTGCTGAGAACCAGACCCTTCATATCCACTGGATGTATCTTCTTGAGATGAAGACCCAGAACCTTCATATCCACTAGATGTATATTCTTCAGAAGAGGATCCAGAACTTTCTGTTACTGTTGTTGTCATTGTCGCTTTAGGGGTCGTAGTTGTTGGTGGTGCACTTGTGAAAGTAACTTGGTGAGGTCCAGAACCTTCATATCCACTGGATGTATCTTCCTGAGATAAAGATCCTGAACTTTCTATTACTGTGGTTGTGGCTTTAGAAGTGGTAGTTGATGATGGTGCAGTAGAGAAAGTAACCTGCTGAGAACCAGACCCTTCATATCCACTGGATGTATCTTCTTGAGATGAAGATCCAGAACTTTCCATTACTGTGGTTGTTTTTGTGGCTTTAGCAGTCGTATTTGTTGGTGGAGGAGTTGTGAAAGTAATTTGTGGAGATCCAGAACCTTGATATCCACTAGATGTATCTTCTTCAGATGAAGACCCAGAACCTTCATATCCACTAGATGTATCTTCCTGAGATGAAGATCCTGAACTTTCTATTACTGTGGTTGTGGCTTTAGAAGTGGTAGTTGATGATGGTGCAGTAGAGAAAGTAACCTGCTGAGAACCAGACCCTTCATATCCACTGGATGTATCTTCTTGAGATGAAGATCCAGAACTTTCCATTACTGTGGTTGTTTTTGTGGCTTTAGCAGTCGTATTTGTTGGTGGAGGAGTTGTGAAAGTAATTTGTGGAGATCCAGACCCTTCATATCCACTGGATGTGTCTTCTTCAGATGAAGACCCAGAACCTTCATATCCACTAGATGTATATTCTTCAGAAGAGGATCCAGAACTTTCTGTTACTGTTACTGTTATTGTCATTGTCGCTTTAGGGGTCGTAGTTGTTGGTGGTGCACTTGTGAAAGTAACTTGGTGAGATCCAGAACCTTCATATCCACTGGATGTATCTTCTTCAGATGAAGATCCTGAACTTTCCATTACTGTGGTTGTTGTTGTGGCTTTAGCAGTCTTATTTGTTGGTGGAGGACTTGTGAAAGTAATTTGTGGAGATCCAGAACCTTGATATCCACTAGATGTATATTCTTCAGAAGAGGATCCAGAACTTTCTATTACTGTTGTTGTCACTGTCGCTTTAGCGGTCGTTGTTTTTGGTGGGGCACTTGTGAAAGTAACTTGCTCAGATCCAGACCCTTCATATCCACTGGATGTATCTTCTTGAGATGAAGACCCAGAACCTTGATATCCACTAGATGTATATTCTTCAGAAGAGGATCCAGAACTTTCTGTTACTGTTGTTGTCATTGTCGATTTAGGGTCGTAGTTGTTGGTGGTGCACTTGTGAAAGTAACTTGGTGAGATCCAGAACCTTCATATCCACTAGATGTATCTTCCTGAGATGAAGATCCTGAACTTTCTATTACTGTGGTTCTGGCTTTAGAAGTGGTAGTTGATGGTGGTGCAGTAGTGAAAGTAACCTGCTGAGAACCAGACCCTTCATATCCACTGGATGTATCTTCTTGAGATGAAGAACCAGAACTTTCCATTACTGTGGTTGTGGCTTTAGAAGTGGTAGTTGATGGTGGTGCAGTAGTGAAAGTAACCTGCTGAGAACCAGACCCTTCATATCCACTGGATGTATCTTCTTGAGATGAAGAACCAGAACTTTCCAGTACTGTGGTTGTGGCTTTAGAAGTGGTAGTTGATGGTGGTGCAGTAGAGAAAGTAACCTGCTGAGAACCAGACCCTTCATATCCACTGGATGTATCTTCTTGAGATGAAAACCCAGAACCTTCATATCCACTAGATGTATATTCTTCAGAAGAGGATCCAGAACTTTCTGTTACTGTTGTTGTCATTGTCGCTTTAGGGGTCGTAGTTGTTGGTGGTGCACTTGTGAAAGTAACTTGGTGAGGTCCAGAACCTTCATATCCACTGGATGTATCTTCTTGAGATGAAGATCCAGAACTTTCCATTACTGTGGTTGTTTTTGTGGCTTTAGCAGTCGTATTTGTTGGTGGAGGAGTTGTGAAAGTAATTTGTGGAGATCCAGAACCTTGATATCCACTAGATGTATCTTCTTCAGATGAAGACCCAGAACCTTCATATCCACTAGATGTATCTTCCTGAGATGAAGATCCTGAACTTTCTATTACTGTGGTTGTGGCTTTAGAAGTGGTAGTTGATGATGGTGCAGTAGAGAAAGTAACCTGCTGAGAACCAGACCCTTCATATCCACTGGATGTATCTTCTTGAGATGAAGATCCAGAACTTTCCATTACTGTGGTTGTTTTTGTGGCTTTAGCAGTCGTATTTGTTGGTGGAGGAGTTGTGAAAGTAATTTGTGGAGATCCAGACCCTTCATATCCACTGGATGTGTCTTCTTCAGATGAAGACCCAGAACCTTCATATCCACTAGATGTATATTCTTCAGAAGAGGATCCAGAACTTTCTGTTACTGTTACTGTTATTGTCATTGTCGCTTTAGGGGTCGTAGTTGTTGGTGGTGCACTTGTGAAAGTAACTTGGTGAGATCCAGAACCTTCATATCCACTGGATGTATCTTCTTCAGATGAAGATCCTGAACTTTCCATTACTGTGGTTGTGGCTTTAGAAGTGGTAGTTGATGGTGGTGCAGTAGTGAAAGTAACCTGCTGAGAACCAGACCCTTCATATCCACTGGATGTATCTTCTTGAGATGAAGAACCAGAACTTTCCAGTACTGTGGTTGTGGCTTTAGAAGTGGTAGTTGATGGTGGTGCAGTAGAGAAAGTAACCTGCTGAGAACCAGACCCTTCATATCCACTGGATGTATCTTCTTGAGATGAAGACCCAGAACCTTCATATCCACTAGATGTATATTCTTCAGAAGAGGATCCAGAACTTTCTGTTACTGTTATTGTCATTGTCGCTTTAGGGGTCGTAGTTGTTGGTGGTGCACTTGTGAAAGTAACTTGGTGAGGTCCAGAACCTTCATATCCACTGGATGTATCTTCCTGAGATGAAGATCCTGAACTTTCTATTACTGTGGTTGTGGCTTTAGAAGTGGTTGTTGATGATGGTGCAGTAGAGAAAGTAACCTGCTGAGAACCAGACCCTTCATATCCACTGGATGTATCTTCTTGAGATGAAGATCCAGAACTTTCCATTACTGTGGTTGTTTTTGTGGCTTTAGCAGTCGTATTTGTTGGTGGAGGAGTTGTGAAAGTAATTTGTGGAGATCCAGAACCTTGATATCCACTAGATGTATCTTCTTGAGATGAAGACCCAGAACCTTCATATCCACTAGATGTATCTTCCTGAGACGAAGATCCTGAACTTTCTATTACTGTGGTTGTGGCTTTAGAAGTGGTAGTTGATGATGGTGCAGTAGAGAAAGTAACCTGCTGAGAACCAGACCCTTCATATCCACTGGATGTATCTTCTTGAGATGAAGATCCAGAACTTTCCATTACTGTGGTTGTTTTTGTGGCTTTTGCAGTCGTATTTGTTGGTGGAGGAGTTGTGAAAGTAATTTGTGGAGATCCAGACCCTTCATATCCACTGGATGTATCTTCTTCAGATGAAGACCCAGAACCTTCATATCCACTAGATGTATATTCTTCAGAAGAGGATCCAGAACTTTCTGTTACTGTTATTGTCATTGTCGCTTTAGGGGTCGTAGTTGTTGGTGGTGCACTTGTGAAAGTAACTTGGTGAGATCCAGAACCTTCATATCCGCTGGATGTATCTTCTTGAGATGAAGATCCTGAACTTTCAGTTACTGTGGTTGTGGCTTTAGAAGTGGTAGTTGATGGTGGTGGAGTAGTGAAAGTAACTTGCTGAGAACCAGACCCTTCATATCCACTAGATGTATCTTCATGAGATGAAGATCCAGAACTTTCCATTACTGTGGTTGTTGTTGTGGCTTTTGCAGTCGTATTTGTTGGTGGAGGACTTGTGAAAGTAATTTGTGGAGATCCAGAACCTTGATATCCACTAGATGTATATTCTTCAGAAGAGGATCCAGAACTTTCTATTACTGTTGTTGTCACTGTCGCTTTAGCGGTCGTTGTTTTTGGTGGGGCACTTGTGAAAGTAACTTGCTCAGATCCAGACCCTTCATATCCACTGGATGTATCTTCTTGAGATGAAGACCCAGAACCTTGATATCCACTAGATGTATATTCTTCAGAAGAAAATCCAGAACCTTCTGTTACTGTTGTTGTCATTGTCGATTTAGGGGTCGTAGTTGTTGGTGGTGCACTTGTGAAAGTAACTTGGTGAGATCCAGAACCTTCATATCCACTAGATGTATATTCTTCAGAAGAGGATCCAGAACTTTCTATTACTGTTGTTGTCACTGTCGCTTTAGCGGTCGTTGTTTTTGGTGGGGCACTTGTGAAAGTAACTTGCTCAGATCCAGACCCTTCATATCCACTGGATGTGTCTTCTTCAGATGAAGACCCAGAACCTTCATATCCACTAGATGTATATTCTTCAGAAGAGGATCCAGAACTTTCTGTTACTGTTACTGTTATTGTCATTGTCGCTTTAGGGGTCGTAGTTGTTGGTGGTGCACTTGTGAAAGTAACTTGGTGAGATCCAGAACCTTCATATCCACTGGATGTATCTTCTTCAGATGAAGATCCTGAACTTTCCATTACTGTGGTTGTGGCTTTAGAAGTGGTAGTTGATGGTGGTGCAGTAGTGAAAGTAACCTGCTGAGAACCAGACCCTTCATATCCACTGGATGTATCTTCTTGAGATGAAGAACCAGAACTTTCCAGTACTGTGGTTGTGGCTTTAGAAGTGGTAGTTGATGGTGGTGCAGTAGAGAAAGTAACCTGCTGAGAACCAGACCCTTCATATCCACTGGATGTATCTTCTTGAGATGAAGACCCAGAACCTTCATATCCACTAGATGTATATTCTTCAGAAGAGGATCCAGAACTTTCTGTTACTGTTATTGTCATTGTCGGTTTAGGGGTCGTAGTTGTTGGTGGTGCACTTGTGAAAGTAACTTGGTGAGGTCCAGAACCTTCATATCCACTGGATGTATCTTCCTGAGATGAAGATCCTGAACTTTCCATTACTGTGGTTGTGGCTTTAGAAGTGGTTGTTGATGATGGTGCAGTAGAGAAAGTAACCTGCTGAGAACCAGACCCTTCATATCCACTGGATGTATCTTCTTGAGATGAAGATCCAGAACTTTCCATTACTGTGGTTGTTTTTGTGGCTTTAGCAGTCGTATTTGTTGGTGGAGGAGTTGTGAAAGTAATTTGTGGAGATCCAGAACCTTGATATCCACTAGATGTATCTTCTTGAGATGAAGACCCAGAACCTTCATATCCACTAGATGTATCTTCCTGAGACGAAGATCCTGAACTTTCTATTACTGTGGTTGTGGCTTTAGAAGTGGTAGTTGATGATGGTGCAGTAGAGAAAGTAACCTGCTGAGAACCAGACCCTTCATATCCACTGGATGTATCTTCTTGAGATGAAGATCCAGAACTTTCCATTACTGTGGTTGTTTTTGTGGCTTTAGCAGTTGTATTTGTTGGTGGAGGAGTTGTGAAAGTAATTTGTGGAGATCCAGACCCTTCATATCCACTAGATGTATATTCTTCAGAAGAGGATCCAGAACTTTCTATTACTGTTGTTGTCACTGTCGCTTTAGCGGTCGTTGTTTTTGGTGGGGCACTTGTGAAAGTAACTTGCTCAGATCCAGACCCTTCATATCCACTGGATGTATCTTCTTGAGATGAAGACCCAGAACCTTGATATCCACTAGATGTATATTCTTCAGAAGAAAATCCAGAACCTTCTGTTACTGTTGTTGTCATTGTCGATTTAGGGGTCGTAGTTGTTGGTGGTGCACTTGTGAAAGTAACTTGGTGAGATCCAGAACCTTCATATCCACTAGATGTATCTTCCT
Source organism: Odontamblyopus lacepedii (assembly GCA_034769755.1). Taxonomy (NCBI): domain Eukaryota; kingdom Metazoa; phylum Chordata; class Actinopteri; order Gobiiformes; family Gobiidae; genus Odontamblyopus; species Odontamblyopus lacepedii. The sequence continues at coordinate 37,896,743 of CM068350.1, forward strand.
GAGATGAAGATCCTGAACTTTCTATTACTGTGCTTGTGGGTTTAGAAGTGGTAGTTGATGGTGGTGCAGTAGTGAAAGTAACCTGCTGAGAACCAGACCCTTCATATCCACTGGATGTATCTTCTTGAGATGAAGAACCAGAACTTTCCATTACTGTGGTTGTGGCTTTAGAAGTGGTAGTTGATGGTGGTGCAGTAGAGAAAGTAACTTGCTGAGAACCAGACCCTTCATATCCACTGGATGTATCTTCTTGAGATGAAGACCCAGAACCTTGATATCCACTAGATGTATATTCTTCAGAAGAGGATCCAGAACTTTCTGTTACTGTTGTTGTCATTGTCGCTTTAGGGGTCGTAGTTGTTGGTGGTGCACTTGTGAAAGTAACTTGGTGAGGTCCAGAACCTTCATATCCACTGGATGTATCTTCCTGAAATGAAGATCCTGAACTTTCTATTACTGTGGTTGTGGCTTTAGAAGTGGTAGTTGATGATGGTGCAGTAGAGAAAGTAACCTGCTGAGAACCAGACCCTTCATATCCACTGGATGTATCTTCTTGAGATGAAGATCCAGAACTTTCCATTACTGTGGTTGTTTTTGTGGCTTTAGCAGTCGTATTTGTTGGTGGAGGAGTTGTGAAAGTAATTTGTGGAGATCCAGAACCTTGATATCCACTAGATGTATCTTCTTGAGATGAAGACCCAGAACCTTCATATCCACTAGATGTATCTTCTTGAGATGAAGATCCTGAACTTTCTATTACTGTGGTTGTGGCTTTAGAAGTGGTAGTTGATGATGGTGCAGTAGAGAAAGTAACCTGCTGAGAACCAGACCATTCATATCCACTGGATGTATCTTCTTGAGATGAAGATCCAGAACTTTCCATTACTGTGGTTGTTTTTGTGGCTTTAGCAGTCGTATTTGTTGGTGGAGGAGTTGTGAAAGTAATTTGTGGAGATCCAGACCCTTCATATCCACTGGATGTATCTTCTTCAGATGAAAACCCAGAACCTTCATATCCACTAGATGTATATTCTTCAGAAGAGGATCCAGAACTTTCTGTTACTGTTATTGTCATTGTCGCTTTAGGGGTCGTAGTTGTTGGTGGTGCACTTGTGAAAGTAACTTGGTGAGATCCAGAACCTTCATATCCACTGGATGTATCTTCTTGAGATGAAGATCCTGAACTTTCAGTTACTGTGGTTGTGGCTTTAGAAGTGGTAGTTGATGGTGGTGCAGTAGTGAAAGTAACTTGCTGAGAACCAGACCCTTCATATCCACTAGATGTATCTTCTTGAGATGAAGATCCAGAACTTTCCATTACTGTGGTTGTTGTTGTGGCTTTTGCAGTCGTATTTGTTGGTGGAGGACTTGTGAAAGTAATTTGTGGAGATCCAGAACCTTGATATCCACTAGATGTATACTCTTCAGAAGAGGATCCAGAACTTTCTATTACTGTTGTTGTCACTGTCGCTTTAGCTGTCGTTGTTTTTGGTGGGGCACTTGTGAAAGTAACTTGCTCAGATCCAGACCCTTCATATCCACTGGATGTATCTTCTTGAGATGAAGACCCAGAACCTTGATATCCACTAGATGTATATTCTTCAGAAGAGGATCCAGAACCTTCTGTTACTGTTGTTGTCATTGTCGATTTAGGGGTCGTAGTTGTTGGTGGTGCACTTGTGAAAGTAACTTGGTGAGATCCAGAACCTTCATATCCACTAGATGTATCTTCCTGAGATGAAGATCCTGAACTTTCTATTACTGTGCTTGTGGGTTTAGAAGTGGTAGTTGATGGTGGTGCAGTAGTGAAAGTAACCTGCTGAGAACCAGACCCTTCATATCCACTGGATGTATCTTCTTGAGATGAAGAACCAGAACTTTCCATTACTGTGGTTGTGGCTTTAGAAGTGGTAGTTGATGGTGGTGCAGTAGAGAAAGTAACCTGCTGAGAACCAGACCCTTCATATCCACTGGATGTATCTTCTTGAGATGAAGACCCAGAACCTTGATATCCACTAGATGTATATTCTTCAGAAGAGGATCCAGAACTTTCTGTTACTGTTGTTGTCATTGTCGCTTTAGGGGTCGTAGTTGTTGGTGGTGCACTTGTGAAAGTAACTTGGTGAGATCCAGAACCTTCATACCCACTAGATGTATCGTCCTGAGATGAAGATCCTGAACTTTCTATTACTGTGGTTGTGGCGTTAGAAGGGGTAGTTGATGGTGGTGCAGTAGTGAAAGTAACCTGCTGAGAACCAGACCCTTCATATCCACTGGATGTATCTTCTTGAGATGAAGAACCAGAACTTTCCATTACTGTGGTTGTGGCTTTAGAAGTGGTAGTTGATGGTGGTGCAGTAGTGAAAGTAACCTGCTGAGAACCAGAACCTTCATATCCACTAGATGTATATTCTTCAGAAGAGGATCCAGAACTTTCTGTTACTGTTGTTTTCATTGTCGCTTTAGGGGTCGTAGTTGTTGGTGGTGCACTTGTGAAAGTAACTTGGTGAGAACCAGACCCTTCATATCCACTGGATGTATCTTCTTGAGATAAAGAACCAGAACTTTCCATTACTGTGGTTGTGGCTTTAGAAGTGGTAGTTGATGGTGGTGAAGAAGAGAAAGTAACCTGCTGAGAACCAGACCCTTCATATCCACTGGATGTATCTTCTTGAGATGAAGATCCAGAACTTTCCATTACTGTGGTTGTTTTTGTGGCTTTAGCAGTTGTATTTGTTGGTGGAGGAGTTCTGAAAGTAATTTGTGGAGATCCAGAACCTTGATATCCACTAGATGTATCTTCTTGAGATGAAGACCCAGAACCTTCATATCCACTAGATGTATCTTCTTGAGATGAAGATCCAGAACTTTCAGTTACTGTGGTTCTGGCTTTAGAAGTGGTAGTTGATGGTGGTGCAGTAGTGAAAGTAACCTGCTGAGAGCCAGACCCTTCATATCCACTAGATGTATATTCTTCAGAAGAGGATCCAGAACTTTCTGTTACTGTTGTTGCCATTGTCGCTTTAGCGGTCGTAGTTGTTGGTGGTGCACTTGTGAAAGTAACTTGGTGAGATCCAGAACCTTCATATCCACTGGATGTATCTTCTTGAGATGAAGATCCAGAACTTTCCATTTCTGTGGTTGTGGCTTTAGAAGTGGTAGTTGATGGTGGTGCAGTAGTGAAAGTAACCTGCTGAGAACCAGACCCTTCATATCCACTAGATGTATCTTCTTGAGATGAAGATCCAGAACTTTCAGTTAGTGTGGTTCTGGCTTTAGAAGTGGTAGTTGATGGTGGTGCAGTAGTGAAAGTAACCTGCTGAGAACCAGACCCTTCATATCCACTGGATGTATCTTCTTGAGATGAAGATCCAGAACTTTCCATTACTGTGGTTGTTTTTGTGGCTTTAGCAGTCGTATTTGTTGGTGGAGGAGTTGTGAAAGTAATTTGTGGAGATCCAGAACCTTGATATCCACTGGATGTATATTCTTCAGAAGAGGATCCAGAACTTTCTATTACTGTTGTTGTCACTGTCGCTTTAGCGGTCGTTGTTTTTGGTGGGGCACTTGTGAAAGTAACTTGCTCAGATCCAGACCCTTCATATCCACTGGATGTATCTTCTTGAGATGAAGATCCAGAACCTTGATATGCACTAGATGTATATTCTTCAGAAGAGGATCCAGAACTTTCTGTTACTGTTGTTGTCATTGTCGCTTTAGGGGTCGTAGTTGTTGGTGGTGCACTTGTGAAAGTAACTTGGTGAGATCCAGAACCTTCATATCCACTAGATGTATCTTCCTGAGATGAAGATCCTGAACTTTCCATTACTGTGGTTGTGGCTTTAGAAGTGGTAGTTGATGGTGGTGCAGTAGTGAAAGTAACCTGCTGAGAACCAGACCCTTCATATCCACTAGATGTATATTCTTCAGAAGAGGATCCATAACTTTCTGTTACTGTTGTTGTCATTGTCACTTTAGCAGTCGTAGTTGTTGGTGGTGCACTTGTGAAAGTAACTTGGTGAGATCCAGAACCTTCATATCCACTGGATGTATCTTCTTGAGATGAAGATCCAGAACTTTCAGTTACTGTGGTTGTGGCTGTAGAAGTGGTAGTTGATGATGGTGCAGTAGTGAAAGTAACCTGCTGAGAACCAGACCCTTCATATCCACTAGATGTATCTTCTTGAGATGAAGATCCAGAACTTTCCATTACTGTGGTTGTTGTTGTGGCTTTTGCAGTCGTATTTGTTGGTGGAGGAGTTGTGAAAGTAATTTGTGGAGATCCAAAACCTTGATATCCACTAGATGTATATTCTTCAGAAGAGGATCCAGAACTTTCTGTTACTGTTGTTGTCATTGTCGCTTTAGGGGTCGTAGTTGTTGGTGGTGCACTTGTGAAAGTAACTTGGTTAGATCCAGACCCTTCATATCCACTGGATGTATCTTCTTGAGATGAAGATCCAGAACTTTCCATTACTGTGGTTGTGGCTTTAGAAGTGGTAGTTGTTGGTGGTGCAGTAGTGAAAGTAACCTGCTGAGAACCAGACCCTTCATATCCACTAGATGTATCTTCTTCAGAAGAGGATCCAGAACTTTCTGTTACTGTTGTTGTCATTGTCGCTTTAGGGGTCGTAGTTGTTGGTGGTGCACTTGTGAAAGTAACTTGGTGAGATCCAGAACCTTCATATCCACTGGATTTATCTTCTTGAGATGAAGATCCTGAACTTTCAGTTACTGTGGTTGTGGCTTTAGAAGTGGTAGTTGATGGTGGTGCAGTAGTGAAAGTAACTTGCTGAGAACCAGACCCTTCATATCCACTAGATGTATCTTCTTGAGATGAAGATCCAGAACTTTCAATTACTGTGGTTGTTGTTGTGGCTTTAGCAGTCGTATTTGTTGGTGTTCCACTTGTGAAAGTAATTTGTGGAGATCCAGAACCTTGATATCCACTAGATGTATATTCTTCAGAAGAGGATCCAGAACTTTCTATTACTGTTGTTGTCACTGTCGCTTTAGCGGTCGTTGTTTTTGGTGGGGCACTTGTGAAAGTAACTTGCTCAGATCCAGACCCTTCATATCCACTGGATGTATCTTCTTGAGATGAAGATCCAGAACCTTGATATCCACTAGATGTATATTTTTCAGAAGAGGATCCAGAACTTTCTGTTACTGTTGTTGTCATTGTCGCTTTAGGGGTCGTAGTTGTTGGTGGTGCACTTGTGAAAGTAACTTGGTGAGATCCAGAACCTTCATATCCACTAGATGTATCTTCCTGAGATGAAGATTCTGAACTTTCCATTACTGTGGTTGTGGCTTTAGAAGTGGTAGTTGATGGTGGTGCAGTAGTGAAAGTAACCTGCTGAGAACCAGACCCTTCATATCCACTAGACGTATCTTCTTGAGATGACGATCCAGAACTTTCTGTTACTGTTGTTGCTGTTGTGTCTTTAGCAGTCGTATTTGTTGGTGGAGCACTTGTGAGAGTAACCTGCTGAGATCCATAACCTTCATATCTACTAGATGTATCTTCTTGAGATGAAGATCCAGAACTTTTCATCACCGTGGTTGTCTTTGTGGCTTTAGCAGTGGTTGTTTTTGGTGTTGAACTTGTGAGAGTAATTTGCTGAGATCCAGAACCTTCATATTGTTTAGATGTATCTTCTTGAGATGAAGATCCAGAAATTTTCTTCACCGTGGTTGTCTTTGTGGCTTTAGCAGTGGTTGTTTTTGGTGTTGCACTTGTGAGAGTAACTTGCTGAGATCCAGAACCTTCATATTGTTTAGATGTATCTTCTTGAGATGAAGATCCAGAACTTTCCATCACCATGGTTGTCTTTGTGGCTTTAGCAGTGGTTGTTTTTGGTGGTGCAGTTTTGAAAGTAACTTGCTTAGATCCAGCACCTTCATTTTCACTAGATGCCACTGTGAATTAAATCATAATATTGTTATTATTCTCATTAGTCCTTCCAAACCACCAAACATTTTCTATGCTATTATGTTTTTTTTTTCAAGTTTCAAATCCCTTTTCTTTAAATGTATGCCCGAGCATAATTTTAATTAACATTCTGTTCATTGCATTACTCAATTTTTAGGATGGACTATTCTCCCTACCTGAAAACACTTAATTCTTCTTTGTGATTCCCTTTGTGATTCCGTTAAGTGATAATACAAAAAATGTTCAAAATTTTTGACATAAGGCCTCATTTCCTAGTGAGTCAGAGTTTTATAAATAAATAAATAAAATATTCCCTCCAGTCATTGTATTTGCAGAGGTTGCTGGTGCTAGGCTAGTGCATGTCAATGGCCATAGTCGTCCTGCCACTAAAACAGTCTGACCCACTCCATAGACCCGAGGAAAAACTATAATTACACCAAATTATCAATGTAAATGTCTGTATTGATTGAATAATGTTTGCATGAATCATCACATGTTGAGGGACTATTTTCTCATATATCAGTCCACCACTGCTGAGCTTCTATCAGGAAGTACAACTCACTGCTGCTGCTCAGACATAAATCCTTCAAATGCAACGTTGGTTTTACTTCTAAAATGATTCTCTGGACCTAGACATTCGCATGGACAGTCTGGAGTTGTAATAGTTTTCCTCGGGTCTGTGGAATGGGTCAGACTGTTTTTAGTGGCAGGACGACTATGCCCATTGACATGCACTAGCCTAGCACCAGCAACCTCTGCAAATACAAGGACTGGATGGAAAATTTAAAAAGTGTCTCCACCAGGGCTCTACGCTAACTTTTTTTTTCAGGAGCACACGTGCCCCTAAGTTAAAAATTTTTAGGAGCACAGAAAAAAATATGGGGGCACAAATAGGTTTTCGTTTTGAACGATTATTACAGTGCAGAACTTGCACACACCAACACCAACACTGAATAAATTTAATACAAAAAACAAAAGCATTATGACTGTACTTTTCCTGCATGATCGCAATGTTTTTATAAATATATCTTCATTTTATCGGATTATTATTTAGACTTAAAATAAACCAAACAAACTGTACTGCACTTGAACACTCTGTGGCCCTTTTTGGACCTTCCCCCACAGTTTAAGAACCTCTTCTTTAAGAAAACTTCCACTGGCACAAAACTGCTGTGAAGTGAATAAAGTGTGTAGGATTTTTAAACCTGCATTTTCAAATTCATAACTGGAGTTACATTCTCTTACTGGTTTTAAAGTGTTTTTTAGCCTCTGCACATTTACCAAACAAAACGTACATTGTGACAAACAGATTTATTTGGCATTTTCTTAGGCAAACTTCTGCCCACATATCACCTGCTCTGTGCCGTAGCTCTGCTGTGTGCGGACACGGACATAAAATTAGTATTGGCGTATTTGACGAGGCGGATGGACAGGTGGGATGTTTCACCTGCCCTGTGATACACACTGGTACATGAGGGTGCGCGCTATGTACAAGCCGCGCGCTGGCGGTGCCGCACGCGTGTCCGCGGGCTCCAGCGCACCGGTCCCGCACACGGTACAAGTTTATTGCCGATAGCAGCGGCCGTAATGAAAAATGACCGCACTCAGTATTCAGACCTTGAGTCCGAGACAAGACCAAGACAAAACTCTCGCTTTAGCGGAGCTGGAAGTCCAGCGGCACAGGGGAATCTACTGAATGGTGGAACAGGTGTGGGTCCTGCTGCGGGGCGCTCATCGGTTAAGGGGGCGTGGGTGTTTTGAAGCGGAGTTTGTTTGTATGAGTGATATCGGCGCACACGTGGAGCTCGTATGCTGGAGTCGTGTGCGGTCGGAGGTGTCGTGCCCGGGCATGGTTTGGTTGCGATCGCGCTGGGCAAGCGTGAGGCGCTTTAGGGGCGATCCAGGCTTGGGCACGATTCTAAAGTCCTACTGTGACTGCGCCCCTAATGTTTGACACATTTAGAATGTTTAACTTGTCACGTTACGTCTGTGCACAGCTCTCCTTATTGTGGCTGCAGAAGCACTCGCACTGGTGCGACTGTTTTATTTTCCTCGTTCGCACGACGAAATATTTACTCGCAAATGCGAGTGAAATGGGCGAAACTGTAGAGCCCTGGTCTCCACACTCCAACACTCTGGATCATGTGGCAATGAGGCCCTATGTCCAAAATTCTGAACTGTATACTCCATACACCTTCACTAGAACCTGGAATTGCCAAACCTTGAAGTTAGAGCTATTTTTTATCCTAGTTGAAACCGCGTCACTCCCCTGCGCACCAGCAGATATTAGAGAACTGACTTGTCCAAGTTATTCAGGTCTGTTATGTTACATGCCGATTTTGTTCTGCTGGCACAACTGGCATGCACCTTCTCCCACCATTTTTATGTAAAAATCTTCGAAATGGGTTTAAAAATAGCTGTTAACCTCAAAACTACCACTAAATGACATCACAAAGGGAGTTTGGGAGATGCAGATGACCTAATAATGTAGGCTCACTGAAACATAAGGGTATTCTACAAAGCTGGTTGGACAAAGCCAGGTTTTAATGCATCCATCCATCCATCCATCTTCTCCCGCTTAATCCGGCTGGGTCGTGGGGGCAGCCCGCTGCCCAATACTCATAGCACCCCTATGAACCCCTCTGCAGGTGGTGAGCCCACAGGAGGGTGGACAACATGGTCCTTGATGTTAGTTCATAGGGTTGCGGGCATGTTTTGAGTTGATGGGGGAAACCGGAGTACCCGGAGGAAACCCATCCAGACACGGGGAGGAACATGCAAACTCCACACAGAAAGGCCCGGGCGACCCGGGGATCGAACCCGCAACCTTCTTGCTGTGAGGCCTGAGTGTTGCCACTCAGCCACCGTGCCGCCGGTTTTAATGCAGTGAGCCGGTTTCTGAAAGCCTGAGCCGCAGGTCAGGGATAAAGAGTGTCACAATGTCAGTCAGCGACAGAATCTATAAAGTCAACTTGTTTGAACTTCAGTCCATGCTCAAAGGGAACGGGGTGTGCTGCATCATGTGACACACAAAATGGGCTGTCTGCTTAACAGTTGATTATAAAATATAGTGCGCAAACAAACCAGCGTTTGGGCTTTACTCACTAGGGGTGATAATGATGTCCAAGCCTCACGATATACGATATTGTCACGGTCTGAACCTCACGGTACGATATTTATTGCGATATCGTGGGAAAGCTCACGATATTACAATATTCTACAGAATAACAAGACTGACATTATAAAATGCTTTGACCAGTCATTTGGTACAACATTTATTGTCATTAGGGATGGAACGAAATCCAAATCTCTCTGTACGATATTTTCACCAAATACATCTCACCGTACCAGATTTACTGCAATATTTAGCAATCTGCTCCTTTTTCCTCTAAAAATGATTCACAAGACTTAATCCAAAGAATGAAGGTGTAAAAGTGCTTAGAACAGTTATTTCTTCATGTCGGCTGCACTGAAACGGAGCAAAGGATCATGGTCTATGTAGTTCCCTCTGTTTGTTTTTTTTGGGTTTTTTTTAGCTATTTCTGCATCAGAACTGTTCATTTAAGCAAAGAGACTTGGGATTCGATATATTGTGATGGTCCATGATATTATTGTGAGACCTTTGACGATACGATATCACCAGATTTACGTTATTGTTACATCCCTACTGATGTCCAAAAAGCTGATGTCCAAAAGCTCTTTTTTGTAATTTTTTTTTTCTTGCTTTGGACCACAGTATGTGTGTGCTCACGTATGAACTGTGGTACAAAGCAACTGTGGTACAAAAAAAAAGATCTGACGAAGGCTTTTTGTGGAAACATTATTTAGAAATTTAAAAAAAGCTTTTGGACATTGGCCGTCTGAAAGTGCTCTGCATATTTTTCACTTTTAGATCATTTAAATTGTCAAGTGAAATGTACTCAAATCACCATAAAACTTTCTTAATTCATCTTAACTTGGCCAGATATAGATTTGAGTTTTAGCAGTGCGGTCAGTCCAGAACGGAGAGGTTATCAGCCCTTTGATTATCTGTAACACCAAACACATCACAGTGTCCTCAGAACTGGGACACAGACAGCAGTTTATTCTAATCTAAAGGGAACAAAACATTTTAAGATGTTGGCCAAAGTGTATTAACATCAAAGTTTATTGATAAAATTAATAACAATCTTCTCACAGTCAGTGGAGACTTACTGTACACAGCAGCTTCTTTATTCATGTCAGGATTAAAACTATAATGTGGCTGTGGGATACTTAAAATGTGCTGATGCCTTTGATACCAAATTGTTAACATTTGTATTATTATAGAAACAAACACTGCAAAAGGCAATATCTCCGTAAAATGACCTTTTGACTTTATTTGAGTAGATTCAACTTGACAAGTAAAATGATCTGTCAGTGGAATAAATCAGTTTTTATTAATCCAAGCAATTATAGAGTTTTTTTTTTTTTTTAAGAGTGGAGCAAGATATTCATGTTATAAAAACCTTTGCGCTGCTGGTAGATTGTTTTACTTGTCAGCTGAAATGAAATCATGATTAAACTTTCTTAATTCAAGTCATTTAACCAGGCTTGATTTTAGCTGTCGCAGTGAAGAAAAAAAGCCTTATCTTCACTGCAATGACTTGAATTAAGAAAGTTTTATTGTGATTTGAGTAAATTTCACTTGACAAGTAAAATAATCTGCCAATGAAACATAAAAATACATCTTGCTCTTAAAATAAGAAACAAAATTGAATGTTGCTTGAATTAAGAGAAAAACACTTATTCCACTGGCAGATCATTTTCCACTTTTTTACAAAAATCCCCCTCCTTAAAACTAGAAAAACACACTTGTTTTAAATTAAAATGCTCGAGGAACAAGTGAAATTATCTGCCAGTGCAGGAAGTGAAATTTAAATCTATTAGAAATCTTAAAATAATAAATAATAAATAAATAAATAAATTAATTATAAATCTCAAAAGATAAAATCACTTATTCTAAGCAATAATCTTAAGTTTTAAGTGACCTAAAATAAAGCATAAAACACTCATTCTAAGAACAAATTAAGATGAAAATTCTTAAAACTAGAACATAAAGCTGTTATTGACTGTTTTATTTTTGTGTTTAGTTCATGAATCTTAATGAAATTCTTTATTTCCTGATTTTAAGACTAATTATCACTTAGTATTGACAAATTGCAGCGCTCTCCTAAAACTTTTAAATCTTTTAATCTTTCCATGTTCCAAACAGAAGGTTCAGAGAAACTGGACAATTTCAGTCCAAGATCGACTGATTTACGTCCATAAAAATGTCTTAAACTCCATCTTAACACTTGTTTTCCTTGTTTTGTGCGGATTCTAATTAGTCTATAGATATAAAAACTAGATAAGAAAAAAAAGTTATATTTTCTTGAAATAAGTGTAATAATCTTACATATTTAGCAGTCATTTAGTAAATATCTCTTAACACAAGATCAACACGACTTTTAGTCTCGATTTAAGAGAATAAATCTTGGTTAGTTTTATGAAATTTGTGGTGTGTGGTCCTCTGACTGTCTTTTATTGATTTTATTTGGTTTTTTTCTATTTGTTATTTCTATTTTTGTATTTTTATTGACTTGCATATTTATTTATGTTATACTTTATTTTATTTTGTGTGTTAAATCATATTGTGCCTACTCTGTGCAGCACACTGCAGCAAACAAAACCTAGTCAACTTAAGATTACTTGAATTAAGAAAGTTTTATCATGATTTGAATAAAATGCACTTCACAAAATGATTTGCTAGTGGAATAAGTCTTTTTGTACTTAAAATATGAAAATACATCTTGCTACACTTAGAAAAACAACTTTTGCACTTAAAATAAGAAAGAAAATCAAATGTTGCTTGAATAAAAAAATAAAAAAACACTTATTCCACTGGCAGATAATTTCACTTGTCAAGTTGAATCTGCTCAAATAAAGTAAAATGTTCTTAATTTAAGACATTTTAACCTAGATATTGTTTTTTTTTCCAGTGTTGAAACCTACACTACAAAAAAGGATTTTCTAGCATAGTTAAACTAACTTGAATTAAGCAGATTCATCTTAAAAGATCAATTTTAAGATTTTTTTTTTACTTAATAAAATGAGATTTTTTTACTCGTTTCAAAATATTCCGTCCTGATTTATCTTCTCTAGATATTACAACTTATTCTAAGCACTTTTTATATTAACTCAGTCCAGGTTAAGCCTCTTTAACTTCCTTCTCAAACCAATAAGGTGAAAAATCTTGCCATAAATACTTGAAACTCGTGAACAAGATTCATATTTCGTCTTGTTTTAAGAAAACTTGGTAAGTGGAAATTTCTTTCTGCACTGGCAGAGAATTTCACTTAAAATAGGGCATTTTTACCTCAAAATTGGTATTTTTTTCTTATTTTTTGATAGGCCTTTTTTGCAGTGTATTTGAAGCACAGGGCCAAAGAACAAACTGCAAATTTAAAAAAAAATCAAAAAAACTAGTTTTATTCTCTTAAATTTAGACCAAAAATCGTATTTATCTTATTTTAAGGGATATGTACTAAATAATTAAAGATCCATCCCTCTTCTCCCGCTTAATCCGGCTGAGTCATGGGGGCAGTTTGCTGCCCAATCCTCAGAGCACCTGAGCCCCCATGAACCCCTCTGTGAGTGGAGCCACAGGAGGTAATAAAATATAATTAAAGATTATTCAGCTTATTTAAAAAAAATAACTTTTTTTTACTACTACTACTACTACTACTACGACTACTACTACTACTACGACTACGACTACGACTACGACTACGACTACGACTACTACGACTACTACTACTACTACTACTACTACTACGACTACTACTACTACTACTACGACTACGACTACGACTACGACTACGACTACGACTACTACTACTACTACTACTACTACTACTACTACTACTACGACCACGATTCACTAATTACCATCACTACTACGACCACGATCACGACCATCACTACGACCACTACAACCACTACTACTACCACTACTACCACCACGATCATCACTACCATGATCACTACTACTACTACTACTACTACGACTACTACTACTACTACTACTACTACTACTACGACTACTACTACTACGACTACTACTACTACTACGACTACTACGACTACTACTACTACTACTACGACTACGACTACTACTACTACTACTACTACTACTACTACTACTACTACTACTACTACTACTACTACTACTAGCACTTTTTTCACAGACACATGATGAGGAGTCTTAAAATGAGGAAATAAAAAAATTCATTAAGATTCATTAACTAAAATCAAGAATAAAACAGTCAACAACAGCTTTATATTCTAGTTTTAAGTTTTTTATCTTAATTTATTCTTAGAATTTGTGTTTTATGCTTTATTTTAATTCACTCAAAACTTAGATTATTAGAATAAGTGATTTTATTATATTTTGAGATTTATGTAGGCCTAGATATATTTTCATATTTTAAGATTTCTTGATAAGTAAATTTCACTTCCTGCACTGGCGGATAATTTCACTTGTTTCTAGAGCATTTTAATTAAAACAAGAGTATTTTTCTAGTTTTAAGGAAGGGTATTTGTGCAGTGGGGGGTTCATACTGGTGCTTTTCACACAGGTTTAATAAGGTTTGGGTTTGGAAATCACAATGCAGTGTGATGTTATTCAGGTTACTGGTGGTTTTCAGATTCTGTTCTCAACTTTTCACAGCATCACATCTGAATTATAACTATCTTTGGCTGTATTGTACCTCTGAAATAAAAAGGCCGAAACTGTGGCCTGCTCGGGAATTGTTTAACAGAGATCGTTATAGTATTTTATAGTATTTTCCTTTCTGAAATGGAAAGGAAAAAAAAATAAATCAACTAAACAAGCAGTTACTGAGACTTTTTTCAACAACAACGACAACATGGATGATATATCTTACCTGTGGCAGGGCTGGACTCGGACGAACCCAGAAAACACAGCAAAAAGAAAAGGCAAATTCTCTTCCTTTTCATCTTGGGAGCCTCGGCTGGTCTTCCCACAGTTATCATGTTATTTTGTGTGTTTATAAAGGGACAGATCTGACCCCACCTTCGGCTGCAGTGGGACGGACCAGGCGCAAGGTCACAGCTTTAAGTCCACATATCTGGTTTGTGAACAATGATTCAGCGCGAGAAAGGATAAGGAAATCTGGAAGTATCCGATAAAGAATATTTAATGAAAAAGAGACCTGCTTATTATTACTTACTCATAATAATAATTCCAGACACTTTATAATAACTACACCTGAAATAGCCTGGATAAAGAAGGAAGATTTAATGTGACAGTGTGACACTTTAGTCCTGGTTTAGTCCTGATTTAGTCCTGGTTTAGTTCTGTGTTTGGTCCTGATGTAGTCCTGGTTTAGTCCTGATTTAGTCCTGATTTAGTCTTGGTTTAGTTCTGTGTTTGGTCCTGATGTAGCCCAGGTTTAGTCCTGATTTAGTCCTGGTTTAGTTCTGTGTTTGGTCCTGATGTAGACCAGATTTAGTCCTGATTTAGTCTTGGTTTAGTTCTGTGTTTGGTCCTGATGTAGCCCAGGTTTAGTCCTGATTTAGTCCTGGTTTAGTTCTGTGTTTGGTCCTGATGTAGCCCAGGTTTAGGCCTGATTTAGTCCTGGTTTAGTTCTGTGTATGGTCCCGATGTAGCCCAGGTTTAGTCCTGATTTAGTCCTGGTTTAGTTCTGTGTTTGGTCCTGATGTAGCCCAGGTTTAGTCCTGATGTAGTCCTGGTTTAGTTCTGTGTTTGGGCCTGATGTAGCCCAAGTTTAGTCCTGATGTAGTCCTGGTTTAGTTCTGTGTTTGGGCCTGATGTAGCCCAGGTTTAGTCCTGATGTAGTCCTGGTTTAGTCCTGATGTAGTCCTGGTTTAGTACTGGTTTAGTCCTGATGTAGTCCTGCTTTAGCCCTAATGTAGTCCTGGTTTAGTTCTGTGTTTGTCCTGCTGTAGACCTGGTTTAGTTGTGTTTTGTCCTGATGTAGTCCTGGTTTAGTCTTGGTTTAGTCCTGGTTTAGTTCTGTGTTTGGGCCTGATGTAGCCCAGGTTTAGTCCTGATGTAGTCCTGGTTTAGTCCTGATGTAGTCCTGGTTTAGTCCTGGTTTAGTCCTGATGTAGTCCTGCTTTAGCCCTAATGTAGTCCTGGTTTTGTCATGGTACACTCCTGGTGCGATCCTTCCCTGCTTCACCCTCCCCCTCACTTGCCTCCTTCCTCTCCGGATCTGCTGGGCGTGTCCGACTCCTCCTCCTGCTCCTGGGCTGGCCTGTGCACCTGTTTTCCATCTCCAATCATCCCTGTATATCAACCTGGTTTCTCCTCACCATCTCCGCCAGATCGTCAGTTAACCTCCGTGGTGAACGCCTGCTCCGGCTCTCTATGAATTTTCCGCCCAGTTTGTTGTGTTTTTTCTCACCAGTCTGTTTTTCTGCTCCAGCTCCTGACCAGTCTGCCTGGCCCAGCTCCAGCTCCGTCCTCATCTCCAGCCTGTCCTACCCTGCCTGCCTACTCTACCCGCTGCCCTCCTGACCTGCCTGCTACCCCTGTTATATTCATCATCTCTGTAATAAATCCTTGTAAAACTCTCTTGGATTCCTGTCTGCCTTTGGGTCCTACCTTTATTCGATCGTGACAGTACGATCTGGCCAACATGGACCCAGCAGACTCTAATGCAATCAATCATGCCTTATCCAACCATGGCATTCTTCTAGGAGAGCACCACCAGTCACTCCAAACTCTTACCGATGGACAACAGGCTTTATCCGACAAGGTAACCCAGATTGGTCAACTCGTGGAAAGTATTGCTAAACACCTGTCTCCCTCGTTAGCACCCACTCAAAGTCAGCCTGTCCCAAATACAACTCAATCTTCCAGACCAGCCTCGGAGTCTCCTGTTCCGGCCCCTGAACCTTATTATGGGGATTTGCAGAAGTGCAAAGGCTTTTTGCTCCAATGCTCCCTAGTATTTGATCGCCAACATCAGACCTTCACATCAGATTGTTCAAAGGTATCGTACATGATTGGCTTATTAAGAGGAAGAGCCTTAGACTGGGCAGAAGCTTTTCTAAGCAGCACCGAGGCTAGCCTAATAAGCTACCGTTGTTTTGTGGATGAATTTAAGAAAGTGTTTGCCCATCCTAATGTAGCTACAGATGCAGCTAAGCGGCTGCTCAATCTCCGTCAAGGCCAACATAGTGTTGCAGATTACTCAGTGGAGTTCAGGATTTTAGCAGCCGAATCTGGCTGGGATGACAGAGCCCTTAAAGGAGTCTTTTTGCATGGCCTATCTGAATCCATGAAAGATGAGTTGGCTGTACGTGATGAATCTGATTCTCTGGATGCCTTAATATCTCTGTCCATTCGCCTAGATAGCCGCATGAGGGAAAGGCGGCGTGAGAGAGACTCCAAGGTACCACGCTACCTCCCAAGGTCTGTTCCTCCACCTGTCGGAACTCCTGAATCCTCCACCCAGTCTGTGCCTGCTCTTCCAGCGCCACCCCACGAGGAACCCTTGCAACTGGGTCGTACTCACTTGTCTGCAGCAGAACATCAGAGGAGAATTTTTGCAGGAGTATGTATATATTGCGGTCAGCCAGGTCACTCCCTAAGATCTTGTCCCACTCGCCCAAAAGGCCCAGCTCATCAGTAGCAGTGGGAGTACTGGTGAGCGAGCCTTCTTCTGAATTGCACATCCCACGCCTCCAGGTACCTGTACTCCTCAGCTTTCTTAACCAGACTCTCTCACTGCAAGCTCTGATTGACTCTGGGGCAGAACAGAACTTCCTGGACACTAATCTAATCCGTCAAGCAGGGATTTCCACGGAACCACTGCCAGAAAAGAGCCGGGTGAGTGCCCTCAACGGGAAACATTTGGCTTATGTCAGTCATCAAACGGAACCTATTGACTTAATCATCTCAGGAAATCACCATGAGTCTATTCGTTTTTATGTGTTTGATTCTCCACAATGTCCACTAGTCCTGGGGTTTCCCTGGTTGAAGATGCACAACCCCGTAATTGATTGGTCTGCTAACAAAGTTGTGAGCTGGAGTATATCTTGTCATGCTTCTTGCCTTCTTTCTGCCATACCACCTACAGGGGGAGCCAAAGGTACTAGATCTAAACTCTCCTGATTTGTCCATTGTCCCCACAGAGTACCATGATTTGGCCGAAGTCTTCAGTAAGGAAAGTGCTCTCTCTCTGCCACCCCACCGTCCTTACGATTGCGCCATTGACCTGTTACCAGGAGCACCACTTCCAACTGGACGTCTGTACAATCTCTCCCGACCTGAAAGGGAAGCGATGGAAACTTACCTCAAAGAGTCTCTTGCTGCAGGTATCATACGTCCATCATCTTCTCCGGTTGGTGCAGGGTTCTTTTTTGTGGACAAAAAAGATAAGACACTAAGGCCATGTATTGACTACGGGGAGTTTTGAACCATATTACCATTAAAAACAAGTATCCTCTTCCTCTGATTTCGTCTGCTTTTGAACCTCTTCAGGGGCCACCATATTTACTAAACTTGATTTGCGGGCGCCTATCACCTGATCCGTATCAAGAAAGGAGATGAATGGAAGACGGCATTTAATACTCCCTTGGGCCATTTCGAATACCTGGTCATGCCTTTTGGACTAACTAATGCTCCAGCTGTCTTTCAAGCCCTGATTAATGATGTTCTCAGAGACTTTCTTAATCGCTTTGTTTTTGTCTATCTGGATGACATTCTTGTGTTTTCTCGTGACCAGGAGGAGCATCAAATCCATGTCCGGCAGGTCTTGCAGCGACTACTAGAAAACAAGTTGTTCGTGAAAGCGGAAAAATGTGAATTCCACTCCCCCTCCGTCTCTTTCCTTGGATACATCATTGAAGCTGGTCAGGTTAAGGCAGACCCCGGCAAGATCCAAGCTGTTGCAGACTGGCCAGAACCCACTACTCGGAAGCAGTTGCAAAGGTTTCTGGGCTTTGCCAATTTCTACCGACGCTTCATCAGAGATTACAGTTGCGTAGCTGCTCCCTTAACAAGACTTACCTCCACAAACATAACCTTCACTTGGTCCCCGGAAGCTGCTGCTGCGTTTGCTGCCCTCAAACACTGCTTCACCACGGCTCCTGTCCTTGTCCAGCCTGATCAGTCTAAGCAGTTTATTGTGGAGGTGGATGCTTCGGATGTTGGAGTGGGGGCTGTTCTCTCTCAAAGGTCTGAAACAGATGAGAAACTTCATCCGTGTGCTTTTTTTTCCAGACGCCTATCCCCAGCTGAGCAGAACTATGACATTGGTAACAGAGAGCTGCTGGCTGTCAAACTGGCGTTGGAGGAATGGAGGCATTGGCTGGAAGGAGCAGAACAACCTTTTGTCGTGTGGACAGACCACAAGAATTTGTCCTACATTCATTCTGCTAAGAGACTGAATTCCCGTCAAGCTCGCTGGGCTCTGTTTTTTGGCCGTTTTAATTTCACTTTGACCTACCGCCCAGGCTCTAAAAATGTTAAACCTGACTCTCTCTCCCGCCAGTTTTCTTCTGATGACTCCCAAGGCTCTGCTGAAACCATCCTTCCTGCCACCTGTGTTCTGGGGTCCCTCGTCTGTGAAGTGGAGTCTACTGTTCGTTCTGCTCTGTTGGTTGAACCTGATCCTGGCCTCGGACCCCCCGACAAGTTGTTTGTCCCGCAAGCTGTTCGCTCTAAGGTACTTCACTGGGCTCATGATTCTAAACTGTCCTGTCACCCTGGCATAGGTCGTACTCTGGGCCAGTTACAACGGCGCTTCTGGTGGCCCACTATCGAGGCTGATGTGCGGCAATATGTTACTGCTTGCACAGTCTGTGCCAGGAACAAGTCTTCCAATCAGCCACCAGCGGGTCACTCCGGCCTCTGCCCATACCATCACGACCATGGTCCCACATTGCAGTTGACTTCGTCACCGGTCTACCACCTTCTAATGGTAACACTGTGATTCTGACCATTGTTGACCGCTTTTCCAAATCTGCTCATTTTGTTCCTCTCCCCAAGTTACCTTCTGCCCTCGAAACAGCTAATCTCCTGCATCAAGCATGTTTTCCAGGATCCATGGTATTCCCCAGGATATTGTTTCTGACAGGGGTCCTCAGTTTATTTCTCATGTCTGGAAGAGCTTTGTGAGGCGTTGGGAACAACTGTCAGTTTGTCTTCTGGCTTCCATCCTCAAACTAATGGTCAGACGGAGAGGACTAACCAAGACCTGGAGGCAGCGCTACGCTGCATTGTGGGCAACAATCCCACTACCTGGAGCGGCCATCTTACGTGGGTAGAATATTCCCACAATTCACTGGTCTCCTCGGCTACAGGCCGCCTCCTTTGAAGGTTCTCTGGGTTACCAGCCTCCTCTCTTCCCCACTGAAGAGAAGGAGATTGCTGTGCCTTCTGTCCAGGCTCACCTACGGAGATGTCGGAAAGTCTGGTTGGACACCCGTAGAGCACTGCATCGTACAGCGGCACAGAACAAGGTTTATGCCGATCGCCACCGGACTCCTGCTCCGTCATATGCTCCAGGTCAGTCCGTTTGGCTCTCTACTAGAAACATTTCGCTAAGAACAGAATCTAAGAAACTCTCTCCTAGATTCATTGGACCATTCAAGATCTCAAAGATTATTAATCCTGTTGTTGTTAAATTGGACCTGCCCCGATCTCTTCGCATCCACCCTTCTTTTCATGTTTCTCAAATTAAGCCAGTGACTTCCAGTGAACTGTCCCCTCCAACCAAACCCCCTCCTCGCCCCGGCTCATTGGCGATCACCCGCCTTTACTGTTAGACGGCTCCTGGATGTTCGCCGCCCGTGGCAGGGTCTACAATACCTGGTGGACTGGGCAGAATATGGGCCAGAGGAACGGTCCTGGGTTCCCCGTGCGCTGATCCTGGACCCGGCGCTGATCAGGGATTTTCATCTTGCTCATCCGGACAAGCCTGGCGGGCCGCCTGGAGGCGTCCGTTAGGGAGGGGGTACTGTCATGGTACACTCCTGGTGCGATCCTTCCCTGCTTCACCCTCCCTCACTTGCCTCCTTCCTCTCCGGATCTGCTGGGCGTGTCCGACTCCTCCTCCTGCTCCTGGGCCGGCCTGTGCACCTGTTTCCCATCTCCAATCATCCCTGTATATCAACCTGGTTTCTCCTCACCATCTCCGCCAGATCGTCAGTTAACCTCCGTGGTGAACGCCTGCTCCGGCTCTCTATGAATTTTCCGCCCAGTTTGTTGTGTTTTTTCTCACCAGTCTGTTTTTCTGCTCCAGCTCCTGACCAGTCTGCCTGGCCCAGCTCCAGCTCCGTCCTCATCTCCAGCCTGTCCTACCCTGCCTGCCTACTCTACCCGCTGCCCTCCTGACCTGCCTGCTACCCCTGTTATATTCATCATCTCTGTAATAAATCCTTGTAAAACTCTCTTGGATTCCTGTCTGCCTTTGGGTCCTACCTTTATTCGATCGTGACAGGTTTAGTTCTGTGTTTGTCCTGCTGTAGACCTGGTTTAGTCCTGATGTAGTCCTGGTTTAGTTGTGTTTTGTCCTGATGTAGTCCTGGTTTAGTCTTGGTTTAGTTCCGGTGTAGTCCCAGTTTAGTCCCAGTTTAGTCCCAGTTTAGTCCCGGTTTAGTCCTGGCTTAGTTCTGATGTAGTCCTGGTTTAGTTCTGGTTCAACCCTCCTGCATATTTAATTACCCCAAAGATGTCCGAAACCAAACTAAGAAGCATGGGTAATATTTCATTACTAATTATTCTGTCAATATTTAGTGCACTGGTACCTTCAACAGGTAAAGGTTCAATTATAATCCACTCGTTTTTTAAATTGAAAATAATAAGAATCCATCCATCTTCTCCCGCTTAATCCGGCTGGGTCGCGGGGGCAGTTTTGCTGCCCAATCCTCATATCACCTGACCCCCCCTATGAACCCCTCTGTGAGTGGAGCCCACAGGAGGGTGGACGTCATGGTCCTTGATGTTAGTTCAGGTGCTGCATGGTTTGGGTTGATGGGGGAAACCGGAGTCTGGAGGAAACCCATCCAGACACGGGAAGAACATGCAAACTCCACACAGCAACGTTCTTGCTGTGAGGCATGCGTGTTGCCACTCAGCCATCAGTGTAACAGGACAGTGGATAGAGGACACACTCTGCATCGGTCCTCTGGAGAAGGTAAGAGGTTTGTTTTCTTTAGTTTGGGGCAAGTCTGGAGCCTCACAGGTGAACAGTGTTGTAGTGTTACTAGTGCGGATATGAATAAGTGATGAAGCCGCTCCGATGTTTCGCCGTGTGCTGTAGAGCGGCGCTGTTGTTACCGTAGCCTCTTATTTTTGCTGCATTTTCTTGACGTAATTGTCATTAATGCTGCGTTCATGCGGCCCTCAGGAACTTGAGAGGTTATTTCTCCAACTTACTTGCATTCACAAGCTTTTATCTCAGAAAGTGGAGCTTCAGTCTGTTCATTAACAGTGTTTAAAAGAGCTAACTGGTAAGAGGTTTTGTTGCTGTCAGCCTTCTCAAAACTAAATTGTATTTGTTTACTTTAACTAGTTAAAAGTGCATTGTGTAACTTTTCTCCATGGAGATGTTATTGCCTTCGCTGGAATATTTCACAGTATGGTATTTAACTTTCTATCTTTCTAAGCATTTTTGAGTTATAAAACCACCTCTAATGTAATAAATGCAAAGTAGAGCTGGACATTCCACCAGAAAAGTTACACCGATGCACCTTGAAAGGTTTTTTTTTTACTTGCGAATTAGACCAGTTATTTGTTCTTATCTCAGAAAATAGTCCACATCACAGCAAAATCCTTGCTGAACAGACCGTGTACTCATAACCCACAGTAAAGATACAAAACCACAATTGCTTGCTTCAGTTTAATCATCAAGAAAGACAATCACTGTTTAGTGCACACAAGACACAACTGGTTTAATCTTCTACTGATTTAGGATAATGGAGATGTGATGCTTCCTTTTTCAAACAAAATAACTGGAACTTACGCACCGCCGAGGTGTTATGTCCTCATCCAAAGGGGCGGCTTCATCTCCAGTAACGTCAGTGGTGTCACCTGATGATGGTTCAGGAGCAGGTCCGGGAGCACATAATTCTTCTTCTTTGTTTCCTTTGCCTGTAACACATTAAACCAGTGGTTCTTAACCTTGTGGGAGGTTATGCACATTCACAGAAAAATAAAATGTTTTATTCAAGTTCAAAACATAAGTATGTATATTTTATTGGTGCACACATGTGAGTCCATATTGCACATATTCGTCCGACCACTTTCTTTTTTTCCTCAAAATAGTTAGTATGAAGGCAAAATATTAAGAAAGAAATTACACGACACCATCACGACAGTCACAAGACAATTGCGCGCACAAAATTTCTTGCAGCCAATAACGACCAAACGGGGCGTGTCACATGAATCATATGAGTTGGATGTGAGTCTTGACCCCTGAACCCCTGAAATTGACTCACCGAGTCTGGGGTTCCATCGAACCCAGGTTAAGAACCACTGAACTAGAGCATGAAAACCCAACAAGAACCTGACGTGTTGAGACTGGTATGGACAAATATTTAGAACTTATGTTCTGGTTCGGGTCAGACTCGGACACATCAGCGCTTCAGCTGTTTCCTGTCTACAGTAAAACCACTCGCTCTGAGACTCTGAAGTGTTCAAAGATCAGAGCTCTGCACTTCTAGTTTAGACACAAGACAAAACTGTGTTATTATTATTTGTGAAATGTGGTGCAGTACTTCAGATACAGGATTTTAAAGCATAAAATATTGGAGATAAAGTCCACAGGAAATAGAGTCAGTATCGCTAATCTGCAGCTTCACTTCGATCCGTGCGCTGTGTGGATGTAAACAGACACACATGTGGGACGACTCGCCTTTTTACGTTTAAAGAAAGACTCAAACTGATGAGCAGGTAAATGCACTCTGAGGGATATAGTGATCTCCAAGGAGCCAGAGCCAAGGCGTGGGACTGTGGGGCCACAACTCCAGTGTTTGTGCTGTGAGACGCAGCCTCGACTCCTTACGCTATGTTACGCAATGTTACACACAGCAACATTCGGTTTGTCGATTACAATGAACGTGATCAACAAAATTCTTAATGATCAATTACAGATTATTCAACTCATCATGCTCATCCCTAGTAACGACTTACAACCCCCATAAAGGCAGAATGCTGTAACAGCAAGTTTGGTCAAAAATGAGATAATGTCATTTTGGGGTTATTTGAGACCTCCTTTATCATGTGAATAAATACCGTGAGACAATTTGATTGTTTTAATGAGAAAATGAAGGGCTATGACAACCATATTATCCAAAACCATATGAGAAACCACAGCTTTGAAATTTTGCAGTTATTTTTCTCAGTTTCACACCCTGATGAGTTAAGGTCTTTTGCCTGTGTAGGGCAGTGAGTGAGTGACATGCTCTGTTGGTCAGTGTCTCAAGTAAAAAAAAAAAAAAAAAAAACCTTCAAGGTGTACATGAAACTTTTCTGTTGGAGGTTACCATCACCTGCTTCTTTCGATAAATATATCATTGCTGGAATAGACCAGACTTATAACTTGGCCTGGTTTGTTCTCCATGAAGATAGAAATGTTTGACAGAGCAGAACATTTCCACGGAGAAAGTTACAGTGTGAAGAATTGTGAGTGTGTCAAATTATACATGTAAGGTCGGGCCATTGATGGCACTGTTAGTGTGACCTTCACTCGGACGCAGGACGAAAGAGGAGCTCAGATTTGTCCAGAATAAAAGAGGCGCTAGAGCCTCAACCCAGCATCTTCTGAGGAGGACCAGAGCATCTCGCACCATGAAGCTCAAGATCAAGAACTCAAGAAACTCAAGGCTCCCTGGGGTAATTATGACCAGAGAAAAAGTGTTTTATTTTGTTTACTTCACAATTTTATTTTCTAACAAAAAAGGACAGAGTGTTCATTTTAATCATGCAAACAATTTGTACTGTTGTTAATTTCGGGGTAGTGTAGGATAGAGCCGGCACACTAACAGCCTTAAAGGTGTGAGGTGTGTCTGGTAGAGGGTCCAGCCCCTGCTTGTCTTCAGTGGCCATAAACTTAAGAATCTCCATGGAGATTTGCAAGTCAAAATACTGATTTGTGGAGAGGCGATTCTACTCACAGTAAGAATTTATGTTTTTTAAGATAAGATTTTGGAGCAATGAATAACATGTAGTTGAATAAATGCAAGGCAAATTAGTATAATACCCTATTGTAGACAGAATTTTACAGCTAACCATGAAGAGAGATCCACGCATCTTCAGTGTAACTAGGTGTATTTTCATTGCAAAGAAGAAATTCAATTCTGTCAACTGGACAAAAGTTTTTGGATTGGTTCAATTCAATTCAATTTTATTTATATAGCGCAGAATCACAACAAGAGTTGTCCCAATGGGCTTCACAGTGAAACATGAAAACATAATCTGACAGACATCAGCAAACATATTGTCCCATCCTCAGTCTCTCAATGAACACATGATCCTTGGTGCTAGAGAGCAGAAAACCCAGTGGCGGGTGCAGTATGGGAAAATTCTCTCCAGACACTGTTGCCAACGACAGCTGGCGACAGCTGGTGCCCGGCGTTCATCTTGGTGTATGTAGAAGTTTTCAGCTTGTCCTAGAAAGGGTGGAAGTAAAAGGCTGGAGACCAACTGGACGTCTTAAGTCATCAATAATATAGGCCCTTGAAAAGTGAACAATAATAATTTCAAAAGAGAACATACTCTGATCTTTGAATGTTCAGGCCCCTTGACCTGCTTCCGAAGGAGGTTTATAAGCAAAGGTGTGGAGACTCTGAAGGCCAGTAGACTCCAGTTAGACACATTTAGAGACTATGAAGGCCAGTACACTCCAGTTAGACAGCATTTAGAGACTATGAAGGCCAGTAGGCTCCAGTTAGACACATTTAGAGACTATGAAGGCCAGTAGACTCCAGTTAGACACATTTAGAGAATATGAAGGCCAGTAGACTCCAGTTAGACAGCAATATGTCACAATTTAGATAGTGATATGCCAAGAGAAGATCATGGTGTAAATACAGCATTTATGAGTCAATGTTAAACTGAGAGATCTAACTGGAGGATAAATTACTTGAATTCTCTTACAGTGTATAGGTGTATTTTCTCATTTCAACTCCAAAAATCCTTGTTCCATTGAAGATCATTTTACTTTTCACGTGAAATTTACTCAAATCAGTATAACATGTTCTCAGTTTAATTTCACTTGGCAAGATTTTAGTTTTTGTTGTGTACTATCTCATTATATTTCATGTTATTCGTGTGTTTGTGGCAGTGGTTCTTAACCTGGGTTCGATCGAGCCCCAGGGGTTCGGTGAGTCAATCTCAGGGGTTCAGGAGTCAAGACTCACATCCAACTCATATGATTCATGTGACACGCCCCGTTTGGTCGTTATTGGCTGCAGGAAATTTTGTGCGCGCAATCGTCTTGTGACTGTCGTGATGGTGTCGTGTAATTTTTTTCTTAATATTTTCCCTTCATACTAACTATGTCGAGCAAAAAAAGAAAGTGGTCGGACGAATATGTGCAATATGGATTCACATGTGTGCACCAATAAAATATACATACTTATGTTTTGAATTTGAAAAAAATCATATTTTATTTTTCTAATTAAGAAGGGTTTGGTGAATGTGCATATGAAACTAGTGGGGTTCAGTACATCCAACAAGGTTAAGAACCACTGCTCTACTTGAAACCACACTAAAAAACGAGGTGAAAATGTCCACTGGTTTTGTTATTTTGAACCACAGACCGCACTCAACAAATGTTTCCTTGGACCCCAAAGTCATGTGTGACATTAAATTTACAAGCCGAATACGGCAGCACAGTAAAAACACAAAACCACAATTGGTTTCTTCAGTTTAATCACAAACAAAGAGAACTGTATAGTGCTACCAAGACACAAAAGCTCTAATCTATTGATGATTTGGGATAATGGAGATATGTATTCCTCCAAATCCTCCTAATAATCTCACCACTCAATGAACTCTTGAGTAGTATATGCGGGAGAAGTAGATGTGGTAGTAGGTTCGAGAGTGGAAGATGTGGCAGTAGATGTGGTAGTAGGTGCGGGAGTAGTAGATGTGATAGTAGTTTCAGGAGTAGTAGATGTGATAGTAGTTTCAGGAGTAGTAGATGCAGTAGTAGGTTCGGGAGTAATAATAATAATGCATCAGTTTTATATAGCGCTTTTCAGGACACTCAGAGACGCTTTACAGGGCGTTATTCATTCACTCCAGACCCGGTGGTGGTAAACTACTATTGTAGCCACAGCTGCCCCGGGGCAGACTGACGGAAGTGAGGCGAGGAGTAGTAGAGTAGTAGATCTTCTACTCTCACATCTACTACCACATCTACTACTCCCGAAGCTACTACCACACCACTCCACACTGAGTACCACTCCACAGTGAGAGACCTGTCCCCAACCCGAAGGCGCAGGGACAAGACCCTCTCGTTCACCAGGGTGAACTCCAACACGCAGCGGCTGAGCTGTGGGGCAATGAGCCCACACCAGCTCGTTGCCGCTCACCGCGGCCAACTTCAGAGAAATGGAGAGTCCAGCCCCTCTCAATGAGTTGGGGTTCAGAGCCCAAACTGTGCGTGGAGGTGAGGCCGACTATATCTAGTCGGTAACACTCAACCTCCCGCACAAGCTCAGGCTCCTTTCTCCCCAGTGAGGTGACATTCCATGTCCCCAGAGCTAGTCTCCATGTCCAGAGATCCGGTCGCCGAGTCCCCTGCCTTCAACTGCCCCCCAGATCTCTCCGCACCGGGCCCCTATGCCTCCTCTCGCAGGTGGTGGGTCCACAAGAGGGCGGCCCCATGCCGCTCCTTCAGGCTGGGCTCGGCCGGGCCCCATGGGGAAAGTCCCGGCCACCAGGCGCTCGTGGACGTGGACCCACCCCAGGCCTGGCTCCAGGCTTGGGCCCCGGTAGCGCCATTCCGGGTGATGTCACTGGCCCTGTTGTGACTCTCATCATGGGGGCTTTGTGAACTGCTCTTAGTCTGACCCGTCCCCCTGGACCTGTTTGCCTTGGGTGACCCTACCAGGGGCATAAAGGCCCTGACAACATAGCTCCTGGGATCATTCAGGCGCTCAAACCCCTCCACCATGTTAAGGTGGCAGTTCAAGGAGGAGTGTCCATTGTATGGTATTAAACTAATCTTTCTTGCATTTTTTCACTTCATGTGTTATTTATTGCTCCAAAATATCTAAAAAAAAACAGAAATTCTTACTGTGAGTGGAATCACCTCCCCACAGATCTAACCAGTATTCTGACTCACAAATCTCCATGGAGATTCTTAAGTTTATGGCCGTACTGAAGAACATTATAGGCACATCTCCATGGAGACAAGCAGGGGATGCCCCTCTACCAGACATGTTACACAGTGTGCCTTTAAGGCTGTAAGTGTGCCAGCTCTATCCTACACTACCCTGAAATTCACAACAGCACAGATTGTTTGCATGATTAAAATGAACGCTCTGTAATGGGAATTTCTTACTTTGTTAAGCTAAAGAGTGTATTGTATGGGTTTAGATAACTAGTAACTCACAACTGCTAAAGCATCTCTGTATTCCTGGTCACGCAGTGGTGTGACCTGTTGTTTCTGGGCTACTTCAAGGCTGGTCCAATGGTGGTGCAGATTCAATTGATTACTACAGTGAGTGACAGAAAATAGTGACCTGCCTTGAAGTAGCCCAGAAACAACAGGTCACACCACTGCGTGACCAGGAAAACAGAGATGCTTTAGCGGTTGTGAGTTACTAGTTATCTAAACCCATACAATACACTCTTTAGCTTAACAATGTAAGAAATTCCCATCACACGCTCTGCCCTTTTTTGTTAGAAAATAAGATTGTGAAGTAAACAAATGAAAAAATTACCCCGGGGAGCCGCCTCACAGAGACTCAGCAGCAGCAGACAGCAGATGATCTTGAGTTTCATGGTGAGAGATGCTCTGGTCCTCCTCAGAAGATGCTGGGTTGAGGCTCTAGCGCCTCTTTTATTCTGGACAAATCTGAGCTCCTCTTTCGTTCTGTGCGTCCGAGTGAAGGTCACACTAACAGTGCCATCAATGGCCCGACCTTACATGTACAATTTGACACACTCACAATTCTTCACACTGTAACTTTCTCCGTGGAAATGTTCTGCTCTGTCAAACATTTCTATCTTCATGGAGAACAAACCAGGCCAAGTTATAAGTCTGGTCTATTCCAGCAATGATATATTTATAGAAAGAAGCAGGTGATGGTAACCTCCAACAGAAAAGTTTCAGGTACACCTTATCTCATTAAAACAATCAAATTGTCTCACGCTATTTATTCACATGATAAAGGAGGTCTCAAATAACCCCAAAAAGATATTATCTCATTCTTGACCAAACATGATTAGTTGAATAATCGATAATTGATCATTAAGAATTTCGTTGGTCACAATGATTTTAATCGACAAACCGAATGTAGTTTGCTGTGTGTAACATTGCGTAACATAGCGTAAGGAGTCGAGGCTGCGTCTCACAGCACAAACACTGGAGTCGCGGCCCCACAGTCCCACGCCTTGGCTCTGGCTCCTTGGAGATCACTATATCCCTCAGAGTGCGTTTACCTGCTCATCAGTTTGAGTCTTTCTTTAAAAGTAAAAAGGCGAGTCGTCCCACATGTGTGTCTGTTTACATCCACACAGTGCACGGATCAAAGTGAAGCTGCAGATTAGCGATACTGACTCTATTTCCTGTGGACTTTATCCAATATTTTATGCTTTAAAATCCTGTATCTGAAGTACTGCACCACATTTCACAAATAATAATAACACAGTTTTGTCTTGTGTCTAAACTAGAAGTGCAGAGCTCTGATCTTTGAACACTTCAGAGTCTCAGAGCGAGTGGTTTTACTGTAAACAGGAAACAGCTGAAGCGCTGATGTGTCCGAGTCTGACCCGAACCAGAACATAAGTTCTAAATATTTGTCCATACCAGTCTCAACACGTCAGGTTCTTGTTGGGTTTCCATACTCTAGTTGAAACCTCACTAAAAAAAAAGACTTCAAAGTCGTGTGTGACATAAAATTTACAAGCCGAATAGGGCAGCACAATAAAGACACAAAACCACAATTGCTTGCTTCAGTTTAATCACAAAAAAAGAGAATCATTGTATAGTGCTTACAAGACACAACTGCTCTGATCTATTGACGATTTATGATAATGGAGATATGTATTCCTCCAAATCCTCCTAATAATCTAATAATCAAATCTAATAAACCAGATGATGTCCTGAGTAGTAGATGTGGTAGTAGGTTCAGGAGTAGTAGATGTGGTAGTAGGTTCAGGAGTAGTAGATGTGGTAGTAGGTTCAGGAGTAGTTTTCTTTTCTTTTTATTTTTTAACCTTTATTTACCCAGGAAAGTCCCATTGAGATTATTAATCTCTTTTTCAAGGGAGTCATGCAGTGCACACAATGACAGCACGACAGTTTTTGCCAGGAGTAGTAGATGTGGTAGTAGGTTCAGGAGTAGTAGATGTGGTAGTAGGTTCAGGAGTAGTAGATGTGGTAGTAGGTTCAGGAGTAGTAGATGTGGTAGTAGGGGCGGGAGTTGTAGGTTCAGGAGTAGGTTCTGTGAAGTAAAAAAAAGAAGGTTATGGAACAGCGAGATCAAGTGAGTCATATTTGTATAAAGTAAACCTCTATTTTAGGGGTGTAACGGTACATGTATTCGTATCAAACCATTTCAGTACGGTGTGGGGGATTCCCTCGATGTGTCGCTGACGCTTGATCCCACAGCCCCGGAAAATGGCGAGATCCAGGTGAGAGGAGCTGTAAAGCGCGCAGCTGCCTGCACCTCGCCCGGGAAGCAGCGATCTGCGTACGGCTGCTTACGGCTGCATACAGCACGTAGGAGCTGCACGCAGCTGTCGACTAAACCAGGAATGAACCAGGAATGAACCAGGATGGAACCCGGTCTGAACCAGGTCTAAATTAGATCTAAACAATTATCATTATAATTATAATAGTTATAATTATTATTGTTAGTTCTTATTATTAGTAATGATTTTCAGGTTTGTTTACTATTTCCCTGAGCATTCAGGATTGTGCAGTGTCGCATACACAAGGTGAGGGGCCTTTTCGGGGGGAAAGAACTGCTGCATTTTATCAATCAAATGTGACATTTTTGCATTTTGTTCCAATACTGTAAAGTATGAAGTAGTTCCAAAAATGAACTAAACCGTGAAGTTAAAACCGAGGTACGTATCGAAACGTGATTTTTGTGTACCGTTACACCTTTATAGATTTTGTTGGATGCTTCCTTTTTCACAGAGAATAAATGCTAGATGTAAACCGTAGATATTGGTCTCATTACTTAATTTTTCTTATAGGTCCAATATTATACAAAATGTACTTTTGTAAAAGTTACCTCCTTAAAAACATACCTGCAGTTGTTTTGTTTCATTCACAGTTTTAGTGATCCTTTATTATTAGTCTGTCGAAAGCCGAAAATACTCCACCTTGTGATGTCATGTAGTAGTAGTTTTTAAGTTAAAAGCTGTTTCTTTTGTTGAGTAGAGATTGACAATTCCAGGGCTGAAATGATCAACATGAAGGTGGAACAGTGTTTTCTGCGTGAGAGAAAAAGTGTAAATCTGCAGGGTTTGTGCGTTAAACATGTGAATGAAACAAAACTTCATGTATGTTTCTAATGATGAATCAGCACTATAACATAGATCAAACAATAGTGTGACATGGGCCATTTAATCACATAGAAAAAACTGGTACAAATTCACTATTTTGTGCAAATATAATTCAATTGGCTCTGTGGACCGGAAGTGACGTTTGTGCTGCATCGCGGCACTTCCGGCCCTTGTGAAAAAGGTCTGTCGTGCCGGGCCGCACACAGTTAGAATCACTACTTCCTGTCCAATCTTATCACTGTGAGGTTTTTGCCAAGTTGTGCTAAAAATGTATAAATATTTAAGAATAAAACACTCATGTTAAAAAAGGATTGAGGCATAATAAATATTACAATAATGCCACGAACTGACATTTTCTGTGTAGAAAATAATTGGCAAGACTTTATTTTAATTAATTAGAATTTTAATAGGTTGTTTATTTTATGATTTGAATAAAAATCGTAATCGTGAGCTAGCTAGCATACACGTCTGACCTGTTGTGTTAAAAATAAGATCTTTTGTTTCCCAAAGTAAAACAAATAAAGTAGATAAGATTTAGCATAATATGTAATTTTAAAGATCTTCACCGTTTTCTTTACAGCGCTCCCATCCGTAGTACAGGTCATTGTGTGCGATTCCCATCTCACCTTTTGAAGGAGCAAGTAAAGTTTTTTTTACATTTTCTATATTTTTTCCTCTGCCTGTAACACATTAAACACATGAATAACATAAAATAATAATGAGGTAGAACACAACAAAAACTAAAATAACTTGAATTGAGAAAAAAAATTTCTTGATTTGAATAAATTTCACATGAAAAGTAAAATTATCTTCCAATGGAACACGGCTTTTTGGAGTTGAAAGAGGAAAATACACCTATACACTGATCCAAAAACTTTTGTCCAGTTGCAGGATGTGTCTCTATCTGCAGGTTAAAGCTCTGGCAACACAGGTTCTGTTGTGATTGTACGTTATTTAAAGATGCACTGTGTAATTTTTTGGTTGAGTTCTGCAGCTGGTTTGTCTCTATGGAGATGTTCATGCTCTGGTTTAAATTCTCCACAGTATGGCATTAAACTAATCTGTCTTGGATTTTTTCACTACATGTGTTATTTATTGCTCCAAAATATCTTAAAAACATAAATTCTTACTGTGAGTGGAATCGCCTCTCCACAGATCTAACCAGTATTTTGACTCACAAATCTCCATGGAGATTCTTAAGTTTATGGCCGAAGAACATTATAGGCACATCTCCATGGAGACAAGCAGGGGATGCCCCTCTACCAGACATGTTACACAGTGTGCCTTTAAGGCTGTAAGTGTGCCGGCTCTATCCTACACTATCCTGAAATTAACAACAGCACAGATTGTTTGCGTGATTAAAATGAACGCTCTGCTCTTTTTTGTAAAAAATAAGATTGTGAAGTAAACAAATGAAATCAACAAATGAATGAATTCACTTATATATGTAATCTGTCACTATCAACAGGAGTCGTCCCCGATACAATAAAAATAGCAAAGGTTGTTCCGCTATATAAAAATAACCATAATTTCTCAAACTATAGACCGGTGTCAATGCTTCCACAGTTTTCCAAAATAATAGAAAAAATATTTGTTTAAATTTATGGAACAACCTAAATGACAAGATAAAAGAATCAAAATCGCTTAATATATTTTTAAAAAACTTGTTAAATCAAGTGTATTAAATCATTCTGAAACTGTAAACTGAGATAGTGGTCTGTGGTTAAGTTAAAAATTAGATGAAAATAAATTTTAGTTAAATTAAGATGCTAAAATGGAAATCAACTGTGAAAAGTAAATACCGTAAATTCCGGACTACAGAGCGCACCCGATTAAGAACCGCATGCTCAGATTTATGAAGAAAAATCAATTTTGTAATTATATGAGCCGCACCATATTATAAACCGCTGGCCAAAGACTAGGCGGGGGGTTCGCTTCTGCGTCCCCGCCGCCTGGAGCGCCTCCGGGATGGGCGCGACGCGTCCCCGCTGAACTCTGGGGACGGACTCGCTCACTGGTGACACTTGGGACACACACGCGCCACAGGCACTTACACACCTTCACACACTTGGGACACACACACGCGAAATGCACATACACACCTTGGCGCTCTGGGAATAAACCACGGTAGCGATCGCTTTAGCCTTCAGTCTGATTTGTACAGTGCGGCC
This sequence comes from Odontamblyopus lacepedii, assembly GCA_034769755.1. Taxonomy (NCBI): domain Eukaryota; kingdom Metazoa; phylum Chordata; class Actinopteri; order Gobiiformes; family Gobiidae; genus Odontamblyopus; species Odontamblyopus lacepedii. The sequence goes on from CM068350.1 coordinate 37,929,600, forward strand.
GCGTGCTCTTTGCGTGTTAACCCAGTCCTCCAGAAAGTTTTCAAGCTCAGGCCATCTGCTATGGTTACCTCTGAAAGCTTTGGTTGTCTTTTTACACTGGCTCAGTTCTTCTTGCTGGAGCCTCCACCTTCGCACCATCTACTCGTTTATGCCAATTTTACGGGCAGCAGCTCGATTTCCTCCTTTAACTGCCAGAGTGATCGCTTTTAGTTTAAAAGCTGCATCATATGCTTTTTGTCTGGTATTCTCCATGTTGATGAGGGTTAGCAGAAAGACTGAAATAAGGAAGTTGTGATTAATCATACAATTTCATTGGACCTCAGTGAACTACTTATTCATTTTATTGGTCCATGTTTTTCCCGCGATGAAAATAAAAAATAAAAAAGCCGCTTCATATTACACGCCGCAGTGTTGAAAGTGTAGAAAAAAAGTAGCGGCTTGTGATCCGGAATTTACGGTATATTTTTTGTAAAAAGGGGCAGAAAATATAAGATGTATTCTTCTCTCTGCTCCTTTTCATTCTGATATTGTACTGTCATGTAAAACAAAACAAAAAAAGCCTTTTCTTTTATAATGAATGAAAAAAATAAAAAATAAAATAATAATAATAATAATTACCCCGGGGAGCCGCCTCACAGAGCCCCAACAGCAGCAGACAGCAGATGATCTTGAGCTTCATGGTGAGAGATGCTCTGGTCCTCCTCAGAAGATGCTGGGTTGAGGCTCTAGCGGCGCTTTTATTCTGGACAAATCTGAGCTCCTCCTTCATCCTGCGTTGGAGTGGAGGTCACACTATCAGCGCCTTCAAAGACCAGATGCACTACAAAGATTAAATGATACAAATGATTACATTGATACACTCACAGTTCTTTACACTGCAACATTTTGACACAAAACATGAGTGGACAAAACGTTTGATTTTCTTTCAGACTTGACCTTGCATCTTGAAAAGATCTGTAAAAGTGGATGTTAAAGCTGCAGTGTGTAAGTTTTGCGGTGGAAGGTCCGTCAAATCTTCTCTCTGTGGAAATGTTCTGCTTTGTCAAACCTTCATAACATCATGGAGAACAAACCAGACCAACTTACAAGTCATTTATTTTAGAAAATGTCTTGGAAATAAACTTTCATTCTTACTGTGATCTCCTCTACGCAGATCCGACCTGTAATGTGGCCTGGTAGTTCCACCTGCTTGTCTCCATGGATAGTTTGGTTTGAGAGTTCAGTGACATACTGTGGAACATCGATTGACTGATTGAAGTTTGATGGTTGTCTGTAGAGAGATATACAGTATATAGTAGAAATATTGCACTGGTCATTTGACACCAGTCTCTTGCTGTTTTTTATTGTTACTTATTTAAAAGTTTTATTACAATTTTTTAATTTTTTTACTCTTTGTTATTGTAATACAATGTGCTGTGTGTGTGTACAAGTAATTTCCCTTGGATCAATAAATGTAGTTAATATGATTAACTTAGGTTCAGGAGCAGGACCACGCCTCAACCACCCTCGCCTCCTCTCCAGCGAATCACAGCTCACTTCTACCACACCTAAATTTCCCAGCAGCTTATTTGTAGCAGCCTATCCCGGAAAGCCATTTTGTCCTGAATAACTCGACCCCACGCTCCCAACCCCCATCTCTTCGCTTCCAGACATAAGATGTCTATGAGGGAGGTCCCGTCCTGCTGGGCCATGGGAAGATTGAGACTGTACCCACACCCTGTGTCTCAACCCAGCCGACCCGCCTCTTCTCCATATTATAAACGCTTTTCACTTCGCACATGTGTTGTTGGCGTGGTCCTTACTAGTGAAAGTTTGTCTAAGGCTGTGTCCCATTACTCTGTTTTATCCCTTCGTCTTACCCCTACCTGTTGGTTTTGCGTGTTCACGTGAGGGCAAGAGGTGTCTCAATTCTAATTTTGATTAAGCGCCACAACCAGGGCAACATATGACTTGAAACGAAGTAAACTCTCGAGCAGACTTGATAACAAAGGGGTACGACCTCAAGCTCAGGCAGGTTGGGTTCAGGATGGCAGCATCACCTCGACCAAGGAATCTCATAAATATAAGTATTTTCAGCAGTTGTAATTATCAATTAACAGTTAACATGATTTACAATTATGACGCTCATGTTCCCCTCCCCGAACCGCCACCTTAACGTGGTGGAGGGGTTTGAGTGCCCGAATGATCCCAGGAGCTATGTTGTCGGGGGCTTTATGCCCCTGGTAGGGTCACCCAAGGCAAACAGGTCCGGGGGGACGGGTCAGACGAAGAGCGGTTCAGAAGACCCTTATAATGACAATAAAAAGGCGAGGTCAGTGATGTCGCCCGGAAAGGCGGTACCGGGCCCCACCCTGGAGCCAGGCCTGGGGTGGGTGCACGCCGGCGAGCGCCACGGCCCGGCCGGGCCCAGCCCGAAGCGATCGACGCGGGGTCGCCCTCTGGTGGGCCCACCACCCAGAGGAGCCATAGGGGTCGGGTGCGGAGAGATCTGGGTGGCGGTCGAAGGCAGGGGCCTCGGCGACCGGATCTCCGGACATGGAGATTCAGCTCTGGGGACATGGAATGTCACCGCTGGGGGGAAGGGAGCCTGAGCCAGCGGAGGTTGAGCGCTACCGGCTAGATATAGTCGGCCTCACCTCCACGCACAGCTTGGGGTCCGGAACCCAACTCTTGAGAGGGGTTGGACTCTCCATTTTCTGGCGCTGGTCGCTGGAGCGGGCGGCGAGCTGGTGTGGGCCTGCTCATAGCCCCACAGCTCAGCCGCTGAGTGTTGGAGTTCACCCCGGTGAACGAGAGGGTCGCGTCCCTGCGCCTTCGGGTCGGGGACAGGTCTCTCACTGTGGTGTCGGCCTACGGGCCGAACAGCAGTGCAGAGTACCCGGCCTTCTTGGAGCCTCTGGGAGGGGTACTGGACAGTGCACCAACCGGGGACTCCGTTGTTCTACTGGGGGACTTCAACGCCCACGTGGGCAACGACAGTGACACTTGGAGAGGGGTGATTGGGAGGAACGGCCTCCCCGATCTGAACCCGAGCGGTGTTCTGTTATTGGACTTCTGTGCTAGTCACCATGTTCGAGCACAAGGGGGGTCCATTGGTGCACGTGGCACCAGGACTCCCTAGGCCGGAGGTCGATGATCGACTTTGTTGTCATGTCATCTGACCTCCGGCCGTGTGTCTTGGACACTCGGGTGAAGAGAGGGGCAGAGCTGTCAACTGATCACCACCTGGTGGTGAGTTGGGTCCGCTGGCGGAGGAGGAAGCCGGAAAGACCTGGCAGGCCCAAGCGTATCGTGAGGGTCTGTTGGGAACGTCTGGCAGAACCTTCTGTCAGTGTGGCCTTCAACTCACACCTCTGGGAGAGCTTCTCCTGGATCCCGGGGGAGGCTGGGGACATGGAGCCCGAGTGGCTTCGTTCTCGGCCTCTATTGTCGATGCGGCTGCTCGTAGCTGTGGCCGTAAGGTCTGTGGTGCCTGTCGCGGCGGCAATCCCCGAACCCGGTGGTGGACACTGGAAGTAAGGGATGCCGTCAAGCTGAAGAAGGAGTCCCACCGGCCTTGCTGGCTCGGGGACTCCTGAAGCAGCTGACGGTACCGGCAGGCTAGCGTGCTGCAGCCCGGGCGTTGCAGAGGCAAAACTCGGTCTGGGAGGAGTTCAGGAGGCCATGGAGGAGGACTATCGACGGCCCCAAGGAAATTCTTGCAAACCGTCCTGGCGCTCAGGAGGGGAAGCAGTTCTTCACCAACACTGCTTACAGTGCGGGGGAGAGCTGCTGACTCGACTGGGGATGTTGTCGGGCGGTGGAAGGAATACTTTGGGGATTTCCTCAATCCCACCGCCACGCCCTCCGGAAGAGGAGGCCGAGGCTGGGGACTTCAGAGGCGGACTCATCCATCACCCTGGCCGAAGTCACTGAGGTGGTCGGAAAGCTCCTCGGTGGCAAGACTCCGGGGTGGATGAGATCCGCCCTGAGTACCTTAAGTCTCTGGGTGTTGTGGGGCTGTCTTGGCTGACACGCCTCTGCAACATCGTGTGGCGGTCGAACAGTACCTTTGGACTGGCAGACCGGGTGGTGGTCCTCTGTATGTAAAGGGGACCGGAGGGTGTGTTCCAACTATAGGGGAATCACACTCCTCAGCCTCCCCAGTAAAGTCTATGCCAGGGTACTGAGAGAGAGAGTTCGGCCGATAGTCTAACCTCGGATTCAAGAGGAGCAGTGTGGTTTTCGGCCCTGGTCGTGGAACACTGGACCAGCTCTACACCCTCCATCGGGTGCTCGAGGGTTCATGGGAGTTTGGCTCAACCAGTCCACATGTGCTTTGTGGACCTGGAGAAGGCATTCGACCGTGTCCTCGTGGTGCCCTGTGGGGGTGCTCTGGGAGTATGGGGTCCGGGGCCCTTTGCTAAGGGCTGTCCGTCCCTGTATGACTGGAGCAGGAGCTGTGTTCGCATTGCCGGCAGTAAGTCAGACCTGTTCCCGGTGCATGTTGGACTCGCCAGGGCTGCCCTTTGTCACCGGGGTTCTGTTCATTGTATTTATGGACAGAATTTCTAGGCGCAGCTAGGGGCCGGAGGGGGTCCAGTTCGGGACCACAGGATCTCATCTCTGCTTTTTGCGGATGATGTTGTCCTGTTGGCTCCATCGAGCCAGGACCTGCAGCGCACTGGGGCGGTTTGCAGCCGAGTGTGAAGCGGCTGGGATGAGAATCAGCTGTTCCAACCGAGGCCATGGTTCTCGACCGAAAAAGGTGGATTGCCCTCTCCGGGTGGGTGGGGAGTCTCTGCCTCAAGTGGAGGAGTTCAAGTATCTCGGGTCTTGTTCACGAGTGAGGGAGGATGGAGCGCGAGATTGACAGGGCGGATCGGGTGCAGCGCCGCGGCAGTGATGCAGCGTCGCTGTATCGGACCGCTGCCAGAAGAGGAGCTGAGCCGAAGGCGAAGCTCTTGATTTACCGGGTCAATTTACGCCTACCTCACCTATGGTCATGAGCTTTGGGTAATGACCGAAAGAATGAGATCGCGGATACAAGCGGTCAAATGAGTTTCCTTCAAGAGAGTGGCCGGGCGCCCTTAGAGATAAGGTGAGGAGCTCGGTCACACGGGAGGAGCTCGGAGTAGAGTCGCTGCTCCTCCACGCCGAGAGGAGCCAGCTGAGGTGGCTCGGGCATCTGGTCCGATGCCTCCTGGGACGCCTCCTCGAGGTGTTCCGGCATGTCCCACCGGTTAGGAGGCCCGGGGAAGACCCAGGACACGCTGGAGGGACTATGTCTCTCGGCTGGCCTGGGAACGCCTCGGGGTCCGTCCGGAGGAGCTGGAGGAAGTGGCTGGGGAAAAGGAAGCTTGGGAGCCCCTGCTTAGACTGCTGCCCCCGCGACCCGGCCCCGGATAAGCGGAAGAAGATGGATGGATGGATGGATGGATGGACGCTCATGTTCTGCGTTACTTTTAGTGAACTGTTGTTGCGGTTTTAATTGCAATAATGTCTGTTTAGCCAACATTATCGTTGTCATGGAACTTTCCAGTTTGCAAAGGCTACAGGTGGCCTATAATGACACTTTGCGGGTGGTTTTGAGGAGGCCACGATGGACAAGTGCAACTGAGATGTTCGTTACTGCACGAGTGACCTCGTTGCAAGTGCTACTAAGAACTTTAATGTACAGCTTTATCTGCAGACTGAACAAATCGGACAATGAAATAATAATACACTCACATTTATGAGATTCAGTGCAACACGATATCAGTGCAGTATGTGGACACACTGGTATGAATGTCTTTTAAAAATATAAATGTTTGTTTTGTATTCTCACTGTCCTTGTTTGTTTTTTAAAAATGGACCATGAGTCTGGAATAAAGATGAACTGAACTGTAGGGACTATATGCATTTGCAAATGTTTGTTAATGCTGCACACACAATTACCATGTCATTCAACAGGTCTACCTGCGACAATGGAATAACTGTAGTAAGAATTTCAGTTTTGAACATTTTCCATCTCCCTAATAATCTTTCATTCTGTATTCTAATGTTGAACAAATGTCTCTATATAAGCCTTTATACATAGCCTTTTTAAAAGGCCAACATTTTATACACATGAGTTCAAACTCGCTACTTCAGTTAAGTTCAATTTCCAGCACACATGATAATGTCCCAACTAAAGATCTGGTTCTAAAAGAGTGATGTGAGGATGAGGTTAACAAGTGAGACATGAGATATAAATTTGAAACGTTTGGATGTACTGACCATCAGCTCTGTCCCCTGTGATTGGATAATTGGGTGGACTGGGTGACATAGTGGGTTGTGACATGTCATGTGGCATGGGGGAAAATCTGGGTGGGATCTTTGCTCTAACCAGAGTGGATTTAAGCCTGGTTACAACCCTCCCCTCTTAAACCCTGTATGCTCCATTGGAATACACTGACTAGGCAAGTAGAACATCCATGTTTAACTGCAGGTGGTGAACCTAAGGCATCAGACAGACTGTGTAATAGGGTCTGAACAACTGAGATTATCAGGTTGCCAGAAGATGCATAGTTAAATTGTTCTGGAGGTGATCTATGATGTGTTTAGATTTAGATTTGGTTCAATGTCAGGTAAGCTTAGTAAGCCATTCAAGTTTTGTATTTCAGTCAAATCAATTAGAGGAATTTCCTTGTCTCTAGGATCATAGTCGTCAACAACAGGAGAAGCATCGTTGGACAACAGACTTGCAGGATCAGGTGTTCAGGTGGCTTTTCAGGTAAGGTTTCAGGTAGGTTTTCAGGTAAGTGTTCTTGTGGTTCGGGTACACATTGCTCCGATGGATCAGATGAGTTTGGAATATTGATTGCAGGTAAAGGTTCGGCAGCAAGGGTATGAGGCGCACTTGTAGGCATTGCTCTGGACGTGTGAACTTTTTCCAGCGTAAATTTAACTGGTGTTTGGGGAACAAAGATGGAAATTTCCACAGGAATTCCTTCCTCCACCTCAGCAGACTCTTCAGGCATTTGGAATCAGCCGTCTTTGCTTTGAAGAGGTTGCCTGGGTTCTGTAACAGAATCCGTGTTGCATGTTGGCTCAGGGTAGCCTGATTCATCAGCCGGTTTCACCGTGGAAACCGTCTGGCCTCGCAGCATTAGGATTCGTTAGTTCGACGGTCGGTGGGTACTTTTTTTTATTTAACCAATTGCTGCTATTTGATTGTGATGTATGTAATGCGCTGGAACGCACAAAGCTTTTCCCAAATCTTGCAGGAAGAAGGGCAATACTGTCTTTCCCCTTGATAAAATTAACCAAACATTTTCTTTGTTCCGGCTTTTAATCCTCGATGTCGGGATTTGTTGCCAACAAAAAATTTATGGCTTTGCCTAGATGAATGAATGAATGAAAGCCTTTGTTTGTCAATTCCATCGCATGTACAAGACATACAAGAAATCGAAATTGGACCTTTCACCCGTCCGTACATTACAACATACAAAAAGAACAATATTCTGTCAGTACTCTGTCAGTCTGCCCCAGGGCAGCTGTGGCTATAACAGTAGCTTACCACCACCGGGTATGGAGTGAATGAATAATGCTCTGTAAAATGCTGTGTAAAGCACTTTGGGGACATGTGTCTGTGTAAAGCGCTATATAAATAAACCTTACCTTACCTTACCTTACCTATTACGTGGGGGAGATGACACAGACCGGACAGGACAAAAAAAAGAGGACCGCCCCAGACCATGCCCCAGAACAGGATATCGTTTGGAGTGAATACACAAATAAAAAACCTCCGAGCATCAGCAACATAGTCAAAACACAGTACAAACATTCCACAGGACTGGCAACAGGGTAGGGGAGGGGTGTGGAGGAGGCTCAACGTAGGCAGGCAGCATCCGGATCCTGCAGCCATAGGAGGCGCTGGTTCAGACCCGCCCACCCGGTCGGGGGATAAGAAGCTGCGAGGGGGTTGGGAAGGGACTCAGCTTCCTCCGCTGTATTCTCAAGGCGATTTGACACCAGCCCGGCCTTGACCAGTGCTGGCTTGGGCAGGCCAAAAGGTAAGATTGAGTTGTTTTGGTTTTAGAGCGAGCAGCTGTATCCAATTTCCACAACACTGCTCTGTTTGTCCATTTGGTCTCCAGGTTTTCCCATCACCCTATGCAAAGCATCAAACTTCTCCGAGATGTTATCCATGTTGCGAATTAGAGCCAAAGTTCTGTCCAGTCTGCGATCAATGACGGCTAGCCTTTCAGTGGTGTTTTCCACAATGCAGTGCGTGGTCACCAACCCTTCCATAATACGACTCAAAGTCACAGTCTGAGTGTTGGCAGTTTTGCCCATCGTATCAATCAGCCCAGGCAGCCAAGTGGGGCTCGATCCATCTCGACCTCTTTGTTTACTGTTGTGCTGCACCAGAAAACCCAGACAGGCACTTGAGTTTGATGTCATGACTTCACAGCTCTTTGGTGATTGGCCAGTGCTACAACTTCCAGGGTTCTTGCAAACCGCAGAGTGTATTCAGATTCCTGACCTAGTCACTGGAGAGAAATTAAATTAAGCGGAGCCACTAGGTGGTGCCACGCTCTCTAGGTTCAGGGTCTGCTTCAGGAAGAAATCCACAGGGCAACAATAAGTCACAATGTAGTGTGCGCTTTGGTCCATCTTTTCCTTCTGGTGTTACATTGTGGACTGGAAGGACTCCAGCTCTCTTCACCACAGTGTAGACGTCTTGTTCCCACTTGTCACTTAGTTTGACCTTCCCTTGTAAGCGTACATTTCACACTAGCACCAATCATCTGCTTGCAGTGTGGATGGTCTGACAGTTTTGTTGAAGCATAGTTTTTTCAGCCAGTGCTTTTTGCAGTGTTCGCCGATGCAATCTTGTAGCTTTCTTTCAACCTTTCCTTTCGATGTTTCATGTACGTAAGTAAGTTTCTTGATGCATCAGTAATTGGAAAGCAAGGTCCACAGGAAGAGGAGATCTCCCAAACATCAACTCGTAGGGACTAAATCCTGTCGTATAATTTTTTGTGCAATTGTATGCATGTACATTAGTGGTTTCACGTAGTCTGGCTATTTTTACTTTTGTTTTATTTCCAAGCTCCGAAGCATGTTGAGCAGAGTGCGGTTGAACCTTTCTACAGGATTTCTCCTGGGATGGTAAGGTGTTGTTCTGCACTTTACCCCCTACAATACATAGCTCATGAATCAATTTGGACTTGAAGTCTGGGCCTTGATCAGTGTGTAATCTTTTTGGAATACCGTAGTAAACAATGAAATTGTCCATGAGGCATTTAGCAATGGTCCTAGCCTTTTGATTTGGAGTTGGAATCACGACTGCAAATTTGGTAAATTGGTCGGTAAGTACCAGAATGTCTTTTGTATTACTTGTGTCGGGTTCCAGGCTGCAAAAATCCATGCAGAGAAGCTCTAAGGGACGTGATGTTTGTATGCTGACAAGCGGAGCGGCTTTTTCTGACAGTATCTTTCAGTGAACACAATGACCACAGGTCTTTACCTTGTTCTCAACATCAACCTCAATCCTTGGCCAATAGAACCAGACTCGAGCTAGATTGAGAGAGTGCTCTACACCCATATGGCCCATGTGGTCTTGCAGGTTTTGGAGGACAGTGGGGCGGCATTCAGCAGGTAAGACTAGTTGGTATGACGGTTGGTTGTTGTCATGCCGTGGGCGATACAGAATGTCATTGGTCATTTGCAGCGTGGTCAACTCCCTCAGGAGTGGAATTTCTGGCAACTCTTTTCTGACAGTAGCTGGAACTCTCTCACCATGGTCCAGCTGGTGGATAATTTCCCGGATGCTTGGATCTGCTCTTTGCTTTTCTTGCAGGTTTTGGTGTGACAGTGCAGGAACAACCGGCAGCTCATCAGTGAAGGCATTGGGAATAGCAGTAAAAAAGACTGAGAGGGATTCGACCAGCATGGCATTAGTTTCGGTTCTGTAGAGACAGCCTTGACAGTTGGCCTCGATGACCTTGAAATTTCTTCACTGGTTCTGGTGAGATTTGCTATGGACTGATGCAAAGGATCAGGATCAACTGAGTTTGGGCTCTCGTGTGGAAGTCAGGAGAGAGCACCTGCATCCAGATTCTGCTTTCCGGCTCTGTACTGAAGCTTAAATGAGAAGGTGGAAAGCACAGCCAACCCACGATGGCTGTATGCATCCAGTTTGGCTGATGTCAAGACATACGCAAGAGGATTTATATAAGTAACAACGATGAAAGTATGTATGGGAGCAATGGGATTGCAAATCCCAAAACTGGAGCAGTGGTCAATTTCTCAGTAAGCATGATGAAAGCAAGCTGGCATTGAGGGGTCCATCTGGTACCAAAGGGCTGTTTAGGGTCATTTAGTCGGTGGGAGGCTTTCGTGCAGGTTAAGTACCCTCGGGTTAGATAACTGAGTGACTTGGCAATGCTGGCATACCCCTTTATGAACCGCTGGTAGTAACCCAGAAAGCCCAGAAATGATCACAAGATCATTTCACTTAAACTGGAGCCTGGAGATATGCAGAGGACTCTACTCAGGGTGAACCCCAGGAAAGCTGCAGGTGCAGACAACATATCCGGACGTGTGCTTAGAGATTGTGCTGACTCATCTCTCTTCTGGCTCTTGGCAACGGCGGACGCTTTTTCTCTTCAAAACAAAATTAACTATGGATTCGATAAATCAGATACATTTTTAACAAAATTGACACGCGGGGTCAGGCGACCCTGCGTGTTCTTTGGACACAGAGGATCTATCTATTCGGAACCAGGATTATGGGACATTGCATTTTGGATCGCGCAGAGCTTCAAGTACTCGAACTTGGACTCGGACTATGAGCCAGGGTCGCGGTCACTGACCACTAAAGGACATGCTTGGACATGGTGACTCTAAATCGCAATTTTTGGATAAAATCTGGAGGAAACTTGGAGTTCTGCATAGAAATGACCTTGAAGACCAATGGACAAAACAGAGCAGTGTTGTGGAAATTGGATACAGCTGCTCGCTCTAAAACCTAAACAACCCAGTGTTATCGTTTGGCCTCCCCAAGGCAGCACCCTTGGTCACAACCAAGGGTGGGCTGGTGTCAAATCGCCCTGACATTACAGCGGAGGAAGCCTGGCCCCTCTCCAACCCCTCGCAGCTTCGTACCTCCAACCGGGTGGGCTGGTCTGTTGCATCCAGCGCCGTCAGGCCTGCAGGATCCAGATGGCTGCTTGCTTACTCTGGACTTCCTCCACACCCCTCCCCTGTTGCCGGTCCTGTGGAATGTTTGTACTGTGTCTTGACTATGTTGCTGATTTGCTGAACCCCGGAGGTGTTTTTTATTTTGTGTACTCATTCCATACGATGCCCTTTTTTTTCTCCTCCCCGTCCTCATGTGATGCTGTTTTCTTGTTTATTTCTATTTGCTACCTGCCTTCCTGTCCGGTCCATGTTGTCTTCCCCATGTAATATTGTTTTTTTGTATGTTGTAATTACGGACGGGGTGACACGTCCAATTTCGATTGCTTTGTATGTCTTGTACATGTGAAGGAATTGAAAAATAAAGGCATTCATTCAATTCAATTCAATTTTATTTATATAGCCCACAACAAGAGTTGCCCCAATGGGCTTCACAGTGCATAAACATGAAAACATCTGACATAGACATCAGCAAACACATTGTCCCATCCTCAGTCTCTCGATGAACACAGGATCCTTGGTGCCAGAGAGCAAAAAACCCACCGGCAGGTGCATTCATTCATTCATTCATTCAGTACGTGGAAGTTAAGAACTTCCCCCATGACTACACTAGTTTGTTGCCATGACAGACTCACTGCCACAGTGAGATCTCCACCGAGGAAACACTGATCTGTGCCGTTTTTTGGCTTCTGACAGAATTCCACCACGTCTAGCAACGGACTTTAGCTTCAAACGTGCCGGAGTTCCTCTTTATGTCCTATTTTACGAAGTTTAGTCTTGTCTCAGTTTGAAGCCTTCCAATGGAGCACGGCTTTTTGGAGTTGAAAGAGGAAAATACACCTATACACTAATCCAGAAACTTTTGTCCAATTGCAGGATGTGTCTCTATCTGCAGGTTAAGGCTCTGGCAACACAGTTGTGCTTGTACCTTATTTAAAGATGCACTGTGTAATTTTTTGAAGAGGGTCGGCAGCTGGTTTGTCTCCATGGAGATGTTCATGCTCTGGTTTAAATTGTCCACAGTATGGCATTAAACTAATTTGTCTTGCATTTTTTCACAAGTGTTATTTATTGCTCCAAAATATCTTAAAAAAGAGAAATTCTTACTGTGAGTGGAATCGCCTCTCCACAAATCTAACCACTATTTTGACTTGCAAATCTCCATGGAGATTCTTAAGTTTATGGCCGTACTGAAGAACATTATAGGCACATCTCCATGGAGACAAGCAGGGGATGCCCCTCTACCAGACATGTTACACAGTGTGCCTTTAAGGCTGTAAGTGTGCCGGCTCTATCCTACACTACCCTGAAATTCACTACAGCACAGATTGTTTGCATGATTAAAATCAACGCTCTGCTCTTTTTTGTAAAAAAAATAAGATTGTGAAGTAAACAAATGAAAAAATTACCCCGGGGAGCCGCCTCACAGAGCCCCAACAGCAGCAGACAGCAGATGATCTTGAGTTTCATGGTGAGAGATGCTCTGGTCCTCCTCAGAAGATGCTGGGTTGAGGCTCTAGCGGCACTTTTATTCTGGACAAATCTGAGCTCCTCCTTCGTTCTGTGCGTCCGAGTGAAGGTCACACTAACAGTGCCATCAATGGCCCGACCTTACATGTATAATTTGACACACTCACAATTCTTCACACTGTAACTTTCTCCGTGGAAATGTTCTGCTCTGTCAAACATTTCTATCTTCATGGAGAACAAACCATGCCAAGTTATAAGTCTGGTCTATTCCAGCAATGATATATTTATAGAAAGAAGCAGGTGATGGTAACCTCCAACAGAAAAGTTTCAGGTACACCTTATCTCATTAAAACAATCAAATTGTCTCACGCTATTTATTCACATGATAAAGGAGGTCTCAAATAACCCCAAAATGATGATTTCTCATTCTTGACCAAACATGATTAGTTGAATAATCGATAATTGATCATTAAGAATTTCGTTGGTCACAATGATTTTAATCGACAAACCGAATGTAGTTTGCTGTGTGTAACTTTGCGTAACATAGCGTAAGGAGTTTGAGTCTTTCTTTAAAAGTAAAAAGGCGAGTCGTCCCACATGTGTGTCTGTTTACATCCACACAGCGCACGGATCGAAGTGAAGCTGCAGATTAGCGATACTGACTCTATTTCCTGTGGACTTTATCTCCAATATTTTATGCTTTAAAATCCTGTATCTGAAGTACTGCACCACATTTCACAAATAATAATAACACAGTTTTGTCTTGAGTCTAAACTAGAAGTGCAGAGCTCTGATCTTTGAACACTTCAGAGTCTCAGAGCGAATGGTTTTACTGTAAACAGGAAACAGCTGAAGGGCTGATGTGTCCGAGTCTGACCCGAACCAGAACATAAATTCTAAATATTTGTCCATACCAGTCTCAACACGTCAGGTTCTTGTTGGGTTTCCATACTCTAGTTGAAACCTCACAAAAAAAAAGACTTCAAAGTCGTGTGTGATATAAAATTTACAAGCCGAATAGGGCAGCACAATAAAGACACACAACCACAATTGCTTGCTTCAGTTTAATCACAAAAAAAGAGAATCATTGTATAGTGCTTACAAGACACAACTGCTCTGATCTATTGACGATTTAGGATAATGGAGATATGTATTCCGCCAAATCCTCCTAATAATCTAATAATCAATTCTAATAAACCAGATGATGTCCTGAGTAGTAGATGTGGTAGTAGGTTCAGGAGTAGTAGATGTGGTAGTAGGTTCAGGAGTAGTAGATGTGGTAGTAGGTTCAGGAGTAGTAGATGTGGTAGTAGGTTCAGGAGTAGTTTTCTTTTCTTTTTATTTTTTAACCTTTATTTACCCAGGAAAGTCCCATTGAGATTATTAATCTCTTTTTCAAGGGAGTCATGCAGTGCACACAATGACAGCACGACAGTTTTTGCCAGGAGTAGTAGATGTGGTAGTAGGTTCAGGAGTAGTAGATGTGGTAGTAGGTTCAGGAGTAGTAGATGTGGTAGTAGGGACGGGAGTTGTAGGTTCAGGAGTAGGTTCTGTGAAGTAAAAAAAAGAAGGTTATGGAACAGCGAGATCAAGTGAGTCATATTTGTATAAAGTAAACCTCTATTTTAGGGGTGTAACGGTACATGTATTCGTATCAAACCATTTCAGTACGGTGTGGGGGATTCCCTCGATGTGTCGCTGACGCTTGATCCCACAGCCCCAGAAAATGGCGAGATCCAGGTGAGAGGAGCTGTAAAGCGCGCAGCCGCCTGCACCTCGCCCGGGAAGCAGTGAGCTGCTTACGGCTGCATACAGCACGTAGGAGCTGCACGCAGCTGTCGACTAAACCAGGAATGAACCAGGACGGAACCCGGTCTGAACCAGGTCTAAATTAGATCTAAACAATTATCATTATAATTATAATAGTTGTAATTATTATTGTTAGTTCTTATTATTAGTAATGATTTTCAGGTTTGTTTACTATTTCCCTGAGCATTCAGGATTGTGCAGTGTCGCATACACAAGGTGAGGGGCCTTTTCGGGGGGAAAGAACTGCTGCATTTTATCAATCAAATGTGACATTTTTGCATTTTGTTCCAGTACTGTAAAGTATGAAGTAGTTCCAAAAATGAACTAAACCGTGAAGTTAAAACCGAGGTACGTATCGAACCGTGATTTTTGTGTACCGTTACACCCTTTCCTTTTTCACAGAGAATAAATGCTAGATGTAAACCGCAGATAGTCTCATTACTTTTACAATAAGCAAAAATATTACTGGGGCAATAACTAATTTTTCTTATAGGTCCAATATTATACAAAATGTACTTTTGTAAAAGTTACCTCCTTAAAAACATACCTGCAGTTGTTTTGTTTCATTCACAGTTTTAGTGATCCTTTATTATTAGTCTGTCGAAAGCCGAAAATACTCCACCTTGTGATGTCATGTAGTAGTAGTTTTTAAGTTAAAAGCTGTTTCTTTTGTTGAGTAGAGACTGACTATTCCAGGGCTGAAATGATCAACATGATTTAAGTGGAAGTCTATGCAGTTTAAAAACACAATGGAGCACTTCCTGTGTTGCCACATGACAACAGAAGGTGGAACAGTGTTTTCTGCGTGAGAGAAAAAGTTTAAATCTGCAGGGTTTGTGCGTTAAACATGTGAATGAAACAAAACTTCATGTATGTTTCTGATGATGAATCAGCACTATAACATCGATCAAACAATAGTGTGACATGGGCCATTTAATCACATAGAAAAAAAACTGGTACAAATTCACTATTTTGTGCAAATATAATTCAATTGGCTCTGTGGACCGGAAGTGACGTTTGTGCTGCATCGCGGCACTTCCGGCCCTTGTGAAAAAGGTCTGTAGTGCCGGGCCGCACACAGTTAGAATCACTACTTCCTGTCCAATCTTATCACTGTGAGGTTTTTGCCAAGTTGTGCTAAAAATGTATAAATATTTAAGAATAAAACACTCATGTTAAAAAAGGATTGAGGCATAATAAATATTACAATAATGCCACGAACTGACGTTTTCTGTGTAGAAAATAATTGGCAAGACTTTATTGAATAAAAATCGTAATCGTGAGCTAGCTAGCATACACGTCTGACCTGTTTTGTTAAAAATAAGATCTTTTGTTTCCCAAAGTAAAACAAATAAAGTAGATAAGATTTAGCATAATATGTAATTTTAAAGATCTTCACCGTTTTCTTTACAGCGCTCCCATCCGTAGTGCAGGTCATTGTGTGCGATTCCCATCTCACCTTTTGAAGGAGCAGGTAAAGTTTTTTTTACATTTTCTATATTTTTTCCTCTGCCTGTAACACATTAAACACATGAATAACATAAAATAATAATGAGGTAGTACACAACAAAAACTAAAATAACTTGAATTGAGAACATTTTTTTCTTGATTTGAATAAATTTCACATGAAAAGTAAAATTATCTTCCAATGGAACACGGCTTTTTGGAGTTGAAAGAGGAAAATACACCTATACACTAATCCAAAAACTTTTGTCCAGTTGCAGGATGTGTCTCGATCTGCAGGTTAAGGCTCTGGCAACACAGTTGTGCTCGTACCTTATTTAAAGATGCACTGTGTAATTTTTTGAAGAGGGTCGGCAGCTGGTTTGTCTCTATGGAGATGTTCATGCTCTGGTTTAAATCGTCCACAGTATGGCATTAAACTAATTTGTCTTGCATTTTTTCACTACATGTGTTATTTATTGCTCCAAAATATCTTAAAAACATAAATTCTTACTGTGAGTGGAATCGCCTCTCCACAATTCTAACCACTATTTTGACTTGCAAATCTCCATGGAGATTCTTAAGTTTATGGCCGAAGAACATTATAGGCACATCTCCATGGAGACAAGCAGGGGATGCCCCTCTACCAGACATATTACACAGTGTGCCTTTAAGGCTGTAAGTGTGCCGGCTCTATCCTACACTATCCTGAAATTAACAACAGCACAGATTGTTTGCATGATTAAAATGAACGCTCTGCTCTTTTTTGTAAAAAAAAAAAAAAAAGATTGTGAAGTAAACAAATGAAGTAATTACCCCGGGGAGCCGCCTCACAGAGCCCCAACAGCAGCAGACAGCAGATGATCTTGAGCTTCATGGTGAGAGATGCTCTGGTCCTCCTCAGAAGATGCTGGGTTGAGGCTCTAGCGGCGCTTTTATTCTGGACAAATCTGAGCTCCTCCTTCGTCCTGCGTTGGAGTGAAGGTCACACTATCAGCACCTTCAAAGACCAGATGCACCACAAACATCAAACGCCAGACACACATTGATACACTCACAATTCTTCACACTGTAGCTCTCTGACATAAAGCATGAGTGGACAAAACATCTGATTTTCTCCCAGACCTTGCATCTTGAGGAGATCTGTAAAAGTGGATGTTAATGCTGTATTGTGTAAGTTTTGCGGTGGAAGGTCCGTCAAATCTTCTCTCTGTGGAAATGTTCTCCTTTGTCTCCAAGTCTCCAAGGGTGTTTCCCCTTTAAGTAAACCAAACTCAGTTCTCTATAAGTGGACCAAAAAGCGAACCAACAGTGTTCACATTGTGAGTTTATTACAAAGAGGACCAGGTTCTCTTTCTGGTCCACTTGAGCTTAGATGGGGCCCTAGTCCATTTTCTGTTCACACCTCGTCCAGGTATCGCAAAATCTTGATCTTTATTTTTTACATTTGTATTTGTGTTGGCATCACCACGACAATGACCACTAAACCATGTCTAAACCAGGTGTAAACCCGGTCTAAACCAGGACTAACCCAAGTCTAAACCAGGACTAAACCAGGACTAACCCAGATCTAAACAAGGTCTAAACAAGGTATGAAACCAGGACCACAACAGGACCGCGTCACCTCCTGTACACCTCATGCTGTGAGCTGTGTCTTCTCCCGTATGCTGTGTGGACCCCCCCAGTCTGAGACCCTCCTGAGAAAGGGCTCAGTACGGTTGGTTTCAGAGGGTCTGGGTACAGCACATATGCACAAAAAAATGCTGAGTCATCGGCCTGAGTGTGTGTGTGTGTGTGTGTGTGTATGTGTATGTGTGTGTGTGTGTGTGTGTGTGTGTGTATATGGAGTTTGCATGTTCCTCCCCGTGTCTGGATGGGTTTCCTCCGGGTACTCCGGTTTCCCCCATCAATTTCCCCATATATATATATATATATATATATATATATATATATATATATATATATATATATATATATATATATATATATACATACATACACACACACACCTCTGTAAACTAGTTGCATTACTGGGATTATTATGATTGATGCTAAAAAGTAATCTCAGCTAATGTTTTCAAATTCATCTCCAAACACTGGCCTATTATTTGATCATGTATGTGATTATTTTAATCTGAAAATCAAGACATTTTAAGTGAAAATATATTTCGAAAACGTGTCCAAAATAAACCGCTTTAAAATTTCGTGTAATTTCCATGATTTTTACTGCAAACAGGATCCACATGATGAGCCTTTGTTTCTATACGACATATATGTGTGTAACACATACTACGCATGCGCGCTGTTGATACTGCGCCTGCTCTCTTGCAGCGCACATTTGTTTGTTTTGATAGTTTAATCTTTCATTTGTGATCGATGTAGTTGTGCTACAGATTATTTCGTTCCGTTTTTAAAGTTGGGACGCCACACTACGTGCTTAAAGGTTGTGTCTGTGTTTATGCGTTCAAATGGCTAAAAATGGCTAACAAATAGCTAAAATAAGCTAGCGCTCTAAGGCTGGATAGTTTATAGTTTTGAGAGAAAAAGAGCAGACGATACGACAGAGAAAATTAATTCTCATAAATTATTTTAGTCATGCGGGACGCTGCACTGGTCTTATTTTGTCCTCGCTGTAGAAGGTGAAGCTTTGCCAGAATGGACCGGAATCTGCTGAAACAGTGTGTGACTTTTCACGGAGCGTCGCTGTTCCGAAAGCTCCAGTGTGAACAGACCGAAAACCCAGACTTCCAGGCGGCGGCAGCGGACCTGAGCAAGGCCACGCATGAAGGGTAAGGCCCGGGCTTATCTTACAAATGTCTATACTACACTGCCTGGCCAACAAAAAACTTTCCACCTGGATTTAACTAAGCAAATAGGTACGAGGTTGCTGCAGTAGGTCAGGTCTAGGTTCAGCAACAATATGATCTTAAAGAATGAGGTCAGCCGACTACTTGAATATACTGAATGTCCAGGTTATTCCATTAATGGATTTTTTCTTCCCTGATGGCACGGGCATATTCCAAGATGACAATGCAGGATTCATCGGGCTCAAATAGTGAAACAGTAGTTCAGGGAGCAGGAGGCATCATTTCCACGCATCGGATCGGCCACCACAGAGTCCAGACCTCAACCCCATTGAGAATCTTTGGGATGGGCTGGAGAAGGCTCAGACTCGACCATCATCAGTGCAAGATCGTGGTGACAAATTAATGCAACACTGGATGGAAATAAATCTTGTGACATTGCAGATCGAAACAATGCCACAGCGAATGCATTCATTTTTGACCTTTCAGACCTCATTCTTTGAGCACACACTGTTGCTGAACCTGGACCTGAACAAGTCCAGCAACCTCGTACCTGTTTGCTTAGTTAAATCCAGGTGGCCCCCTTTTTTTTGGCCAAGCAGTGTATTTGTAAAGGTGCAATTTGTAACTATTCTTGTGGAGCGTCCGTCAAATGCTTTTCTCCAGGGACATGTTATTGTTTTGTCTGGAATGTCTCACAGTACGACGTTAAACCGTTTTAGACTATCGAGTTCAATCAATTCTTTTTAACCTTAGTTGGTGGTGCTGTGCAGTACTAATCACATGTTTTATATTTCTGAGCAGAAAAGCTGACAAGAACAGCACCAGTGGCCTCGTGGAGCAGTTCATCGCCCGGAAAGCCGACCTCCTCTTCTGTCCTTCATGGAGAGTCTGTAAATCCCAGAGACCAGAGTACGAAGAGGAAGAAGCTACAGGTGCCTCTTTGTGATTGTGTAGAAGTCACCTGCAGCTATGAAATCAAACGGATTTAAGAGTCGAGTCGTCTCTTAAATCCTGTATTATGCAAAACTGACTCTCGTGAGCTATTAGCTGCAGTACGTACCTGGAGTTGTGTTTTGTTTCAGTCACACATGTTTGAAAGATCCTGGATATTATTAGTCTGTCTACATCTCCAGAACTCAAAATGCACTGTTCCACCTTCAAGTGAACAGCTCCTTTTACCTTTTGGCCATTAAAGCTTGGCAATTCCAGAGCTGAAATTATCCACATGATTTTAGAAAAGGTGTAGGGATTTTTTTTTAAACACAGTGGAGCACTTCCTGTATTCCCGCATGACATCACAAGGGGGAACGAAGTGTTTTCCGTTTGAGCAAACACACCCTAAATATGCAGGACTTCTCTGTTAAATGTGTGAATGAAACAAAACACAACTCCAGGTAAATTTTTGGTCAGGAAAGTTTAGGAAAGGAAAAAAAACGTACTTTGAACTATGGTCTTTGAAAACACTTTAGATTTTTACTAGTTATAGGTTATAACATGTGTCGCAAAGTGGTAGTTACGGTTGCCACGATTAACCAACTAATCATAACTAGTTGACTATGAAAAATAATCATACAGAATCTAAAAGTAGTCTAAAGCAGCACAGAACAAAGACCGTGGCATTATTAAATCCACATGTCAAAGAATAGAAAAATTCACATATCTTCCTTTATTTGTAAATATTCACTATTTTGAAGCCTTCAGTCACCATATTTCAACCTTTATTTGGTTGATAATCTATTTATAAAGTCTCAGTGTACTATACAAAGAAAAGTTTGACTAGTCAATCATGAAAATGGTCACTAGTTGCAACTGCAGTAGTAATAATACAAGAACAAGAATAAAATTTCAGTCAATCAATCAAATTTTATTTGTATAGCACTTAGTACTTGACAAGCAACAGAAAAATTACAATGATTAAAAACAATAGCACCTCCACCTCCTTTAGACAGAAACATAAAACATAAAGCTCCTAAAGCTTATAGTAAAAATGAAAAATGGAGAGCTAAAATTAGATGGAGACTAAGTAAAATAATAAGAATAATTTAATTTAAAACAAGTAATAGTTTCAATTAAAAGCTAAATTAAAAATGTTTTGAGTTTACTTTTAAAAATATGAACACTCGCAGTCAACCTCAGATCCTCAGGTCGACTGTTCCACAAACGGGGGCTGTAAAATCTGAATGACGCCTCAACGTGAGTTTTAGTTTGGACTTTTGGGACGGTTAAAAGAGGAGACCTGAGGACCTGAGGGTTTGAGAGGCTCATGTGATAAAAGCAGCTCGGATAAATAAATAGGGCTAAGACCATTAAGAGCTTTATAAACCAATAAAAGAACTTTAAAATCTATCCTGAAGCTCACCTGAAGCCAGTGCAAAATTTGATCAATAGTAGTGTAAATCTAAACATTTGGAAGAAGATCTAAGGATTTTATTATTCAAGAATTGTGGTAAAATTTGACTTTGTAACATGCATTCACTCGAAAAATGTTTGCTGCTGACAGATTTCCACATTATTTTGCAGGATTGTGTTATGCTTCTCTCTGTTTGGTGTCCAGATGTAGTCAGAGTACACAGTAGTGGTCAGGTCAGCATCTCTTGTAGCTAAACTTGTATTCACGTTTACATTTCTGTGTTGTACAGAGCCTTACGCCTTAATGCCGCCGCTGGAGCTGTTCATGGAGGTGCCGTATGATGAGCGGAGAGCCATGCTGTACAGAGACCTGGAGAGGGGGGACGTCGTGGTGGGAAGAATTAACAACATCAGAGAATACGGCTTCTTTCTCACTCTGCTCTGCACCGCCGGAGGCCTGAAGAGAGACATAGAGGACTTGGACCTTTCTGTAAATATTATTACTGTTATCGACCAATATCATTTGCCCAGATTGTCCTCAGTGCCTCAGATTTGAACAGATTCATGGATAACAATAGAAATTAAAGCCGCTCGCGGCAATGATGGCCCTCGCCCCGGCGCGCACGCCCCTCCCAGGCAACCGCCGAGGACTCGTGACCGCCCTGGCACGACTCTCTCCTCCCGACAGCTCGTCCACCAGAAAAATTACATAGGGCTCCTTTAATATTTGAAAATGGGAACGATCTAGAGCCAAATTATAGAAACTAGGCCACAGGTCACATGACTTTTATAATCAAGAGCACTGTCATTCTAAGACTGCATAAAAACAGACCCTCCAACAGAAAAGTTACATAGTGCGCCTTTAAACATATTTTGGGGGGGAGTATTTGCGCCCTTTGTGGCCAACCATGGAAAATACCCCATATCCATAATGTATTTTTTTGGTCGTAGACACACATAGAATTTAATACCCATATTTGGTACAAATCCGATAATGTTGATGTTTCATGTCTGGATAGGGGGCGCTATAGAGTTCACTTTTCATATACTTTATAGTGTATTATATTCAGTCCATGTTCAAGCTTTAGTGATTCAAATTTCAGCACAATCAGACAAAGTCTGTGCGTAGTAATTTTTGAACTATTTATTGGGGAGTCTTTGAGCCCCTGCTGGCCAACCGTGGGAAACACCCCATATCCATAATATATTTATTTGCTTGCTTTGATACAGAGAATTGAATACCCAAATTTGGTACAAATCCGATAATGTTGACGCTTCTTGTATAGGCTAGGTGGCGCTTATAGAGTAACTTTTCATATGCTTTATAGTTTATTATAATCAAGCCTAATCAGGCATTAGTGATTCAAATTTCAGCACGATCAGACAAAGCCTGTGTGTGTAGGCATTTTTTTACTATTTTTTATTGAGTCTTTGCCTCTGGTATAGAACAAATGAAAATTGCACCATTTCCATAATATAAGATTTTGCTTGAAATCATGCATAGAATTTAATCCCCAAATTTGGTACAAATCCGATAATGTTGACGCTTCACGTATACACAGGTGGCGCTTACAGAGTTCACTTTTATTATATTTCATATTTCATCACATTCAGGCCGGATCACACAATAGTGATGTGAGTTTGAGCTCTGTAGGCCAAAGCCTGTGGCCGTGAGAGGGCATGAAAGAAACAGGAAACTAAGGCGTTATTCGCCAAGGCTACGGACAAACCGTGAAAAGTGCGCTGAGAAAAATGATGCGTTTGTGGACTCCACAACTGTAGATGACGTGGTCAAATCTGAGCCTCGTTTGGACCAAAACCAAGACACTTGAAGACTTTGGCGCACACACAGTCAAAACGTGGTGAATTTTTGATCCAATATGGTCGACTTCCTGTTGGTCACAGGGCGGTGACAATGACATTTTCTGCTTGTCTCCTTGTTTTCTATCATTGTCCCGACTTTGTCGGCCTCACGCCAAAAATATTCTTTTCAGCTCCCCATAGACTTTCAATTTTTGACTTTTCCAGGGGCGCTGTCGAGTAGGGGCACTTTGGGCATTGTCGCGATGTCTGCTTTATCAAATTTTTCGCCTGGCCGTCGATCTGATACCCCCATGTGAGACTTTTTCGCCGATGTTCAGGGGGTCAAAATGCGATCATTTTGGCGGAAGAAAATAATAATAATTAAAGCCGCCGCTGCAATGATGGCCCTCGCCGGTGCAAGACGCCTCCCAGGCAACCGCTGATGTCTTGTGACCGCCCGGGCACGACTCTCTCCTCCCGACAGCTCGTCCCCCAGAAAAATTACATAGGGCACCTTTAATATTTGAAAATGGGAACGATCTAGAGCCAAATTATAGAAACTAGGCCACAGGTCACATGACTTTTATAATCAAGAGCACTGTCAGACTAAGACTGTGCATAAAAACAGACCCTCCACCAGAAAAGTTACATAGTGCACCTTTAAACATATTTTTGGGGGGGGAGTATTTGCGCCCTTTGTAGCCAACCATGGAAAATACCCCACATCCATAATGTATTTTTTGGGTCGTATACACGTATAGAATTTAATACCCAAATCTGGTACAATTTCGATCATGGTGACGTATCATGTCTGAGTAGGGGGCGCTATAGAGTTCACTTTTCATATACATTATAGTGTATTATATTCAGGCCATGTTCAGGCTGTGTATAGGCATTTTTTAACAATTTTTTCAGGGAGTCTTTGCGCCCCTGCTGGCGAACGATGAAAATTGCACCATGTCCGTAATATAAGATTATGCTTGAAATCATGCGTAGAATTTAATCCCCAAATTTGGTCCAAATCCAATAATGTTGACGTTTCACATATACACTAGGTGGCGCTACAGAGTTCACTTTTATTATATTTCATATTTCATCACATTCAGGCCGAGATCACACAATAGTGATGTGAGTTTGAGCTCTGTAGGCCAAAGCCTGTGGCCGTGAGAGGGCATCAAAGAAACAGGAAACTAAGGCGTTATTAAGCGGCATACGACAAACCGTGAAAAAGTGCGCTGAGAAAAATGATGGCGTTGTGGACCCACATCTGTAGATGTGACGTGTCAAATCTGAGCTCGTTTGGACCAAAACCAAGACACTTGAAGACTTTGGCGTACACGCAGTCAAAACGGCTGTGAATTTTTGATCCAATATGGCCGACTTCCTGTTGGTCATAGAGACATGCTCCAATTCATCTTTTGGCTTGTCTCATGGTTCTCTGTCACTGTCCCGACTCGTTCGTTCCTCATGACAAACTTTGCTTGTCCCTCTCCCATAGGGGTCCAATTCTAGGGGGCGCCGTTGAGTGGGGTCACTTTGGTCATTGTTGCGATCTCCGTTTTATCGAAATTTTAAGCGGGTCGGGTCGATTCTATACCCCATGTGAGACTTTTCGTTGATGTTCAGGGGGTCAAATCTGCATTTCTTTGTTTATACAGAACGAAGAACAATGTTAACTTAAAGCCGCCATGGGCAATGATGGCCTCGCCCGGTGCGACGCCCATGCCAGGCAACCGCTGAGGTCTTGTGACCGCCCTGGCACGACTCTCTCCTCCCAACAGCTCGTCCCCCAGAAAAATTACATAGGGCACCTTTAATATTTGAAAATGGGAACGATCTAGAGCCAAATTATAGAAACTAGGCCACAGGTCACATGACTTTTATAATCAAGAGCACTGTCAGACTAAGACTGTTCATAAAAACAGACCCTCCAACAGAAAAGTTACATAGTGCACCTTTAAACATATTTTGGGGGGGAGTATTTGCGCCCTTTGTGGCCAACCATGGAAAATACCCCATATCCATAATGCATTTTTTTGGTCGTAGACACGCATAGAATTTAATACCCATATTTGGTACAAATCCGATAAGGTTGATGTTTCATGTCTGGATAGGGGGCGCTATAGAGTTCACTTTTCATATACTTTATAGTGTATTATATTCAGTCCATGTTCAAGCTTTAGTGATTCAAATTTCAGCACAATCAGAGAAAGTCTGTGCATGTAGTAATTTTGGAACTGGTCTTTGCACCCCTCCTGGCCAACCGTGGGAAACACCCCATATCCATAATATATTTATTTGCTTGCTTTGATACAGAGAATTGAATACCCAAATTTGGTACAAATCCGATAATGTTGACGTTTCTTGTATAGGCTAGGTGGCGCTATAGAGTAACTTTTCATATGCTTTATAGTTTATTATAATCAAGCCCTAATCAGGTATTAGTGATTCAAATTTCAGCACGATCAGACAAAGCCTGTGTGTGTAGGCATTTTTAAATTATTTTTTTATTGAGTCTTTGCACCCCTGGTGGCGAACAATGAAATTTGCACCATTTCCATAATATAAGATTTTGCTTGAAATCATGCATAGAATTTAATCCCCAAATTTGGTCCAAATCCGATAATGTTGACGTTTCACGTATACACTAGGTGGCGCTACAGAGTTCACTTTTATTATATTTCATATTTCATCACATTCAGGCCGGGATCACACAATAGTGATGTGAGTTTGAGCTCTGTAGGCCAAAGCCTGTGACCGTGAGAGGGCATCAAAGAAACAGGAAACGGCATGCATTCAGCCGGCGTGTTACGGACAAACCGTGAAAACTGGGCGCTTAGAAAATGATGGCGTTTGTGGACTCCACATCTGTAGATGTGACGTGTCAAATCTGAGCTCGTTTGGACCAAAACCAAGACACTTGAAGACTTTGGCGTACCAGTCAAAACAGCGGTGAATTTTTGATTCAATATGGCCGACTTCCTGTTGGTCATAGGGCGGTGTGACAATGACATTTTCTGCTTGTCTCCTTGTTTTCTATCATTGTCCCGAATTTTGTCAGCCTACGCCAAAATATGCTTTTCAGCTCCCCATAGGCTTTCAATTTTTGACTTTTCCAGGGGCGCTGTCGGTAGGGGCACTTGGGCATTGTCGCGATGCTGCGTTTTAACAAATTTTTCACCGACCGGTCGATCTGATACCCCATGTGAGACTTTTCGTCGATGTTCAGGCCTCAAAATCGTGATCGCTTGCAAAGAAAAAATAATAATAATAATAATAATAATAATATAGCGTAGAAACCGATGAAGAACAATACCTCGCCATTAACTTTCGTTAACTGGCGCAGGGTTAATTAAAGCCGCCTGCAATGATGGCTCCTCGCCTGCAAAAGCACGCTCCTCCCAGGCAACCGCTGAGGTCTCGTGGATCGCCCTGGCATCGACTCTCTCCTCCCGACAGCCTCGCCCACCAGAAAATTACATAGGGGACCTTTAATATTTGAAAATGGGAACGATCTAGAGCCAAATTATAGAAACTAGGCCACAGGTCACATGACTTTTATAATCAAGAGCACTGTCAGACTAAGACTGTGCATAAAAACAGACCCTCCAACAGAAAAGTTACATAGTGCACCTTTAAACATATTTTGGGGAGTATTTGCGCCTTTGTGGCCAACCATGGAAAATAATTCTATATCCATAATGTATTTTTGGTCATAGACACGCATAGAATTTAATACCCATTTTTGGTACAGATCCGATAATGTTGATGTTTCATGTCTGGGTAGGGGGCGCTATAGAGTTCACTTTTCATATACTTTATAGTATATTATATTCAGTCCATGTTCAAGCTTTAGTGATTCAAATTTCAGCACAATCAGACAAAGTCTGTGCATGTAGTAATTTTGAACTATTTATTGGGGAGTCTTTGAGCCCCTGCTGGCCAACCGTGGGAAACACCCCATATCCATAATATATTTATTTGCTTGCTTTGATACAGAGAATTGAATACCCAAATTTGGTACAAATCCGATAATATTGACATTTCTTGTATAGGCTAGGTGGCGCTATAGAGTAACTTTTCATATGCTTTATAGTTTATTATAATCAAGCCCTAATCAGGCATTAGTGATTCAAATTTCAGCACGATCAGACAAAGCCTGTGTGTGTAGGCATTTTTAAACTATTTTTTTATTGAGTCTTTGCACCCCTGGTGGCGAACAATGAAAATTGCACCATTTCCATAATATAAGATTTTGCTTGAAATCATGCATAGAATTTAATCCCCAAATTTGGTACAAATCCGATAATGTTGATGTTTCTTGTATAGGCTAGGTGGCACTATAGAGTAACTTTTCATATGCTTTATAGTTTATTATAATCAAGCCCTAATCAGGTATTAGTGATTCAAATTTCAGCACGATCAGACAAAGCCTGTTTGTGTAGGCATTTTTTAACTATTTTTTTATTGAGTCTTTGCACCCCTGGTGGCGAACAATGAAAATTGCACCATCTCCATAATATAAGATTTTGCTTGAAATCATGCATAGAATTTAATCCACAAATTTGGTCCAAATCCGATAATGTTGACGCTTTCACGATACACTAGGTGGCGCTACAGAGTTCACTTTTATTATATTTCATATTTCATCACATTCAGGCCGGGATCACACAATAGTGATGTGAGTTTGAGCTCTGTAGGCCAAAGCCTGTGGCCGTGAGAGGGCATCAAAGAAACAGGAAATGAAGGTGTTATTCGCCGGCGTGCTACGGACAAACCGTGAAAAAGTGCGCTGAGAAAAATGATGCGTTTGTGGACCCACATCTGTAGATGTGACGTGTCAAATCTGAGCCTGCTTGGACCAAAACCAAGACACTTGAAGACTTTGGCGTACACGCAGTCAAAAGGGCGGTGAATTTTTGATCCAATATGGCCGACTTCCTGTTGGTCACAGGGGGGTGTCTTAATGACATTTTCTGCTTGTATCCTTGTTTTCTATCACTGTCCTGAATTTTGTCGGCCTACGCCAAAATATGCTTTTCAGCTCCCCATAGGCTTTCAATTTTTGACTTTTCCAGGGGGCGCTGTCGAGTAAGGGCACTTTGGGCATTGTCGCGATGCCCGTTTTATCAAATTTTTCGCCGGGCCGGTCGATCTGATACCCCCATGTGAGACTTTTCGTCGATGTTCAGGGGGTCAAAAATGCGATCATTTTGGCGGAAGAATAATAATAATAATAATAATAATAATAATAATAATAATAAAAAGAAACCAACGAAGAACAATACCCCTCGCCACTTCGTTAGGCGAGGGCCAATAATAATAATAAAAAGAAACCAACGAAGAACAATAGCCCTCGCCACTTCGTTAGGCGAGGGCCAATAAAAGCCTGTCATATGTTACAGAAACAAGCAACTATTTTATATCCCAGATAAATACATTTTTTTAATCAAAGTTTTCTTCTTCCCACTCCTTTTTTGTTGTTGCCCAAAATAAATACATAAAAAATATACTGTATATTTTAAGTCTTGCCATAAATGTGTGAAATGCTTTGCTCTTTTCAGGCTCTTTGTCATATAAGAGAAATCCCCACAACTGGCAGCCACGATGATCCTCTGTCATATTACCAGATCGGAGACTTCATAAGAGGTAAGAAAACATTCCTCCTATGAAAATCTGATATTTGTTGACAAAAACCCAATGATTTCATTGTTACTCATCAGAAATGTGCTAAGGGAATTAACTGTAAATTCGCCACAAAATTGCAGAAATTTTAGCTCACACTTTTTGGAAAGATGAATCTGCTTTTTGTCAGTTTTGTTTACATTAGGGGTGTAACGAGTCTCACGATACAATATTTGTTGAGATATCATGGAAAGCTCACGATATGGTGGGGAGGCTTACGATATTACGATATTCTACATAATAACAATAATAATAACATACATAATAACATATAACAAGACTTGACATTATAAAATGCTTTGACCAGTCATTTGGTACAACATTTATTGTCATTAGGGTTGTAACGAAATCCAAATCTCTCTGTACGATATTTTCACCATAAACATCTCACCGAACCAGATTTATTGCCACTAAAACTGTGAATCTGCTACTTTTTCCTCTAAAAATGCTTCACAAGACTTAATCCAAAGAATGAAGATGTAAAAGTGCTTAGAACAGTTATTTCTTCATGTCGTCTGCACTGAAACGGGGCAAAGGATCATGGTCTATGTAGTTCCCTCTGTTTTTTTTAGCTATTTCTGCATCAGAACTGTTCAGGCTTGGGATTCGATATATTGTGATGCTCCACGATATTATTGTGTGGCGTTTGACGATACGATATCACCATATTTCAGTTATTGTTACATATTTAGTAGTAGTACTGTTGGAGATCGCTAGGAAGGACTGTAGAATGTGATGCGATGTACTGGACACTTCATCCGAACAGACTCCAGTCAGAGAGTGAAGGAGGACAAGAAGAACGAATAAAGTTAGTCAGAACATTACATAGCAATTAAAGAAACTAACATAAAATGGTTTGTCATTTGGTACAGCATTTATTGTCATTAGGAATGTAACAATATCCAAATCTCTGCACGATATTTTCACCATATACATCTCACCGTACCAGATTTACTGCAATATTTTGTGGAGCCAAAAACAAAACTGTGAATCTGCGACTTTTTCCTCTAAAAATACCTTCACGAGACTTAATCCAAAGAATGAAGATGTAAAAGTGCTTAGAACAGTTATTTCTTCATGTCGTCTGCACTGAAACGGAGCAAAGGATCATGGTCTATGTAGTTCCCTCTGTTTTTTAGCTATTTCTGCATCAGAACTGTTCATTTAAGCAAAGAGACTTGGGATTCGATATATTGTGATGCTCCACGATATTATTGAGACCTTTGACGATACGATATCACCAGATTTACGTTATTGTTACGTCCCTAGTTGGCAGTTTTCTTACTTGTATTCCGTATTCTCATTTTGCATACTGTACATTCAAAACAGTCATTTCCCCATCCACCACCAGCCTCACCCCAACAGGAGAAATGAAACGTAGAGGAACTCCAAATCTGCGTCATCTAAATTGGTTTTCATCTTCTTCAGCTGGAGTGAAGGACATCGATCGGTACCAGGAGAAAATCACAGTGTCTCTTCACCAGGCGGCGCTCTCCAACGGTGTGGAGCACATCAAACTGGGCGTAGTTACTCGCGAGGAGCTTCCCGTACACTATAGGTAACTTTACTGTCTTTAGCTGCACTGTGGAACCTTTTCTGGTGTCCATGGAGATGTTGCTTCGCCTGAAATGTCCCGCCGTATGGCATGAAACTTGTCGATCTACATTTACTCATGCACAGGTGTTTTTACTGCTCCAAAATATCTAAGAAAAATGCGCATTCCTACTGTGAAAAGGGCTTTCTTGCACCTGTCGCCACGGAGATGGACAAGTTTAATGCCGTGCTGTGGAACATTCTAGGCAAAGTATTACCTCTTACCGTGGAGACAAGCAGCTGGCAACAGAAAAGTTATAGCCCTATTTATATAAAGCATCTTTTCATTTTAGTTGATCATAGTTTATTAATGAATCATAAAACAGTGATTGAATAATTGTTTTATAATTCAGTAGTTCGTTTCTAATTGTTTTTTGGATTATACAGACTCTAAATACTGAGAGAGGAGGTTTTATGAGTCCAACAGAGCAGTGATTACATTAAAATATCAGATAAAGTGTTCATTTCATTCCACAATATCATATCAACTCATAACTCCCGGCACATATTTGCTTATCGTGGTAGTGGTTTGCAAAAATAGTACGTTAGTAATAAGTACTGGATGGATGAAATACCACAGATATTTCTTTTATATTTATTTTCGCGTGTGTTGACTGTCACTGATCTCGAACTTGTCAGGTGACGGAAAATTGGCGGCAAATGTAAATTTGTCATATCGTTATTTAAATATAAATACATACATATAAATATAATTTTTAATTGAAAAAGTCAACAGAACACAAATGCAGACAGGTTATTATTAAATAGTGAAGTGAGTCAAGATGGTCGACTCCTCTTGAGTGTGTGTTTGTAACAATTGAAAAAGCTGCTCTAATAAATGGCAAATTACACATCTTGGTGTGTGTAATTGTGCATCTCTTTCTATTTTTATTTAAAGGTTTATTTCACTCAAAATGAACAAATCCAAATGTAATAAACACCAGGGAAATGCAGAAGTGCTGTGGCTCTGGCCCTGGGCCTGACAGGAGCTGTTTCCAGGACTGGACCAGGAAAGTCATGGAGCCACTGCACTTTTTTTTGTTTTTTAGGGCAATAAGGAGATTTTTAATTTACTTACAGACTTGATATTCTGCGTTTTTGTAACTAAGGCCCTAAATTAAGCAATTTTATGTCCAAAAAATTGTTTATACATGTTTATGTGTTTTGTATAAAAGAGTGTGAATTTTATTCTATTTATTTATTTATTTAATCATCTTTATTTCTGGTCCTGTAGCTTTTATCACAGCCTCATGACACAACTACAGCAGCAGATTGTGAAATAACAGGTTGTACTGAACAAAAGGATGTAGAACATTTTGTTATAGGGTAAAAGGGGCAGTTTTAAAAGCAAAATGTAAAAAAAAAAAATCCAGGCGAAGAGAAATGTACTAAAATTATCCTTAGGTCTTCGAGGGTTAATGGCCTTTATGAACGAAACCAGTTTATCATTTTGCCCTAAATCCTTTTCGATAGCAGCTGTAGAATCTGAAGCAACAATCGCAGCCGAGATGCCACACTGAAACTTTGTGTTGTACAAGTTTGAACTAAGAGTCCAGATTAAAACTTGGCCGGTAGATGGAAAGTCAACGGAGATAAAGTTTAGCATTTCCTCAGAATGTTGATACAGCTTGTTTGAGATACAAAAAGATTACAGTTATCATCATCAAAGTTGTTTTTGTGTTTTTGCTATTTCATGATAGCATGAAAGGACAGAGCGTACATAAATGTAGCAACCAACTCCTGCAAATTCTTGTTTGGTTTTAGACCTGGATTAGTCCTGGTTTTAGATCTGGTTTAGATCTGGTTTATACCTGGTTTAGATCTGGTTTTAGATCTGGTTTAGATCTGGTTTAGACCTGGTTTAGATCTGGTTTAGACCTGGTTTAGACCTGGTTTAGACCTGGCTTAGTCCTGGTTTAGAGCTGGTTTAGATCTGGTTTAGATCTGGTTTAGACCTGGTTTAGACCTGGTTTAGACCTGGCTTAGTCCTGGTTTAGACCTGGCTTAGTCCTGGCTTAGTCCTGGTGTGAGTTCTGGTTTAGAGGCGCACAGGAGGTGTACCGGACTAAGCCAGGTCTAAACCAGGACTAAACCAGGACTAAGCCAGGACTAAGCCAGGACTAAGCCAGGACTAAGCCAGGTCTAAGCCAGGTCTAAGCCAGGTCTAAGCCAGGTCTAAGCCAGGTCTAAGCCAGGTCTAAGCCAGGTCTAAGCCCAGATCTAAGCCCAGATCTAAGCCCAGATCTAAGCCCAGATCTAAGCCCAGATCTAAGCCCAGATCTAAGCCCAGATCTAAGCCCAGATCTAAGCCCAGATCTAAGCCCAGATCTAAGCCCAGATCTAAGCCCAGATCTAAGCCCAGATCTAAGCCCAGATCTAAGCCCAGATCTAAGCCCAGATCTAAGCCCAGATCTAAGCCCAGATCTAAGCCCAGATCTAAAACCAGATCTAAAACCAGATCTAAAACCAGATCTAAAACCAGATCTAAAACCAGGACTAATCCAGGTCTAAAACCAAACCAGAATTTGCAGGAGTTGGTTGCTACATTTATGTAGTTTTAAAAATCATGACAATATCAAGTAATCCAAAGTAATCAGATTACATTACTCACTTTAAGTAATTTAATTGATTATGTCACAAACTACATTTTGGGGAATGTAATCTGTAATCTGTAGGGGATTACATTTTAAAAGTCACTTTATCAACACTGATGCTACAACATCTAAACAGAAACAGCCCCGTACATTACATCAAGTGGAAAAGAAACCGCAGGTGAGTCAACCTTAGCCCAGCGATAATTAAGTTTTTCATGTCCAAAACACGTGTATCTGTCAGTGCACGTGGTGTGTACTTAACATGTGCAAAGTAGACAGGACAATAACAAACGATTACTCGATTATTCGAACAAAATAATCGGCAGAATAATTGATTACTGTAATAATCGTTAGCTGCAGCGCTAAAACACATTAGCAAGTTTGAAAACAAAATTACATTTAGAATACATATTTAAATCTAAATCTAAGCTTCATAAAACACATTTGTAAATGCGCTAAATCCAAATCCACTTTCTTCATATAGCACATTTTACAAACAGAGCTGTTTCCAAAGTGCTGCACAGAGATAAAGCGTAAAGAATGCTAAAATTTGGTCATACCAGTCCTAGAACAATAAAACCAGTAAAATCAAATTAAAGCAACACCATAAAAATCACAAAGTAGAATTAAAATAAATAAAATAAAATAGATAAGAGACACAGAGGACCACACAAACTCACGCAGAGGATAAAACAAATTTACATAACACAAAACACTTTTACATGGCCAAGACAAATTTACATGTGGGAAAAACACAAATGCAAACCCCCGAAACAAATTATCCAGACGAGTTCTTGACGGAAAGGGAATGTCCTAAAAAGCGGAAGTGACGCGACGACCCGCGGCACAAGCACAGATCCACAAACAGTAATTCAATGAGAGCGTGTGTTTCTTCTTTCTTCTTTCTGTTTTGGTGAATGAACAGTGTTGTTGAGTCGGCCTTTTTCACATTGCTGGAGATCGCGCGGAACTTTGTGTTTTTAGCACTAAACACTTGATTTATTAGAATATATATTAATACATCGGCACTAATGCGTTTGTAATACTTAAAAATCTATCAACCAAGATTCTGATCTGAACTTCAACACAGATTTGACTTTCTCCTCTCTTCCAGCCGAGGTTTACGCGCCGCCAACGACTCGACCGAGACGTACGAGCGCATCATGAGCAGTTGCCACGGTTACCAGAACCCGTGTGTGGTGGACTTCCTGTTGGAGCGAGTCGGCATCAGCGACACTCGGCCTCCGTCACTCATGAGGGGACTGCAGAGGTAAAGACCAAACCAGGACTAAAGCAGGGCTAAAGCAGGGCTAAAGCAGGACTAAAGCAGGACTAAAGCAGGGCTAAACCAGGACTAAAGCAGGACTAAAGCAGGACTAAAGCAGGACTAAAGCAGGACTAAAGCAGGGCTAAAGCAGGACCAAACCAGGACTAAAGCAGGACCAAACCAGGACTAAAGCAGGACTAAAGCAGGACTAAAGCAGGACTAAAGCAGGACCAAACCAGGACCAAACCAGGACTAAAGCAGGACCAAACCAGGACTAAACCAGGACCAAACCAGGACCAAACCAGGACTAAAGCAGGACTAAACCAGGACTAAAGCAGGACTAAAGCAGGACTAAAGCAGGACTAAAGCAGGACTAAAGCAGGACTAAAGCAGGACCAAACCAGGACTAAAGCAGGACCAAACCAGGACTAAAGCAGGACTAAAGCAGGACTAAAGCAGGACTAAAGCAGGGCTAAAGCAGGACTAAAGCAGGACCAAACCAGGACCAAACCAGGACCAAAGCAGGACCAAACCAGGACTAAACCAGGACCAAACCAGGACCAAACCAGGACTAAAGCAGGACTAAACCAGGACTAAAGCAGGACTAAAGCAGGACTAAAGCAGGACTAAAGCAGGACTAAAGCAGGACTAAAGCAGGGCTAAAGCAGGACCAAACCAGGACTAAAGCAGGACCAAACCAGGACTAAAGCAGGACTAAAGCAGGACTAAAGCAGGGCTAAAGCAGGACTAAAGCAGGACCAAACCAGGACCAAACCAGGACTAAAGCAGGACTAAAGCAGGACTAAACCAGGACCAAACCAGGACCAAACCAGGACTAAAGCAGGACTAAACCAGGACCAAAAAAGGTCAGAGCCAGGACTAAACCAGGTCTAAACCAGGTCTAAACCAGGTCAAAAACCAGGTCAAAAACCAGGACTAAACCAGGACTAAACCAGGACTAAACCAGGACTAAACCAGGACTAAACCAGGGCTAAACCAGGGCTAAACCAGGGCTAAACCCAGGGCTAAACCAGGTCTGAGGCAGGACTAAACCCAGGGGTAAAATCAGGAATAAACCCAGGGCTAAACCCAGGGCTAAACCCAGGGCTAAACCCAGGGCTAAACCCAGGACTAAACCAGGTCTGAGCCAGGTCTGAGCCAGGACTAAACCCAGGGCTAAACCAGGTCTTACCCGAGATTAAACCCAGGTCTAAACCAAGTCTGAGCAGGGACTAAACCAGGACTAAACCAAGTCTGTGCCAGGGCTAAACCCAGGTCTAAACCAGGTCTGAGTCAGGACTAAACCAGGTCTGAGCCAGGACTAAACCAGGACTGCACCAATAAGCTAATTTAACATCAAGTTTAAGCCTTTGACCAGTAGTTTTGATTGTTTATTTCACATTTTTGTTTGTTCACAGTAAACTTTTCCAAGAGGACGACTTTGCCCCGTCAATTCGGAAAAAGCAGTCTGCATCTTGGGCCTTAAAATGGTAATATTTAAATCGTACTTAAAGGTGCATTGTGTAACTTTGAGCACTTTTATATTGTGGGTAACAGTGTTTTGTTATATTCCGGTTTTATGTTTTTTATTTCCAGCGTCCGTGCAGGGGTGGACCACTTTAAGAACGGGCGGCACGTTGAGGCCATGAACGAATACAACAAAGCCTTGGACATTGACACGAATAATGTGGAAGCCCTGGTCGCACGAGGAGCACTGTAAGTCACACACTGATTTAACTGATTAAACTTTTTGGTTGGGGGTCCGTCACATGCTTGTTTCTATGGATATGTCGTTGCTCTGGCTGGAAAGTCCCACAGTGTGACATTAAACAGCTCTACCTTACATTTATTCAATTGCAGGTGGTTTTATAGCTCAAAAACAACATTCTGACTGTGAGCGGTGTCGCCTCTCCACAGATCTGACCTGTAACTTGGTCTGGTTTTTAAAATCTTGGCCAGATCAGAGAAATTTGCAGGGTTGGTTTAAATTGTCCACAGTTTGCCATTAAACTACGGTAATCGGTCTTGCATTTATTCAACTATAGATGTTATTTATTGTTCAAAGATGTCTTAAAAAGCGTTCATTCTTCATTAGAGTGGGGTCGCCTCTCCACAAATCTAACCTGTAATTTGACGTGCAAGTCTTTATGGCGATTCATAAATGTATTGGCCATACATTTATGAATCGTGGCTGTTGTAAGATGGGTTAAAGTGGTGTTAAGCTTCTTCAGTCTGAAGCAGATTGGTGTTTTACGTGGAAGTTAAGAACTTGCCCCCATCACTACACTAGTTTGTTGCCTTGACAGACTCACTGCCACAGTGAGATCTCCACCGAGGAAACACTGATCTGTGCCGTTTTTTGCCTTCTGACAGAATTCAACCACCTCTGGCAATGGACTTTAAACGTGCTGAAGTTCCTCTTTAAGTCCTATTTTACAAAGTTTAGTCTGGACATAAACTGATCACGGTGGGGTTTGACTAGTCGCAAACTTTATTTTATGAACGATAGACAGGCATCTGAAATATCATGAAAATATATTATACAGTACATCTTATGGTGTTTTTCCAGGTATGCCAACAAAGGCAGCATTGTGAAGGCGATTAGTGATTTTGAGCTGGCCCTGGAGAACTGCCCTGAACACAGAAACGCCAAGAAGTACCTGAGCCAGACGCTGGTGGAGAGAGGAAAACAGTAAGAGACACTTTCTAACAAAAAACATTGATTAGGCCCGAGCGCCAGAGGCAGGGAAAGGCCTGTTAGTATCGCATAGCAGTGCTCATAGGGGGCGGGAACTAAAATGACGCGACGTGACTCGCCCGTAGTGACCAGGGACCCTCGCCATGACGTAGCAGTGCGCCAGAGGTTTACGAAAAAGTTTGTCGGCCAAAATGAAGCGGAACATTGTTCACATATCAGAACATTTTCGCTCATGTTGCGTTTGAACGCTTCATCCACAGGGCTGAAAATCACCGTACATCATCTAGAGAAGTGCGGCTTCAAACGTTAGCTGAATTTTTTTGATAACTGTCACGGTTTACCTGTGGCAAAGCCGCAAAATTCACTCAAAATTTTGGACAATATTCAATGTGAAGATTTGTTCCCGTTGGCACAGGCTTAGTCCGATCGTGCTGAAATTTGAATCACTGATGTTTGATCTCAGCCTGAATATAATACACTATAAAGCATGACTATGAGCAAAAAACAAAAAAATACATTACGGAGAATTATGGGGAATTTTTCACTGTTTCACCTCAAAAAGACATTTAAAGGTGCATTATGCAATTTTTCTGGTGGAGGATGTGTTGGCCTGGGAAATTTGAATCACTAATAACATTTTAAATTGCACCAAATATAAGACAGGAGCCAGTGCAGGTCACACAGCACAGGTCTGATGTGTTCACGTCTCTTGGTATTTGTCAGCGGACGAGCTGCAGCGTTCCGGACATGTTAGTATAGAGGAAGAGTAATGAAAGATGGGTGACACGGTTGTAGTCTTATAGTTTCCTGTTTCAGTTAGTAGAAAATAAAGATAGCTATGTCACAGTTAGACTCACTTATTTAGTTTTGCTTTATGTGGAATTGTCACAGATAGATTTGTGGGGACTGGGTTTTTTTTAATCACTGTAAAGCGCTTTGTGTTGCATTTTTTGTATGAAAAGCGCTCTATAAATAAAGTTTGCACAGAGCCGTGGTCCAGCCCTACATACAGAGAACTGCAATGGTCCAGACCCAATGTTACAAATGCATGAATAGCTTTTTCACAATCCGCCTGTGCGAGGTAGGGCTTTATTTTAGCAAGGAGCCTCGTGGACTTTGTCACAGAGTGAATGTGCTTGTCCAGTTTAAACGGAGTCCACAAGATTCCTCACTGCAGGAGGACAATATGAGGACAGAGGGCCAGTCACACTGTCTTGTCCAAGCAGTGGGTTAGTTTGGCCAAAAATATCAATTTCAGTTTTATTTTTCTCTCTTTCCTTCAGGCTGGAGGAGCAGGAGAAGCTGGTCACAGCCGAGGGTCTGTACAGAAGAGCTCTGTCGTTAGATGACACCAACCCCGAGGCCCAGGACGCTCTCAACAAAATCACCGAAACCATACAGGTGAGCTGGCCACACCGCACACTGCAGCGCAACTACCCTTGGATTTAAAGCCACAGTGTGTAACCAAAAAGTAGACTAAAATGAACGCATGTTTTCTTCTTTCATTTTGGTCGTGTTTATTGCACTGAAAAGCTTGTATCTTTACTCTGAGCCGGCTTGCATCTCCACAAACCTGACTCTTACTTGGCTGGAGGAAGGCATACACCTGCTTGTTTCCATGGAAATGTGGTTCCCTTGGCTATAATCTTCCGCAGTATGGCATTAAACGTATCTATCCCTATGGAGAATGTTCTGAAGCCTGTTTTTAACTTTCTATTTCCATGGAATCAACCAAGTGACTTTCCATTTTCAAAAAGTTACAAACTGTAGCTTTATAGATTAAGTAACACACCACATTACACATATTTTAGTGATTTTGACCAAACACTAGGGGGCGCTGAATTGTAGGTTTTTACACTGACGCTCGGTTTAAGAAATCATACTTTTTATTTTTGTCATCCTGTTACTGCACTGAAAACGCTGCCTTTGGTCTATAAGGAACTCAGACTGAAATTACAGTATTTTTAAATGAATCTTTATTTTAAATATTACATTTTGACCATTTTAGGTGTAACCATATCTGCAAAGTTTTGTGTGTGAATCTGCTCCTTTTTCCTCTAAAAATGCTTCACAAGACTTAATCCAAAGAATGAAGATGTAAAAGTGCTTAGAACAGTTATTTCTTCATGTCGTCTGCACTGAAACGGAGCAAAGGATCATGGTCTATGTAGTTCCCTCTGTTTTTTTTTTTTTAGCTATTTCTGCATCAGAACTATTCATTTAAGCAAAGACACTTGGGATTCGATATATTGTGATGGTCCACGATGTTATTGTGAGACATATGACGATATTTTGGTTATTGTTACATCCGTAGTACCATACTCTTCCAGACAGCGTTACATCTCCATAGAAACGAGGCGGCATAAAGTTACACAGTGCATTTTTAACAAATGAACCTAAAGCCAATTGTTTCCTCTTCCGTTGTATCTTGCAGTTTTTGTGAAATTCTCATGTTTTGTCCAACTTGTAATTCTGATGAAGTGTTTTCGTGTATTTGTCTGTGAACCTGGCACTGTGACCTTTGACCCTGCGGCTGCCACGGACTTGTCCTCTGCGCGTCATCTGGGGTAAAAAAAAAACCAAAAAAACCAACGCAACTGACGACAATGAAACTGAATGCACCACTTCAAATGGACCCCACGGACCCCAAACTGCTATAATCTGGTAACAATGCAACCATCTCGTTCTAACGGGTACTTCTGTTGCACTCATGTTTCAATGATTTTAATATTACTAACATTTTCTGCTAATTATGCATCCATTTTACCTGATACAACTCACCTTCTGTTGCCATTGCATTCATCTGATCTCATATTTTGATTTATTTAACTTTAATTTACATCTTTACATGATTTCCTCGCTATTTTTGACCCAACTGTTGTGAAAATGACTGATTTAATGGCTTGAATTTTGCGCTGGACTTCATACCGCATGTAACTGGGCTTATATTGCATGCATTTGTTGTTTACAACGGGCTTGTGGGTGCCATTTCGAAACTTGTGGCCCCGTGATGTGGCCATAAAGAAATCGATCCGTCTGAGAGAAGAGGCGATGGCGAAGGAGAAGGAGCAGGAGCAAGCTCAGACTAAAAACAGCCAAACGAGCGCTGATAAGTTACGTAAGATCTTAAAAGAGGAGAAAAGGTAAGTTTGGATTGGATTTTAAAGGCACGTTGTGTAGCTTTTGCGGCAGAGGGTCCGTCGAATGCTTTTCTTTGTGGAAATATAAGTGCTTTGTCTGTCACAGTATGGCTTTAAACCTTTCTGTCTTCATGGAGACACAAGTTACAAGTTGGAGGCAAAACTACCACACCGGTGTGCAGGTGCTGGAAGAATGATTTAAAGGCAAACTAATAAATGTAATATGATTTATTTTACAGAAAATAGAGTCAGCCAATTAACAGTTTCCATCTGGGTGCGTGGAGCCAAATCGAGAGTCACACACCCAGAACAAAAGATTTGTCCTCTATTTATAGTTTTCTATCGGGACATCCCAATCCCTGACCAGAAAATGACCATATAAGACACTAGACGATTATCACAACGGCAGGAAGTGCCGCGATGTTGAGTCGCGCAACTTCCGGTCGATGCTTTTCTACATCAAAATACCTGTGGAAAAGTGTTGCATATTTGTGACCAGCTTCATAAATCTGCCCCAACACCAAATCTTCATCCAACAAGGAACAAAGAACAGATTCTGTCCATGAAGAATTTATCCACAACGATCAAGGGAAGAAAGATGAAAACTTAAAGGAAACGACGAGCATCAGTGAAACGACTGAGCAACACTAACGTTATGGTCATGAAGAAAACAGAAATAAAACATAAATAACTTAATCACTCCGACTGATTCAACAATTAAAATTAGAAATTGATTTTGTGATGTTGATATTAGCACAGACTGTTAGCACAGACTGAAGTATTTGTGCAGTTTAAATGGTCGACATTTAACCTGTGAACATCTGTAGCATTTAAACGGCACAAATCTCTCAGTCTGCGCGAATATCGACATCACAAAATCGGATTTTTAATTTTAATTCTAGGGTCAGTCTGAGTGAACAAGTTACTTATGTTTTATTGCTGTTGTGATAATAGTCTATTTCTTTACGCCAAAAGAACACGGAGACTGTCCAGCGCCCCACAACTTGCAGATACAGGGAGAAACTGTGATCACATCCTTTCTGCCAGATGCTGTTGGAATGTGAGGCCTCTTACTCCCCGTGAAGCAATATGTAATATGAGAGTAGCAAGCAGATACTAAACTATAAAACAACCTGTAATTTAATAAAGGTAAGATAGAACTGTTTAATGCCATACTGTGGAATATTCGAGGCAGAGCAATGACGTATCCGTAAAACAAGCAGGTGACGGACCCCTAACCAGAAAGGTGCACAGCGTACATGCAAATTAAAGTATTTGTCAAATAGAGGAGTTTTTACCCAGTGTTTTGTTCTACCTGGAGTTCCTTAGCTTGATGTTTTGATTTCCAACCAGGAATTACAATTTTAAACCTAAAAAAAAAACTGCCAGACTTGACATTTTTACTTTTTTTATTGGTAAAATCTTAAATGTAATGATCCTAAGTGTGTTTTAGTGAAGTGAGCAGTTCAGCCCGTCATGGGGAAGTCTCTTAAATAAATATATTTACTTTTATCTGGCCTTTTTAATCAGAAGCAGGACGTGAACTCCAAAATGTTATTGAGTGATTGAAATGAGGTTCAATCTTAATAATAGAAGAACTTATATCTGGGTTTGAGATGAAATCGTTGCATTATAGACCATTATTAATTAATACAGATGGGGGACAATTCAAATGAATATTGTTAAAATGCAAAATGATGTTGTAATAGATGTAATGTAATAACTGGAAATACCAGCTTCAACTTTTGTGAGTTTACGTTTATACCAAAGCACAATGTGATCAATTTCTGGGTTGCAGATGATATTGCAACATTCTATAGGCCAAGATTTATAAATGCAGATGGGGGACAGCCAAAATTAATGCTTTCAAAATGCTGATTTTTGTTGTAATTCAGTGAGGTCCCGGGTCCCGGTAAAGTACATAACCTAAAAATAGGTAACAGAAAATAAAGCTATAACTTGTCTGAAAAGGAGTAGGATGAACAAAACTCTTATTGGTTACCTATTGTTTTCATTCTAAACAGTTATTTATACTTTTATTTAATAATATACATGTATCCAGTTGAATATTCTCTATTGATTTTGTTAATTACTTAATATATTCACTTTATTAATTATTTTCATTTGTGAATTGACCTTGGATACCAGATTTCTCTTTGGATTTCATTGTACTTTCCTAATATCCAAAAGGTAAATTCATAAACGTTGAACTTGGTATTTTTAATTATAACCTAAACCCAAGAACTCACCGTAATAAAATACAAGTTTGCATTTTAAAGGTGCACTACGTAACCTTTTGATAGTGTCACCTGCTTGTTTCTATGAATATGGCATTACTCGGTCTGGAATGTTCCACAGTGTGACATTAAACAGCTGTACTTTACGTTTATTCAATTACAGGTGGTTTTACAGCTCAAAAATGCCAAGAAAAACGACATTCTGACTGTGAGCGGGCGTCGCCTCGCCACAGATCTGACCTGTAACTTGGTCTGGTTTGGTTTCCATGATGATAGAAAGGTTTAATGCCACACTGTGAAACATTCCTGACAAAGCAATGCCATAATTCATGGCAAAGTACAATAT
The DNA here is from genome assembly GCA_034769755.1 of Odontamblyopus lacepedii. NCBI lineage: Eukaryota > Metazoa > Chordata > Actinopteri > Gobiiformes > Gobiidae > Odontamblyopus > Odontamblyopus lacepedii. The sequence goes on from CM068350.1 coordinate 37,971,989, forward strand.
AATCAGTGACACAGTGTACACATGCGCTCGAGTTTCCTGGTTATGATCAGGTTTTTGGAGTATCCTGGTTTTATGAGTGTCCATGTAGACGCAGTATCCTGATTTCAGTCTCTTCGATATGCCAGTATTCCGGTTATGAGAAACCAGGAGATTCTTACTGGGTTTTTAGAGAGTATCCAGGATATTATGGCCTGTAGACGCAGTATCCTGATTTCTCTGTACTGGAGCTGAACTGAGCATGTGCAAACTCGAGCAGGTACTTTACCAAAACAACTCCAACCAGGACTTTTAAAGTAATAATACTGTATACTTAGAACCAAAATAAAGCAGTGCAATGTTTAATACAACCACATTTTAAAGGGATAGTTCAGAATTTTGGACATACGGCGTCATTTCCTCGTGAGCCAGAGTGTTGGAGACGTGTGGAGACACTTTTTTTAAATCTTCCATCCAGTCCTTGTATTTGCAGAGGTTGCTGGTGCTAGGCTAGTGCATGTCAATGGCCATAGTCGTCCTGCCATTGAAAACAGTCTGACCCACTCCACAGACCCGAGGAAAAACTATTAGAACTCCAGACTGTCCATGTGAACGTCTGTGTCCAGAGAATAATGTTTGAAATAAAACTAACCTTGCGTCGCCTGAATCGTCGCATGTTGAGGGACTATTTTCTCATATATCAGTCCGCCGCTGCTGAGCTACTATCAGGGAGTGCAACTCGCTGCTGCTGCTCAGACAGAAATCCTTCAAATGTAAGGTTGGTTTTACTTCTAAAATTATTCTATGGACACAGACGTTCACATTGACAGTCTGGAGTTCTCATAGTTTTGCCTCAGGTGCTCTGTGGAGTGGGTAAGACTGTTTTTAGTGGCAGGACGACTATGGCCATTGACATGTACCAGGAAATGACGGCCTATGTCCAAATTTCCGAACTGTCCCTTTAACACAAGGCCCAGCACTGTGGGTGTTTGTATTGCTCTTGTTGGTCTCCACAGTCTCGTGTTCTTACTTGAATGTTTGTCTTCTTTTTTGTTATTAGAAACCTGTTAAAAAGCCTTAAGTTAGCAAAGTTTCTACAGTTTTAGCTCCTTGCCATATCTGTACCATATCCAGGATGAGAATACTGTCATAACCGGGACACTCGTGTGCATATAAACACACTCAATTGGGAAATCTGGCTCTTGCCCCCATCTGAGCGTTTGACAACATCACAATCTGGAATCTGAAAACCTCCAGTACGATGCGATTGAATCTCTTTAGGACTATCGCAATCCCGTTTGTAACTTGTGAGTGTGCCGTCTTTTCAGGATGAAGAAAAAACGCAAGCGCTCCACGTCTTCCTCCTCTACATCCTCCTCCTCCTCCCGTAACTCCTCCTCCTCCTCTTCCTCCTCCTCGTCCGACTCCCGACGCAAATCCCGCAAAAAGAAAAAAAAGAAGAAACACAAAACTAGCAAACGCCATCGCAGAATATCCTCCAAGGAAAGCCGGAAAAGCGATCAAGGAAAACGGAGCAAGCCAGAAGAAGAAGAGGAGGAGGAGGAAATAGAGTGGTATCCTCCTCCACCGATAACATCTGCTACGTTTCTAAACCAAAAAGGTGGGCCAGGTTTCGGGGTTAAAGACGTGTTTACAAAAGCCAAGTCCGGGCAAGATCGGAGAATTTCGATATCGGACGAGGAGCGGAAACGAGATGGCGGAAGTCCGACTTACCAGGACAGAAGGAACAGCGATTTCAAAAGGAGGGATAGCTTTGAAGAAAGGTGTCGCATCTCAACTTCTTCCGGAGATTCCGAGCAGTCGCGGAAGTCCAGTTTTCACTACGAGTATCCAAAGTACACCAAAAGTGATTGCTCGAGGAGGAGTTCGTTGGAAAGTGGTAGGTATGAGAGAGGGAACGGAGAGAAGGCGAGTGGGAGTAGTAGTAGTAGCGGTAGTAACCTAAAAATAGAGGACAATACAAGGCAAGATAAAGCCAAGAAGGATCTCCCTGCAAACCTTTTGGACATTTTCAGCCAGATCGAGCAGTTTGAAAAAGAGAAGGGAGCGAAGCCAAAAAAATAAAGCTTTTCACCAACAACGATGTGCCATATCGAAAATTAAAGGTCCCATATTACGCAAAACTGACTCGACATGTTATAATGTTTCCTCCTCAAAAACAGACCTGGAGTTGTGCTTTGTTTCATTCACACGTTTGAGGAACCCTTTTATTATTAGTCTGACTACATCTTTAAAGCTCAAAATGCTCTGTTCCACATTGTGAGGTCGTGAAGTGGTAATTTTCAAGTGAACGGCTGCTTTTTAGCTTTAGTTCAGTAGAGATTGGCAATTCCAGGGTTGAAATCACCCGAATGATTCTAGTTCCCATACGGACCTGTGTCGATGCGCACGTGTTCCTCCATGTGCTCTGTGTTATGTATTTTGGTCCAAAGGAAAACTGTTATTACTGTGTCCTCCTCAGATGCAGCAGAAAACAGCTCCATATGGATTCACAGCTGAAATATTCTAACAGAGGAGGGGTTTATCTTTCACTCACTTTTTTATTTTATGTTGATAGGCCCAGAAATGACAACGATATGAACTTTTAAATACTTTAGAATCGCTTTTTGCTTCACATCGGCTTTAATCAAATGCGCTCATATATGCACACGCGACATAATTCATGATATACATGATCTATTTCTTAGACTCTGTCTCATACGTTTACTCAGAAAACGGCCCGTTGAGACATTTCTATATAATATTATCTAATTTTATTGTCTAGAAAGAGGACAGAAGAGGAGGAAAAGAAATCATCAAATCTTTATCATCAAAGAGTTTATATAATAGTTATTTTCACTTAATAAAAATTCTGTGCTGTGAGTCATTGAACCAAATGAACTAAAACTCTTCACATATGAACTACGGCTGTGCAGTAGTTATATTGTAATGTGTGTGTAATGTTTCATTAATATCAGTGTTATATTATACTCATTATCAGAAAAGATTACGTACTATTTTTTGCATCTAAAATGTATTAAATCTATATTGTGACCCATGTATCAACATACGTATTGAATCGTGGGAAAACTATTGTTGCATCTCTAATGATGTCCTGGACCTCTGCTTGAGGAGATTTCCTCTAACTGGACCTTCTCAGAGTTAAGTGGATTACCCCTGGTGTATGGATGCACTTCCTGTATTGCTGTACTGTATTGTATTACATCACAAGGTGGAACAGAGTGTTTTCTGTTTGAGAGAAGAACTCAGCCTAAATCTGCAGCGTTTGTGTGTTAATCATGTGTGAATAAAACAAAACATAACTCGAGGTCTGTTTGTGATGATAACATTATAACATAGATCAGAAAATAACGCAATGCAGTATTGGTCTTTTTAGCTTAATGCAATACTGGTCCTTTAAGCTTAAAGCTGCATTACGTAACTTTTCTGGTGGAGGGTTCGCCGCTTGCTTGTCCCCCTGGAGATGTTATTGCTTTGCCTGGAATGTTCTGCAATATTCATGGGCTTCAGCTTTCTGTTATGTGACATTTTAAGGACTTTTCACCATTCAAAAGACGTAATATCTGGTTTTAATTTGATAGTTACCATGGCAACTGTACTTATTTTCCAACATTCGGAAACCCGTGGATAGTTGTGAACATATACAGTAGCATAGGACCAGGCAGATGGAGACAGGTGAGATCTGTGGAGAGGCGACCCCACTCACTGAGGATGCATGTAATTAAAACACAACACACAGTATGTTTAATGCAATACTGTGGAACATTCCAGGCTTTAAAAAAACATCTCCATGGAAACAAGTGGTTCCTAACACCAGAAGAGTTGCATAGTTTGTGCTTAAGTGTCAAAATAACGACACTGGGAAATCATTTGTTCATCTGATTCGTGTTTCTACAGGGTTAAACTTTTGGAGCTGTCAAAGTTTACTTCCTGTTTACTTCCTTCTTGTATCTTAATTTCTGCCGTTTTAAATTTCTGCTGTTAACAAAACTGTGAATAACTTATCATTTTTAAATTTTTATATGCAGGATGCCTTTTTTTTCTTTTCTTTTCTTTTTAAATAAATAGCTTCATTCAAAACAGAACTTTAACATGCTGTCCCATTATGATTATGGGTCAATGACGTATAAGGATTTTCAACAGGGAAATTTTAAAATATAAAAAATATGAGTTTCTATTGAACTTTTTCAAATATGTCCAGTGTCAGGAGCATAAATCTGTGTTTAACATTTATATGAAGCATTTTTAGTGTAAAATGTCATGTGGTGCGACCGAGAATAACCTTAAAATTGTTGTATTTTCTAAAACATGGTTGGGATAATAATCTAAGTTGTGAATAATATGAAGTGTACAGAAACAAACTGTTGCATTTCTTTAGATTTTGAATGCATATTGATATTTTCTTTTGCTCCAATACGACAGTCACCTGCTTGTGTTTAATGAACAAACTACTGCCCTGGAAAATGCATCAAATGGAGAAAAACACCTAAAGAACCATTCACCCAAGTCGACTTTGTCTGTTATTAAACTCCAGCCATAGAATTCCTGCTGTTATTAGTCGCACCACATGATGCACGGTCGCACCACATGACATTTTAACACTTTAAGCACAAAAAACATACAGAATAACTCAGGATTTCTGAAAAAAATGATTTGGTTCTAACAGAAATGTGGTGAATTGTTATGAAATTTGAACCTTTTAACTGAGGAAATTGCAACTGGACCGCGTCACGTCATCGACCTTTATACAAATGTTAATTGATTCGGGGCCAAAACTAAATCGTAATCACCGATGTTTTTTTGTATGCATCCTGTAAAAGTGTCATCAGTAAATCTGTAACTTGATCTGACTGTTAATCTTCTTAAAGGCTTCAGGGACGCAAACGGGAAACGGCTATGAAATCCTGCATACAGTGTTTTTCTTGGTTTCTAGGTACAAGGAATTGACGTAACTACCGACATATCTGGTGTTGCACTTGTTTCTTTGTCCAACAGAATGTAAAAAAAAAAACCTCTCAGAGTATTTGGAGTTTATGAATTCTCCAAATAAAGATACCGCTTTCAGTTAAATTGCGTCTCGCCATTTGTACCTGATTTTTCCTCTTCCTGAAGTAGCTCATTGTAAACCGTTTAAATGTGCTTCGTGTAACTTTTCCGTCAAGTTATTTTCCTTCACGGAGATGTTATTGCTTCATCTGAAATGTTCCACGGTGCGGCGTTAAACCTTTCTGTCTTTACGGAGGGCGAAACCACGAAACCAGACCCAGTTACAGGTCAGATCTGTGGAGGGGCGACCCCGCTCACAGTCAGAATGTTCGTTTTTCTAGGTATTTTTTTGAGCTATAAAACCACTTCCCACTGAATAAATGTAAGTTAGAGCTGTTTAACGTCACACATTGGCAGGCAGAGCAATGACGTATCCATAGAAACAAGCAGGTGACAGGCCCTCGAACCGAAAAGTTACACAGTGCACCTTTAAGTGGTCCAAAGTTGTTCTTCAGTTACTTCATGCATCCCGAGCATGGCATTTATTTAGTTATTTATGTGCTTTGCCATCACAGTGAAGTTGACAACATCTAGCATGCTAACGCACACTTCCTGATTATCGAACAGTGAAGTGCTTCATATATACAGTAAAAAGTTGAGTGTTAAAATGGACTCTCACAAAATTTCTCACTAAATTTTAACATTTTCTCAGGGTTTATATGAATCCAATCTGTTCTTCTGTGAGTTAATTTAACATTTATGGAAATGTTATTTAAGTAACACTGGTCCAAAGTTCCCGTTTAACCCTGAAATCAAGAGTTATATTCACGTTTTGAGAGTAAACGGAAAACACTTTGTAGGGTTATCCTGATTTACTGAAACAACACACACAGGAGTTTTATTTTAACACTTTATTTGAGTTAATTTAAGATGAAATTATGTACAAAAATGGTTCAAACTGGTTTTCCCTCACAGGAGTTTGAAGAGGTTGGAGGTGCCAAATTAACACTAGGGGAAGTTGAATTAACTTTAACCATATCAACTCTGGCAAATAACCCCAACTTGAACAACCCATTTAACTTTCAGATAGTTAAAATAACACTTTTTGTGTTAAAAACAACTCTGAAATATTTCACCCTGAAATTTTAACCTTCCAGTTTTTGCTGTGTAATTAGATGCTGGTCGTACCTTAAATATCTGCACTGTTGCAAGACACATTTTAAAGCTGCACTGTGTAACTTTTTGGTCGGGGGTCCGTCACCTGTTTGTTTCTATGGATACGTCACTGCTCTGCCTGGAATGTCACACAATACGACATTAAACAGCTCCACTTTACATTTATTCAATTACAGGTGGTTGTATAGCTCAAAAATACCCAGAAAAACAAGCGGACCTGTAACTTGCTCTGGTTTGGGCTCCATGAAGACGGAAAGGTTTAATTTTAAAGGTTTTCAAGGGCTTTGGGTTGCATTTTTTATGTGAAAAGCAAGCTATGAATAAAGTTTTACTGATTGATTAATGCATAGTGATACAGTTCAGACAAAGCATTAACGTCTCCTTGGAGAAAAGCTTTTGACTGACCCTCCACCTGAAACGTTGCACAATGCACCTACATGAAACTAAATGTTACAGGGCTATGTTTATTTGTTAAATATGGGACAGTGCACGTTAATCCACACGCGTTAGTGCAGCTGTAAATGTGCCAAAGTCGCCGTGCAGGTTCATTTTCATCCGTAGTCCCACTGGCAGGTTGGTGGCAAGAAAAAAAAAAGCAGGACATAGGCGCAATAACATTCAGTCCATCACACATGACAAAGACTTTAAAGATCTACTACTAGATTATTGAATAAGGTTTAAATAAATCCAAAAAAGTTATAAAATCTGCATTGTGTTGTATAAGCCTTCAGTTTGAGAGTATCGCCTGCAGTTTTGGGAACTCTGCTGCCACCTGTGGGCCTGTTTCCAACCCTCCTACACACAACTTGCATAAAATATCACATGAACTACAGGTCACTCCTTTTGTAAATTGTCCCTGACCCAAAACGTAATTCCTGGTGCCAGAAAATTATCGTGAATTTATCGTATGACTCATGATCTAAAATAAGATGGCCTTGAGTGAAATGGAAAACAAAACACTTGTATCTCATCTTGGATTGACATTAGCTCCATATAAAAGGATAAGACAGCAGATGAGTGTTTCTGAAACTGGTATGTGAGCTCTTCCGTTTGTGCGTTTGCCTCGTTTATTCCACTCATTTTATCCACTTTTTGATCATTTCTTGTCTTGGAAATGATGATGTCCACTTTTAGACCTGGATTAGTCCTGTTTTGGACCTGGTTTGGATCTTGTGGTGCTTAGAAATCTTTTCCTGACGTGAAAAGTCTAAGAAGCACTGCAGTAGGCCGATGCTTTTTGTGCATTTTTTCCACTTAATATCAAGTTTTTGTTGAATTTTTATTGTATATGGACTAACAATTACAATTTGCAAACCCCAAATTCACCTAAACAGTGTTATTATAATTAGTATGTATTAGTATATTAACAAATAAAATAATACCACACCTATAACATGACTTAATGTGTTTATAAAGAGGTGAAATACAATGACATCAATATTGTACAAGATTTTAATATGTAATTCAGATTTTATCCACTGGAGGGCGTGAGGAGCAGATCAGTGCATACTCCGAGCGACTATTGTCAGCGTTCTGCCACATTCAGTCAATAAGCAGCGTGATACAGTGGTTAGTTTTGTTGTTGCAGGGCTAATTGTAAGTCTATTTTAGTTTTATTTGATGTGCTTCATCCACACACGTTTGAGTAACCGTTTATTATTAGTCTGCATCTCCAAAGCTCAAAACGCTCCGTTCCAACTTGTGATGTCAAGAAGAAGATGTCAAGAAGAAGCCTAAATATGTCAAGAAGCCTAAACATGCAGGGTTTGTGTGTTAAACGTGTGAATGAAACAAAACACAACTCCAGGTATGTTCCAAACAGGAAGTGAGCAATGGGTGCGGTGCAAATTTCTCTGATCTGGCCAAGATTTTAAAACTTAGATCAGGCTATTCAGCTTGTTTTTATATTTATTATCTACTTACTAGTTCTGAGACTGTTTCATTTTAGTCTAGAGGTCGCTTATTTTAAGAGAACTTTATCTTATCTTGTTGCATGGACAGATAAGTTCACTACTTTTAAACGGATAGTTTTTTTTTTTTTTTACCTGAATCTGTACGTCCCCGTCAGCAGTGTCGCATCAACACTGACTTACCTCCCACAGCGTCCGGTGAGCCGAGTTCTTCCCCGGCATTTTTCATCTCAGAACAATATGTGTTCAAAAGAGTGATACATTTGTGTCACAAAACGTGAACGGGGAAAAAGTCAGACCTCATAATCACTTACTATTTTCTCTCTGGTCGCTGCCTCCAGGTGACGCCGCACCTGTTTCACTGTTTCTTGTTCGGAAAGTTCACGACAACATGTGTGACGACGACACCGGTGATGAAGACACGGCCTTTAGCACAGAGCCATGGGGAGATCTTTATGAACCCGAATATACCGATGCCCAAATTCACCAGATGGAGCCACATCTGGAGCCGTGAGAGACCGGGTGACCGACAAATGGATTTTTGTTGTTTCTGCCTGGATAATTACAAGTCCGCACCATTTTTTATATATGTATTCTTATATATCTTATACAAGCTTATATACTTATCACTGTAGCTCTCACGTTCGCTCTCTCGCGTCGCGGCGGTCAAAAGTCTGAGCACGTAAACACTGCAGAACTACTGAAAAAAGGGTTGGATTCATGCAGCAACGCAGTGATACGACCGGAGAGAAAATAGTACCAAGGGATTATGAGGTCTGACTTTTTTGTGGACAACAGTTTTGTGGTGCAAATGTGTCACTCTTTTGAACACACACTGTTTTGAGAAGAAAAACACTTTATTTTCGTGACCCCAGCCAACTTGCCGGACACTTTCGTCAGCACCGAAACCGGGATGAACTGGGCTCACCGGACGCTGTCGGGAGGTAAGTCAGTGTTGATGCACGACTCTGCTGACGGGGACGTACAGATTCAGGTAAAAAAAAAAACTATCCCTTTAAGGCATTTTCTGATAGATTTAAGCGTTTCTGTCTTAAATTTTGGCCAAGCTTTTTTGCAGCGTGCGATCCAGCTCCATCGACTCCGATTCACTCTATTGAAAAAACCGCGGCCTCGCTCTCTGTAACTGCTGCGTCGGGCTCCTTATTCTAACCTTAAAATGTTCAATCCTGGAGTTTTTATTTCACAGTTTTTCTCCTAAGATTAATAGCAGATCAAGGCAAGTTTATTTGTACAGCACAATTCGTACATAAAGTAATTTAAAGTGCTTTACAGAATAAGAAATATGTTAAAATCACAATACAAACAAATCAAAACATAAATAATCATCAGAGAGACATTAAATTAGAGAGAAGAATGAGGAATCAGGTTGTTCCTGCTTAAGTTAAAAACCGGTTTGATTCAAATCGAAATCCACTTTATTTATATAGCATTTTAGTTCTTTTTTTTTTTTTTTTTTACATTTTCCAAAGTGCTGCACAAAGATAAAACAAAAAGAATGCAACAATAAAAGTAAAATGCTCAAATTGGGTCATACCAGTCCTAAAACTTAAAATTTAACCAGTAAAATCAAATTAAAGCAACACCATAAAATCACAAAAGAGCATTGAAATAAGTCAAATAAATAAAAGACACAGAGGACCACACAGACTCATGTGGGACTTAAAATTGACTGACAGTATTAGTAAGAGCATGAGCCCTGCTACACCAGCATCACTCCTGATTGGATCTTTGGTTACTGATACTCGCCGTCACAGGCGGCTGTTAGTGGAAAGTTTGTTCATCTGATTGTTTATCTTAAACATTTTCCTCTTCACGAGAAAAACCACAAAAGTTTGAGAAGATAAGAAAGTGTTAAGAAACAGGAAACTCAAAGACTAGATTTATACCTGGTTCAGACTCAGTCCTGGTTCAGACCTGGTTCAGACCTGGTTCAGACCTGGTTCAGTCCTGGTTCAGACCTGGTTCAGTCCTGGTTCAGACCTGGTTCAGACCTGGTTCAGTCCTAGTTCGGACCTGGTTCAGTCCTGGTTCAGACCTGGTTCAGTCCTGGTTCAGTCCTGGTTCCTCAGCATGTTCCTCCCGGTGCTGTTTCTGTTCTTCTGCTGTCGGGGTAAGTTTTTGGCTCTTCTTGTTCACAGATTATTTGATGTAATCCTCTAATGTTACAGAAATGATGATCTGACAAGTACAAATGTAAGAAAAAAAGTTTAATTAGTTCAGATCGAAGTTTAAAGTATCAGAAAAAATGTGTTTCTCATATCAAAATTGTGCCGAACTTATGGACAGAATTCTCCCACTGTGGTGCCAGCAGTGTGGAACTCTCTAAAACTCTCTACTTCTGTCATTTTCAGTTGATTTTTCAACTTTTCTTCACAAACCGCTGCTTGATTTGTGTAATTTATATTATATGTATTATCCCACCAAATGAAGTCAAATTTTGAAAGCCATAATAAGTTACAAGTACAAGTGCAGCTCGTACCCGCTGCTCGTACCCCAGACCTCTGTTGTGTTTGATGAGCGGCCGACTTCATGTAGGTCTTATGTCTCAAATTCCTGCATGTTCTCTGGGGAATATGATTAATAGAACGTAAATGATTTCTCCAAGTTTAATAGCAATTTTATTGGATTATTATGGATGTTTTGGGGACTTCTGAATCTGAAAAATACAGCAGGAAAAAATAAGAGCCCACTGCATTTTTGTTCTGAAATCAGCGTCTCTACATGTGTTTGGGCCGTTTTATTCCAGCGTCTGTTGAATTCAACACAAACACACCTCATTCTGCTTCATGAGGCACTGATGAGGAGATCACCTGAACCAAACCTGAGAAAAAACACTGCATGAAAGCTGTGATTAAGGGTTATTCCACCAAATATTGATTTCTGAACTCTTCCTAAGTGAAAACATCAGTATTGTGCTGTTTTAAAGTGAATCTGATCTGGTTTTCTTCACGTTATTTGAGGTCTGAAAACATTTAATCTTGTTATGTTGACCATTTATCATTTTCTGCAAATAAACGCTCTAAATGACAATATTTTTATTTGGAATAAAAATATAGAATAGAATAGAATGAAACAAAAATGTTCATTTTACTCAAACATACTGTACCTGTAAGTACTAAAATTAGAGAAACTGATCATTTTGCAGAACTGATCATTTTTTCCAGAGCTGTACACGTCTCATGTGGAAACAATAAAACTGTCCACTCTGCATCAAAAGATGTTCAATTTATTCAAGTTTTAACCTCAAACCTAAGGTGAAATTTCAGTCAAATCAAGATTTCAAGTCAAGATTTTAAATCCCTTATATGTGTATATTTTAGTATCTAATATGTCAACAAAACGAAGCAATGTTTCTGCTTTGAATGTCCCGAAAATGGTTAATTTAGGTTTTTACACATAAAAATTCTTAATTTTATATGACAACTTTACATAATGTAAACATTATTTTCTTACATTTATGTAAGAAGAAGTTGTTCCTAATTGATTTCTCGAAATGTGTGATTTTGTTCTTTCCTGCAGCGTCTGGCCTTAGAACTCTTGCTTTATTTTGTTGACATTTTAGATACTAAAAATATTCAGAGGGGATTTGGTATCATATTTAGTATTTGAGTAAATTAAATCTCACTGAAAAGTTTGATTTTAGGAGTTAAAACTTAAATTAGATAAAAAAAAATCCTTCAGTGCGATTGGTTTAAATCTGATTCACAGTTGTAAAGTTTGGTGTGTCGGGGCTGTTTTAATATTCAGCTCTATGGCTAAAGTTGATTAAATTAAATATTAAAATATCTTTTCAATGCAGAGTGGACTATTGCTTTTAATGCTCAGAGTGCACAAAGGATAGTGTGGGGTCTCCTGTTAACGATAGTTAAACAGGTTCTGTATCACACTAAACTGACTCTTGTGAGCTTTAAGCTTTAACATGTTTAAAGTTGTTACTTCCTGTGGATTAAGTCTCAGAAGTGCCGACATTCTGTGTGCCGCTCTGTGTCATGTGACCAACAGACACCATTTGTGACATGAACTCTTTGTGTGCAGGGAACCTGGCAGAAAACAACAGCTCAGCAGGTAATTACCACTGCCACAGCAACACACTCAGACAGACCAGGAGTCGAACCCACAACCTCCTCACTGAGAGGAGGATAACCACTGTGCCGTCTCCTCTCTGCAGAGCCTTACCGTCTGAGACTGGCGGGAGGACCCAGTCGCTGTGAGGGGAAGGTGGAGCTTCAGAGATCAGGTCTGGACTGGACTACAGTGGATTTCTCACCTGTGACTATTGAGTTTGGGTCCAGAGTGTGCACGGAGCTAGACTGTGGCCCTGCTCTGTCTGTGGAGAGGAAAACAGGTCCAGAAGGAAAAGTTGTGGCTGTTTCTCGTGACTGTAAAACATCTCTGATCCACTGTTTGAGCAATGGGACATCTGACTCAAGCAAAAGTCTGCATCTCAAGTGTTCAGGTGAGAGTTAAGCTCCTATTGGCTCCTATTGACACCCCTCTTTCTGTAACCGCTGCAGTGAGCCTGGTCATTTAATCTTAAAATGTTCGTATGAACCTGCTCTACATGATCCTGGGCTATTTCGTTTGTTTAAAAAAAATTCTATTCCTAATATGGAGCCTAGCTCCAAATTCACTCCTGTAACCGCTAACATCATGAGCTTCATGTGAGTGGAGCTGCTGTGGGTGATGTCACACTCACTGAGTTCACTTCTTTATCTATGGTGTCCACAGACTCGGTGCGGCTGGTCTCGGGGTCCGGTCTGTGCTCAGGATCAGTGCAGATCTGGGACCAGTCCTGGACCTGGGTCTGTGAAGGGGCCTTGGGCCAGCGGGGGGCAGAGGTGCTGTGCAGGGAGCTGAGCTGTGGGGCTCCTTTTCTCCTCCAGGGGGCGCTCTCTCCTCTGAGGCAGACGTTCCACTGTGAGGGAAATGAGTCTGCTCTGATGGACTGTCCCCGCTCCGACTCAAGGACCTGCTCCTCTGGAGACGCTGTCAACCTCACCTGCTCAGGTACAGGGGCGGGGCTTCAGAGCACAGGTACAGGGGCGGGGCTTCAGAGCACAGGTATAGGGGCGGGGCTTCACTCTTGTCTCTTGTCTGTTCAGAGTCGCTCAGGCTGGTGGGAGGGACCAGTCGCTGTGCTGGGACTGTGGAGTTGAAAGTCGCAGGACAGTGGAGACGGGTGGATCCTTCCTCTGAATCCTGGGACCTGGAGTCTGCAGCTGCTGTGTGCCGAGACTTGGACTGTGGCTCTGTTGTTTATGGACAAACGAGTTTTGAATTTTCAGGGGCTCCTGTGTGGAAGGTCTCACCTGACTGTCTGAAGAAGTTTCCAGTGAGAGAGTGTGTCCAGAATACAATGCCCTTTACGACTTCATTTCTGACGGTGGTGTGTTCAGGTAAAAATCTTAAATTCTCAGGTTAAATCTCAGAGGTTTCTGAAACTGCTCCTCTCTGTGGCTGGAGTCATGCTGCATTCATGTGATCTTGGAAACTTAGAGACTGCTACAAAATCATCTGACTTCCTGAAATCGGAGCATTCACAAGAGCAGCAGGTGAAATGCACGAGCAACAACGACAGCAACAAATTTGCATAACTGGATTCTCTGCTGTGCTAATTCATTGGAAAGTTGTTCAAAAACCCTGAAGTTGTGAGAGTTGCTGTTTCTTGTTGTCAAATTGCAAATAAACTAATTATATAGGAAGTTTTGCAGAGTTGTAATTTTTACGACACAGCTCGCTAGGGTCAGGGAAGTAACAAAAACCAAGGTAGAAAATGATATAAATTAAATCCTTTGGAGTGAAGGGGCCCCTCCTGAGGACCTTCTACGACGCTGTGGTGGCATCAGCCATCCTGTACGGTGTGGTCTGCTGGAGCAGAAGCATCACAGAGAGGGACAAGAGACTGGACAAAGTCATCAGGACGTCCAGCTCTGTCCTGGGCTGTGCCTTGGACTCAGTGCAGGAGGTGGGGGACAGAAGGGTCCTGGCCAGATTCACTTCTATGCTGGACCTGGAGTCTCACCCTCTTCAGGGCCCGGTCTGCTCTGGGGAGCAGCTTCAGTGACAGACTGATCCACCCTCACTGTGTGAAGGAGAGGTTCTGCAGGTCTTTCCTTCCTGCTGCTGTCAGACTTTACAATGAACACTGCTAACTCTGCTGCCTGTGCAATACTGGGACCCTGTGCAATACTGTGAAATGTAAGATAGTAATTTATTGTATATATAGTTTTTAGATTGCAATTTATATTATACATAGTTTTATAATCCTTATCTTTATAGAGCTTTATAGTGTTTGTCTATTTTTAACTTAACTGTACTTCTATTGCTGCTACTGTTTCTTGCTGTTCTCTTAACTGTGCGTTGCAACACTGAAATTTCCTCATTGTGGGACAAATAAAAGATATCTTATCTTATTATGGACACAAAAAAAAACAAAAAAACTGGGGCTGTAACAGTAATCCTGATGACTTAATTAGAATGAACAGGTGACTTCTGACACTTCCGCATAAGCTTCACTGTTGAAATTCTGACCATGAGTTGCGTTCATTCTTGTTTTTCCATGTGAGAGTTTATGAGATCACATGAATGCAGCATCAGTCATTATGTCTTATTTCTACTCTTAACTTACCCTGTGTGTGTCCTGTTGGCTCAGAGCGCTGATGTCACTCGTGTGTCTACAGACTCGGTGCGGCTGGTCTCGGGGTCCGATCTGTGCTCAGGATCAGTGCAGATCTGGGACCAGTCCTGGACCTGGGTCTGTGAAGGGGCCTTGGGCCAGCGGGGGGCAGAGGTGCTGTGCAGGGAGCTGAGCTGTGGGGCTCCTTCTCTCCTCCAGGGGGCGCTCTCTCCTCTGAGGCAGACGTTCCACTGTGAGGGAAATGAGTCTGCTCTGATGGACTGTCCCCGCTCCGACTCAAGGACCTGCTCCTCTAGAGACGCTGTCAACCTCACCTGCTCAGGTACAGGGGCGGGGCTTCAGAGCACAGGTACAGGGGCGGGGCTTCAGAACACAGGTACAGGGGCGGGGTTTCAGAACACAGGTACAGGGGCGGGGCTTCAGAGCACAGGTACAGGGGCGGGGCTTCAGAGCACAGGTACAAGGGCGGGGCTTCAGAGCACAGGTACAGGGGCGGGGCTTCAGAGCACAGGTACAGGGGTGGGGCTTCAGAGCACCGGTACAGGGGCGGGGCTTCACTCTTGTCTCTTGTCTGTTCAGAGCCGCTCAGGCTGGTGGGAGGGCCCAGTCGCTGTGCTGGGACTGTGGAGTTGAAAGTCGGAGGAGAGTGGAGACGGGTGGATGCTTTAGGGGTTCCCTGGGGCCTGGAGGCTGCAGCTGCCGTGTGCCGAGACCTGAAGTGTGGTTCTGCTCTTTATGGAGGAAGGAGACATGATTTTCCTCTGACACTAGTGTGGGGTTTCACATCCGACACATCTGAGTGTGTGAAGACGTCTGTCCTGAGACAGTGTAAATACGGTTCAAAGATCTCTGACTTCGGGGTGGAGGTGGTGTGTTCAGGTAAGTCTGAGCTTCTACTTTTATGTTTCTCTCAGAGGTTTTACACACACACACTTCTGTATCACACACACACACACACACACACACACTTCTGTATCACACACACACACTTCTGTATCACACACACACACTTCTGTATCACACACACACTTCTGTATCACACACACACACACACACACACACACTTCTGTATCACACACACACACTTCTGTATCACACACACACACTTCTGTATCACACACACACACTTCTGTATCACACACACACTTCTGTATCACACACACACACACACACACTTCTGTATCACACACACACACACTTCTGTATCACACACACACACTTCTGTATCACACACACACTTCTGTATCACACACACACACTTCTGTATCACACACACACACACTTCTGTATCACACATACACACTCCTCTGTATCACACACACACACACACACACTTCTGTATCACACACACACACTTCTGTATCACACACACACTTCTGTATCACACACACACACACACACACACACTTCTGTATCACACACACACACACACACACTTCTGTATCACACACACACACTTCTGTATCACACACACACTTCTGTATCACACACACACACTTCTGTATCACACACACACACACTTCTGTATCACACACACACACTTATGTATCACACACACACACACACACTTCTGTATCACACATACACACTTCTGTATCACACACACACACTTCTGTATCACACATACACACTCCTCTGTATCACACACACACACACACACACACTTCTGTATCACACACACACACACTTCTGTATCACACACACTTCTGTATCACACACACACACTTCTGTATCACACACACACACACACACACTTCTGTATCACACATACACACTTCTGTATCACACACATACACTTCTGTATCACACACACACACACACACACACCTCTGTATCACACATACACACACTTCTGTATCACACATACACACTTCTGTATCACACACACACCTCTGTATCACACACACACACACACTTCTGTATCACACACACACACACTTCTGTATCACACACACTCCTCTGTATCACACACACACTTCTGTATCACACACACACACACACACACACACCCAGACACACACACACACACCTCTGTATCACACACACACTCCTCTGTATCACACATACACACTTCTGTATCACACATACACACTTCTGTATCACACACACACACCTCTGTATCACACATACACACTTCTATATCACACACACACACCTCTGTATCACACACACACACACTTCTGTATCACACACACTTCTGTATCACACACACACTCCTCTGTATCACACACACACTCCTCTGTATCACACACACACACTCCTCTGTATCACACACACACACACACACACACACTCCTCTGTATCACACACACACACACACACACACACACGTACACGCACTCCTCTGTATCACACACACACACACTCCTCTGTATCACACACACACACACACTTCTGTATCACACACACACCCAGACACACACACACACACACACACCTCTGTATCACACACACACTCCTCTGTATCACACACACACACTCCTCTGTATCACACACACACACTCCTCTGTATCTCACACACACACACACACACACACACACACTCCTCTGTATCACACACACACACACACACACACTCCTCTGTATCACACACACACACACACACACACACACTCCTCTGTATCACACACACACACACATACACACTCCTCTGTATCACACACACACACACACTCCTCTGTATCACACACACACACACACACACATACACACTCCTCTGTATCACACACACACACACACACGTACACACACTCCTCTGTATCACACACACACACACACACACACACACTCCTCTGTATCACACACACACACACGCACACGCACTCCTCTGTATCTCACACACACACACACACACTCCTCTGTATCACACACACACACATACACACTCCTCTGTATCACACACACCCCCGTACACACACTCCTCTGTATCACACACACACACACACACGCACACACTCCTCTGTATCACACACACACACTTCTCTGTATCACACACACACGTACACACACTCCTCTGTATCACACACACACACACTTCTGTATCACACACACACACACACACCTCTGTATCACACACACACTCCTCTGTATCACACACACACACGCACACTCCTCTGTATCACACACACACACACACACACACACACACTCCTCTGTATCTCACACACACACACACACTCCTCTGTATCACACACACACACACTCCTCTGTATCACACACACACACACTCCTCTGTATCACACACACACACACACACTCCTCTGTATCTCACACACACACACACACACACACTCCTCTGTATCACACACACACACACACACACACTCCTCTGTATCACACACACACACATACACACTCCTCTGTATCACACACACACACACACACACACTCCTCTGTATCACACACACACACACATACACACTCCTCTGTATCACACACACACACACACACTCCTCTGTATCACACACACACACACTCCTCTGTATCACACACACACACACACATACACACTCCTCTGTATCACACACACACACACACACACATACACACACTCCTCTGTATCACACACACACACACTTCTGTATCACACACACACACACCCAGACACACACACACACACCTCTGTATCACACACACACTCCTCTGTATCACACACACACACACGCACACTCCTCTGTATCACACACACACACACACTCCTCTGTATCTCACACACACACACACACACTCCTCTGTATCACACACACACACACACTCCTCTGTATCACACACACACACACTCCTCTGTATCTCACACACACACACACACACACACACACTCCTCTGTATCACACACACACACACACACTCCTCTGTATCTCACACACACACACACACACACACACACTCCTCTGTATCACACACACACACACACACACTCCTCTGTATCTCACACACACACTCCTCTGTATCACACACACACACTCCTCTGTATCACACACACACATACACACTCCTCTGTATCTCACACACACACACACACACACTCCTCTGTATCTCACACACACACTCCTCTGTATCACACACACACACTCCTCTGTATCACACACACACATACACACTCCTCTGTATCACACACACACATACACACTCCTCTGTATCACACACACACACACTCCTCTGTATCTCACACACACACACACACACACACACACACTCCTCTGTATCACACACACACACACTCCTCTGTATCTCACACACACACACACACACACACACACACACACACTCCTCTGTATCACACACACACACACACACACTCCTCTGTATCTCACACACACACTCCTCTGTATCACACACACACACTCCTCTGTATCACACACACACATACACACTCCTCTGTATCACACACACACACACACACTCCTCTGTATCACACACACACACACACACACACACATACACACTCCTCTGTATCACACACACACACACACACATACACACTCCTCTGTATCACACACACACACGTACACACACTCCTCTGTATCACACACACACACACACACACACACACACTCCTCTGTATCACACACACACGCACACACACTCCTCTGTATCACACACACACACACACACACACTCCTCTGTATCACACACACACACACACACACACACTCCTCTGTATCACACACACACACACACACACTCCTCTGTATCACACACACACACTTCTCTGTATCACACACACACACACACTCCTCTGTATCACACACACACACACACTCCTCTGTATCACACACACACACACATACACTCCTCTGTATCACACAC
Source organism: Odontamblyopus lacepedii (assembly GCA_034769755.1). NCBI lineage: Eukaryota > Metazoa > Chordata > Actinopteri > Gobiiformes > Gobiidae > Odontamblyopus > Odontamblyopus lacepedii. The sequence goes on from CM068350.1 coordinate 37,991,525, forward strand.
ACACGCACACACACTCCTCTGTATCACACACACACACACACACACTCCTCTGTATCACACACACACACACACACACACTCCTCTGTATCACACACACACACACACACACTCCTCTGTATCACACACACACACACACACACACACTCCTCTGTATCACACACACACACTTCTCTGTATCACACACACACACACACTCCTCTGTATCACACACACACACACACACACACTCCTCTGTATCACACACACACACACACACACACTCCTCTGTATCACACACACACACACACACACACACTCCTCTGTATCACACACACACACACACACACACACACTCCTCTGTATCACACACACACACTTCTCTGTATCACACACACACACACACTCCTCTGTATCACACACACACACACACTCCTCTGTATCACACACACACACGTACACACACTCCTCTGTATCACACACACACACACACACACACTCCTCTGTATCACACACACACACGTACACACACTCCTCTGTATCACACACACACACACACACACTCCTCTGTATCACACACACACACACACACACTCCTCTGTATCACACACACACACACACACACACACTCCTCTGTATCACACACACACACTTCTCTGTATCACACACACACACACACTCCTCTGTATCACACACACACACACACTCCTCTGTATCACACACACACACACACATACACACTCCTCTGTATCACACACACACACACACACACTCCTCTGTATCACACACACACACAGTCCTCTGTATCACACACACACACACACTCCTCTGTATCACACACACACACAGACTGAACTGTCCAATCACGTGTCTCCGCAGACCTCCTGAATCGTCCAATCATCTCCGTGTCTGTGTCTGACGGGGCCTCTGAGCTCCGCCCTCAGGGGCTGCGGGTGCAGCTGGGCTCAAAGTTCAGGGTCAAATGCTCCGTGGAGCCAAAGAACCTGAGCGGCTCCTTCTGGCTCCTCTCTCCCGCTGAGAATCGCACCCTGCCCGCTGTTAATCACTCTGCACACTTCCTGTTCTCTGACGCTGGCCACGCCCACAAAGGAAACTACACCTGTGTTTACCTCCTGCAGTTGTTCAACCACAGCTTTTCCTCTGAGAGCCACAGCCTGCAGCTCTCCCTGGGCGGTACGTACACTGTATAAATGTATAACAGTGATCACGGGCGCGATTCGGCTCCACTGACTCCGCCCTGTTCTTCACTTTGTATTTTTGTACTGAAAAAGCGTGGCCCCTCCCTGTAACTGCACCTGTCAGACTTATCATTCTGAGCTTAAAAGGTTGGGGGTTTTTTTTGGAGTCGAAGGAGCTGAATTGCGCCCATGCTCACGTCCTGTTTAGAACACAGTGGCGATCAGGTCAGATACGTCCGTTTATATCATGGAGCTGAACTAGACTGGGTATAATTTATAACTTGGAGCCGTCTCGAGGTCACCTGGTGGAGGGACATGTTATCACAGACCACTCATGTTCGACTGACAGGGACTGAGAGAGACTGACAGGGACTGACAGTCACACCTGGGTTAGACCTGGTTTAGGCCTAGTTTAGACCTGGTTTAGTCCTGGTTTAGACCTTGTTGTGTCCTGGTTTAGTCCTGGTTTAGGCCTGGTTTAGGCCTAGTTTAGACCTGGTTTAGTCCTGGTTTAGACCTTGTTGTGTCCTGGTTTAGTCCTGGTTTAGACCTGGTTTAGACCTGGTTTAGACCTGGTTTAGACTCTGTTTAATTCTGGTTTCGACCTAGTTTAGACCTGGTTTAGACCTTGTTTAGTCCTGGTTTAGCCTTGGTTTACACTTGGTTTAGGTCCTGTTTAATCCTGGTTTAGTCCTGGTTTAGTCCTGGTTTAGACCTGGTTTAGTCCTGGTTAAGTCCTTGTTTAGACTTGGTTTAGACCCTGTTTAATCCTGATTTTGTCCTAGTTTAGTCCTGGTTTAGTCCTGGTTTAGACCTGGTTTAGACCTGGTTTAGCCCCTGGTTAATCCTATTTTTTTCCTGGTTTAGTCCTGGTTTAGTCCTGGTTTAGACCTGGGTTAGTCTTGGTTAGTCTTGGTTTTGTGGGTGTTTGGGGGCGTTGGGTTTTGGACCTCTCTGGGTTCTGGTCATAGTCTTGGTCTGGGTTATAGTCCTGGTCCTGGTCCTGGTTCTGGTCTTGGTCTTGGTACTAGCCCTGGTCCTGGTCTTGGTCCTGGTCTCGGTCTGATCTGGATTCTTTCATGTTTCAGAGTTGGACTCGGACCTGATCATCAGAGGTCTGGTTATTCTACTGCTGAAGCTCCTGTACATCCTCCCAATGTACTACCACTACTGCAAGGTACTGACTTTAGACCCGGTTTAGACCCGGTTTAGACCCAAACCCGGTTCAGTCCTGGTTTAGTCCTGGTTTAGTCCTGGGATTCTGACCTGTTATTGTGTTGTGTCCTGTTGTTTCAGGTCAGGGCCAGAGAAGGCGCTAGAGAGAGGCGCCAGCTGTGAGTAAGACCGGTTCAGATCCGTGTTGGTCCCGTTTCAGACCGGTTCAGATCCGCCTTGGTCCTGTTTCAGACCGGTTCAGATCCGTGTTGGTCCGGTCTCAGATACACGTGACGAATCGGGCAGTTTTTAGCATCACTGGGATCGGTCATTACCTGATTTGTGCCGTTTTTCACACTGAGCCCAGATCCTGCGGCGCTTAAGTTGCTGTAGTTTAGGGTCAAATTTCCTCTTGAATCTAAAGTGTTTTATTGATAAATCCTTTTTCTCTGTGTGTGAATATTGTGTGTTTAAACTGTTAAAAAAAACAGAGTAGAGCTGAGGAAAGTCTGACTCCAGGATAAAACAGAACTTTATGGATTCTGCTCAGATACCCTTGTTAAATATGATGGTTTTTGTCCCTATTTCTTAAAAAAAATGGTTTAGACCTGGTTTAGATGTGTTTTAGACCTGGTTTAGACCTGATTTAGTCCTGGTTTAATCTCACTTTAGGCCTGCTTTACTCCTGGTCTAGTCCTGCTTTAGTCCTGGTTTAGACCTGGTTTAGTCCTGGTTTAATCTCACTTTAGGCCTGCTTTACTCCTGGTCTAGACCTGCTTTACTCCTGGTCTAGACCTGCTTTAGTCCTGGTTTAGACCTGCTTTGGTCCTTGTTTAGCCCTGGTTTAATCTTTCGTAAAACCTGCTTTAGTCCTGGTTTAGACCTGGTTTAGTCCTGGATTAGTCCTGGTTTAATCTTGTTTTAGACTTGATTTAGTCCTGGTTTTGTCCTGGTTTAATCTTGCTTTAGACCTACTATAGTCCTGTTTTGACCTGCTTTAGCCCTAGTTTAGTCTTCTTGGTTTAGACCTGCTTTAGTTCTGGTTTAGTGCTGGTTTAGACCTGCTTTAGTTCTGGTTTAGTCCTGGTTTAGACCTGCTTTAGTTCTGGTTTAGTCCTGGTTTAGAACTGCTTTAGTTCTGGTTTAGTCCTGGTTTAGACCTGCTTTAGTTCTGGTTTAGTCCTGGTTTAGAACTGCTTTAGTTCTGGTTTAGTCCTGGTTTAGACCTGCTTTAGTTCTGGTTTAGTCCTGGTTTAGACCTGCTTTAGTTCTGGTTTAGTCCTGGTTTAGACCTGCTTTAGTTCTGGTTTAGTCTTGGTTTAGACCTACTTTAGTTCTCGTTTAGTCCTGGTTTAGACCTGCTTTAGTTCTGGTTTAGTCCTGGTTTAGACCTGCTTTAGCCCTGGTTTAGTGCTGGTTTAGACCTGCTTTAGCCCTGGTTTAGTCCTGGTTTAGACCTGCTTTAGTTCTGGTTTAGTCCTGGTTTAGACCTGCTTTAGTTCTGGTTTAGTTCTGGTTTAGACCTGCTTTAGTTCTGGTTTAGTGCTGGTTTAGACCTGCTTTAGTTCTGGTTTAGTCCTGATTTAGACCTGCTTTAGCCCTGGTTTAGACCTGTTTTAGTTGTGGTTTAGTCCTGGTTTAGACATGCTTTAGTTCTCGTTTAGTCCTGGTTTAGACCTGCTTTAGTTCTGGTTTAGTCCTGGTTTAGACCTGCTTTAGTTCTGGTTTAGTCTTGGTTTAGACCTACTTTAGTTCTCGTTTAGTCCTGGTTTAGACCTGCTTTAGTTCTGGTTTAGTCCTGGTTTAGACCTGCTTTAGCCCTGGTTTAGTGCTGGTTTAGACCTGCTTTAGCCCTGGTTTAGTCCTGGTTTAGACCTGCTTTAGCCCTGGTTTAGTGCTGGTTTAGACCTGCTTTAGCCCTGGTTTAGTCCTGGTTTAGACCTGCTTTAGTTCTGGTTTAGTCCTGGTTTAGACCTGCTTTAGTTCTGGTTTAGACCTGCTTTAGTTCTGGTTTAGTGCTGGTTTAGACCTGCTTTAGTTCTGGTTTAGTCCTGATTTAGACCTGCTTTAGCCCTGGTTTAGACCTGTTTTAGTTGTGGTTTAGTCCTGGTTTAGACCTGCTTTAGTTCTTGTTTAGTCCTGGTTTAGACCTGCTTTAGTTCTGGTTTAGTCCTGGTTTAGACCTGCTTTAGTTCTGGTTTAGTCTTGGTTTAGACCTACTTTAGTTCTCGTTTAGTCCTGGTTTAGACCTGCTTTAGTTCTGGTTTAGTCCTGGTTTAGACCTGCTTTAGCCCTGGTTTAGTGCTGGTTTAGACCTGCTTTAGCCCTGGTTTAGTCCTGGTTTAGACCTGCTTTAGTTCTGGTTTAGTCCTGGTTTAGACCTGCTTTAGTTCTGGTTTAGTTCTGGTTTAGACCTGCTTTAGCCCTGGTTTAGTCCTGGTTTAGACCTGCTTTAGCCCTGGTTTAATCCTGGTTTAGTCCTGGTTTAGCCCTGGTTTAGTGCTGGCTTTACTCATATTGTAAAGATTTTAAGATGTAGTTGTGATTGTGTCCACTGGAGGGCAGTAGGACACTGTCAGCGGATCCACAGTGTCGTTCTGCCCGATTGAGTCAATAAGCAGCGTGATACAATAGTTAGTTTTGTTTGTGCAGATCTAATTTACGTCTGTTTTAATTTTATTTGAGGGCCCGTATTATGTCATTTTCTAATCTACCGGTGCGTTATAATGTTTTAATGTAGCGTTTTGAGCTTCGGGGATGTAAACGGATGAATAATAAAGAGTCTAATGCCCTGTATTTTCTACTCTACTATATTTTTTTTACAGGTTTGAAAAGTAAAAGTATGTTTGATTATTGTTTGAGACTTGGTGAAAAGGCTGAGGGTTTATTTTTAACATGTTTATAATTTTAACAAACAAAAATACACAAATAAAAACAGGAAAACACCATCGATTTAATTGTTTCTACTGAACAAAATTCTGTGTCCAAATCACAACATCTGCAGCTTTGTTAGATCTCAAAACCTGCGTGAAATACTGAATTACTGTTTACTCTTTAAAGCGCATTTTAAACACTTTACTTTTTACTTTTAGGAGCGATTGTTGATCAGAAACTGACCTGGAAACATCAGACCCAACGTGTTTGAAGAAAAATGACTAAATCCGTTGGTATTTCGACTAAAGTTGGCCCCTGTTTAAATGTTTCATGCCTGATGACGTTAGATTACAGTTTAATCTGTCGTTACATCATGGATTGTGACACGGTTTGGGGTTCTACATGTACGAACTAGTGCAACAAGATTTGATTCATACAGAAGAAATGCTCCTCTGTTCAGAAAATACAATATTCTGACAGTCTTTAATGTAAACATATATTGTATAAGTCTGTGCGTTGTCTAAGTTTATATTAAGTTTAGTTTATTTGAAAGGGGACAATACAATTTCATAAAACACACGATTACACATGGTTAAAAAAAAGCCAGAATTAGCCAGAAGGCGAGTTTTCATCTGAAGTCTCCTGGCCACGAGATAAAAAGGCAGTAAAATACATCTATACAAGAAGAAAAAAGGGGAAAAAAGGAACGGAAAAACATGGTTAGACACTAATGTAACAGATAACATAGGCACAAAATGTTAAGGGGCACAGAGCAAAACCTATGCAGTACAATACAAGATACACATAAAAACACTGTGCAATTAGGAAAGAATAAGACAGGGGTGTCAAACTCATTTTGGTCCGGGGGCCGTATGCAGCCTACTTTGATCCCAAAAGGGCCGGATCAGAAAACTCAGTTCTCTCTTCAAGTTATCGTATTTTTCTCCGTGTCTCGTAGTGGTGTTTAAGATTATATTCCTCGAGCAACGCCACTTGTTCCAAACACACTGAGCACAGATTTCCCATTCACCTCTGTCAACAAATAAGAATTAGACTATTTTTCTTGGGAAATCCTGAACTCAGCATCTGCTTTTCTCATTTTTTTGACATTTTGCTGATGAGGGTCACGGTCGACAGTCAAAACGATCGTCCTTTAAGAGCGTTTGGAAAGAGGAAAGTCTTCATTTGTGCTGCTCTGGTGGGAGTCGCCACGTACAGAAACGCCGGAGACGCTGCTATGCTAAACGGTGCAGAAAATTAACAGAAAAATCTGAAAATTTTAAGTATTTTAATAGAAAAATCAGCCGAGGGCCAGATTAAAGGTCTTGGAGGGCCGGATCTGGCCCCCGGGCCGCATGTTTGACACATGTGGAATAAGACATCACAACATGACATTTGATCACAACATCAAAACAGGTTTATCTTTTAGTGTTGGCAGCTTGTCAGATGTTTTTACCCAGATTTTTTGACAATTTTTTCATGTACTTTTCAGATGTTCATACTTAAACTACGAGACACTGCAGAGACTTTTATCTTCCCTTGTGCAGAACATCCACAAATAATAAAAAATAATAATAATAATACATTTTATTTCTTAAATGGACACCCAAGGTCGCCTTACAACAACATAAACAAATTAAATATGATTAAAACACACAGCTAAAAGCCTGCAGACTGATTTGTGTTTAGTGTTGTATTTTATTAATATTTCGTATTTAGTCATGTATTAGACACTATTTGAATTGATTGAGCATAAAAAAACACTCAAGTTCAGAGGCCCGACCCTCTGGAATAATTTAGCCCCGACTCTCACATCAGTTTCCTATTTTAAAAGGCAATGAAAACAAACACTGATTTGTAAAGATATTTAATATTAGTCGACTTTCCTGTTCGTGACGGCTGTAATGAAATCATGTTTTAGGAGAGTTGATTTTATAAGACGAAAAACTCTTCTCATTCTCTACCTGTTTGAAATGTTTTTACTAAATGTGCAATTAAAATCTATCTCCTTAAGTGGGTTTTGGCATGTGATACTTTCACTTTTAGTATTTCTCTGCTCTGGGATCTGTACGTTTACGACAAAACTGACGATTTCTTCCACAAATATCAGACATCGTCTCAAAAACATCCATATCTGACCATCCCTACCAACATTTACTGTTATACAAGTTTATGAATCTTTTTAATATGTTAGCGAGTTGCTTTGAGTCTTATTTGTACCAATTTTTGTAAGAAATTGGTGAACTTTCTGAGGCCGTTCTGGCTGCAGAAATGTTTCAAACTTGGTATTTTAACTCATGACATGGCTCACGATCCAAACTAAGCCTTGGGTGAAATATAAAACACAAAACTTGTATCGCATTCACTGGCATCAGCTCCACAGAAAAGGATAAAACACAACGAGTACACGTGGGTTTCTCAAACTGTGGCACGCGAACTGCTTCAGGTGCCTTTTGGAGCGCTTCAGATTGTGGATTTGCCAAATTTAGGGTTCGGTCGTCCACTTTTTTGTCTTTCTTTGGGTCATTTCTTGTTTAGAAGTACAGTGGAAATACGCAGTCCACTTTTAGACCGGGGTTAGTCCGGGATTAGACCTGGAATAGTCCTGTTATAGACCTGGTTTAGATCCGGTGATACTCGGAAAGGCAAACGTGGTGTTTCAACTGCTTTCTGGACAGTAGTTCACGTTCACGTTATTTTCCTTTTGCTCTAACTTGTTCTCCAAAAGAAAACCGTCAGGATCATTCACGGGGCAGGTTACAGGGACCAATTCGTTATTTTTACAGTCAAAATTATTAAAATTGAAAGACATTATTGATCTACAGACTATGCATATTTTATTTAAGGCAAAACACAGACTGTGACCTGCAAATCTTCAAAGGCTGTTCACAGAGAGGGAACGGGGGGGTCGTTTGAGAGGGAAATGTGATTATAAAGTGAGAAGAAGGAGAGGTTTCCTGCGTGAAGTCGCCCCCATCAAACGAAAACTATGTCAGTCGTTTGTGCTTCGTTTGTGCTGCAAAAAGTTTCGTTTGTGCGATTCTGGTTCTTAAGATAAATGTTAAATAGAGCTCAAAACAGGCAGAAAATTCAAGAAAACGTTTGTATTTCGTTTGTGCTGTTTTGTGCTGTGACAATTTTCATTTGTGCGAGTTTATTTCTAAGATGATTCATTATTATTTGTGCGGTAATTATAGGACGTCGTTTCCGCTCAGCTGACGGCGGCGACTTTAGCAAAAGTCTGTAACAGTCTTTATTCATTTGCTTTTGATTCATATTTTATATAATAATACAGACTTTTCCACAGCCTCAGATCATTTTCACCACTAGTTTTGCTAAAGTCGCCGCCGTCAGCTGAGCGGAAACGACGTCCTATAATTACAGCACAAATAATAATGAAGAATTTTAGAAATAAACTCGCACAAATGAAAATTGTCACAGCACAAACGAAATACAAATGTTTTCTCTAATTTTCTTCCTGTTTTGAGGCTGTTTCACATTCTGAGGTTCTGGACGACGTCACCAGCTGAAAATAAAACTACAAATATCTGAAGAACCAGAATCGCACAAACGACACTTTTTACAGCACAAAACGACAAAAAGACTGACTCCATTTTGGGCGTTTCAGAGCATTTTGAAGCTCCCTGTGGGGCTGACCCCAGTTTGACCTGTAAAAGAATCGTTAATTTCTCCCAAACTAAAGCAGCACAAACGAAACTTTCTGCAGCACAACCGATCGACACAGTTTTTGTGTTGGTTTGCGTTTGATGGGGCGACTTCACGGAGGTGGAGAGGTTCACGTATTTCTGTTTGTGGAGGAAGATTGTGGAATAAGTGAAATGTGGAGCTCGAGGAACGTCCAAATTTAAAACTGTTTAAAAAAAAAGTTTAAAGAAATGACTTTGTCACACGGCACTAATGAAGAAGCTTCTTTTTGAGATTCTTATTGTTATTGTTGTTGGTTTGAAAGGAACGTTTACTGTGGCTGATCAGGACGGTATAGTTTAAATGTGTACGATGACTTTATTTATTTATTTATTCGTTTATTTGGATGGGACGGTGCATATTAATGAACATACAATTTGTACAAAATCACCCAAATTGACGTAAATATGCCGGATTTAGCACAGGTGCTAATTTCCATCCTAAAATATAACAATCATTAGACAATATGTTACAGTCACAGACATAAAACAAATGATTTTATATATATACAATAGTGACACATGACACAATAGGTTTATAATACACTTCATCTGCTGACGGGCTTGACCTAAAGTGCAGCTTGAAAGGTGCTTCTCACAGTGTGCATCATAAAGTGCATTTTATGAGAGCCTATTCTATTTATTTGCCTGTTTATTTATTCTACTTAGGCCTGTAAAGTTGCTCGGTTAAGTCCTAATGAAAGACGAACAGGAAGTGAAAAAGGACCATTTCTCATTTTGGGGAAGGGGTGGGATATAATGCGTTTTTTTAATTCTTCCCACTCCTTTTCGGGTATTCATGTAAACAAATATGATCGTCCTTGTTTAAATCTTTTATTTTTGTATTTTTTTTTCTCTTCTTCTTTCTTTTTGTTTCTTGTGTTTGGAGTTTACATGTCTGTACATTGAACTATGAACGATGCTCGAAATGAACCATAAACCAACCAACAAATGGGTGTAGATGGGACAAGATCTCGTGCCACAAGATCTCACGAGACAAAGTTGCCGCGAGACTGCGCACACGAGGAAAATTTAGATTTTTTCTTTACATTTTTACATTTGCCTTGGATAAAAAAGGGGTTCACTTTTCTGAGTAACTCCTCTCGACAAATCGCGGTACCAGAAAAATACTGCTACAATAACAGCAAAACTCAATATACTTTTGACAACCTTAACCCTTGAAGACCTACGTTATCGTATACGATACAGAGGAATATGTTTTCTGTAACCGCGCAGAACTTTCTAACCGTAAAAGACAGAAACTTCCTTTTCCCCTCTGAAAGTGCAGACATAGAGGTTTCCGTACATTTCTGCGGCTTTATCCTACGTCACACTCACGCTGTGTGATGACGTGAGCAAAACGAGTGTCCAACAGGAACTTTGTTTTCCCCAAACTCATGCGCTCCGTCCATTTTGATCGAGCCAAACTTTGCCAAAGAGTGAAGTGAGTCAAGATGGTCGACTCCTCTGACTGTGTGTGTTTATAACGAGGGAAAAAGTCGCTCTAAGTGGAGTTAATTCTCACATACATGGAAAATTACACATCTTGGTGTGTGTAATTGTGCATCTCTTTCTATTTTTATTTAAAGGTTTATTTCACTCAAAATGAACAAATCCAAATGTAATTTCCACCAGGGAAATGCAGAAGTGCTGTGGCTCTGGCCCTGGACCTGACAGGAGCTGTTTCCAGGACTGGACCAGGAAAGTCATGGAGCGATTACACTTTTTTTCATTTTTAGGGCAATAAGGATAAAATTTTATGATGATTATTTATGTTTTGATTTGTTTGTATTGTGATTTTAATCTATTTCTTCTTCTGTAAAGCACTTTGAACTTGCCTTGCCTTAAAAGGTAAAAAACGTAGCTGCTACCGTCTTGTGCGTATGTTTATAATCATTTCTTTATAATAATTTGTATATATATATATGCAATAAAAAAAGTGACAAAGCTTTGGAGATGAAGACAGACTAATAAAAGAGTTGCTCAAACGTGTGAGTGAAACAAAAAACACAACTCCAGGTCTGATGTTGAGGAGGAAACAACATTCCAACACCACTAAAAGCTCACAAGAGTCAATTTCGTGTAATATGAGACCTTTAACTTCTCTGGAGACTTGTCTTCTTGTCTGGTTTGTAGCTGCTTGACCAGCTCTTGATGAAACCGCATTTTCTTATCCCTCCATCATTCACACTACACCGTATTTCCACCTTTCGGACAAAGAAACGAGGGATTCCTGCGACGACCATCTTGTTTTTTCCCGTTGTTCTTTTTTTTTTCCCCCCGAAGCAATCAGACAGTTGAACACGTCCCCCAAGATGAGACATTTTAAATTAGCACAAGGACAGGGAGAGAGGAGAGGGACGCCACACCTTTCATTTTCCACAATAAAAGGAACTACATTGAATTCTCGGCGCTTGTACAATACGCCGGGGTAAGTAATGGAACAGAGCCGGGCCGTGTGTTAGTGGATAATGAGGAATTTTAAGACGGTCGGGAGGCCAGCGGACGTCATTCACTCGCCGTGTTGCTGTCAGTGGCCTTGGTTGACACAAAGGAGCGCTGGAAATCGTGGAGGAAAAAAAATACATATAGAGAAAAATCGCTCGTGGATCCAAGGTCTTCTCCACCTCAGCTCATGCAAAAAAGACACCTCAGCTTGGCGTTTCAGATTGACGTCTTGGTACGGTATTAAAAGTCGTGTAAATTGACTTTTCTGAGCGTTCAGACACGTTATAATGTTGTTTCCTCCTCACAAACGCGGAGTGGTGTTTTGTTTCGTTCACACGTGTCTGAGTAACTCTTTATTACTGGTCTGTCTACATCTCCAAACCTCAAAACGCTCTGCTCCACCTTGTGACGTCATGAAGCAGTCGTTTTCAAGTTTACAGCTACGGTTTACCTTTCGTTTTTAACAGATTAAGAGGGAATTCCAGCGCTGAAATGATTTTAGTGAAAGTGCGTGGAGTTTAAAAGTGAAGCACTATACAGTAGTTTTGTCTTTTACATTTTAAAGACAATAAAAATTCAGTGCTTTTAAGGGATATTACGTGATTTTCTGATATACAGTACTGTGTAAAAGTTATACACCATAAATAAAAATAAATAAATTAACGGTAAATTTTTATTGTACTTTTTTTTTTTTTTACGGTAAAATTCTGGCAGCTGCGGTCGCCAGAACTCGACCGTTAAAATAAAAACATTTCCTTCATTTACAGCAAAAAATTGTATTGATACTGTTGATTTCACAGTTAAATAATGTGCTTATTAGGGTTGGGCGGTATCCAAATTTTGATACCGTTAAACTCTGGTCTCAGTGCAGAGTTTTCCCGGGGTTTACGTGATTACTGTGACTAATTTAGAATTATTCTGTAGCTGCACCTAAACCCTTCAGAAACAGAGTCGCAGCTTTATATTTGAAGATGAGGCACAAGTTCTGATCAAACCAAACTTTGCAGCGCGTTCGATCGCATCAGCATCAGCGCACGAGCTGTTTTTATCAGCGCTTATACTGTATGCAAATGAGCCATGCAGTTTGAAGTTTGGTTTGTGTAAAACGTAAACAAATGTGCCAAAGCTGCATTAAACACATTATTACTCAAAGTCTATAATGAGCGGAGCAGCGGAAATGTAGAGCGGTGGAGAGGACCAATCACAGCCCTTATCGTCTGCGTCGTTTTGAGGCGTCGTTAGAAAGTTTGGGAGGTGCACGGCGGTCGACACAAACACGTTTTGATGCAGAACCATAAACTGGGCTTTACCGTCTCCTCCGTGAAAGTCTGACTTCGCCCTCGGGAACTTTCTCCTCTTCAGCCTCGTCCCCTCTCGACTCTCGGCTTCAATAAAACGTCTCCATCACAAACTTTTGGGCTCAACGTCGCACACGAAGCGTCAGTTGGGTTTTTTTACTGTAATTTCTACAGACTTTTTTGTAGGCAGGTGTGGAATAAACGCTGTAAACTCGGAATGCCTTCACAAGCGGAAGTGTTCATCATTTATTTTCGTCAATCAACAAAATGCAGTGAATGAACAGAAGAGAAATCTAAATCAGATCAATATTTGGTGTGAGCTTTGCCTTCAGAAGAGCACCAGTTCTTCTAGGTTTTTACTTGCAGACAGTTTGTGAAGGAACTGGGCTGGTCGGTTGATCCAAACATGTTGAAGATCTAAGCTCAGATCTCGTGTGGATGGAGCTTCCTCACATCCTTCTGTCTCTTCATGTTAATCCCAGACTCACTCCATGATGCTGAGGTCAGGGCTCCAGACCATCACCAACACAACTTCTGCTGCTTCTTTACGCTGAAGAGAGTTCTGAAGGACTTTGGCTTTTTCTTTTGTTCACATTGCATTTTGTAAAGTGATAAAAACAAACAATCATTATTTATATTTTAGAAATAATTCTTTGTTTACAGGATTTTTTCACACGTGCCTAAAACTTTTGCACAGAAGTGGAAGATATAATGTAGTTTCCTCCTCAAAAACAGACCTGGACTTGTGTTTGTTTAGTTTCATTCAACACAAACCTGCATATTTAGACTTTAGTTCTTTTCTCAGACGGAAAACACTCAAGTGGTGATACGGTAAGTGCTCCACTGTGTTTTTAAACTCCATACACCTTCACTAGAATCATCTGAATTGCTGAATCTCCACCCCACAGTGAAACGTTTTAAGTCTTGTCCAACTTTTATTTCCATTTTTACTTTGAACTTTTTCTGGCTTTTAACACCACGTGAGTCGTGTGATCCTCTGTGTCTTTTATCTGTTTTATTTATTTGACTTATTTATTGCTATTTTATGTTTTTAATGGTTTTGCATTTATTTGATTCTGCTGGTTTTATTGTTTTAGGACGGGTGTGATCACATTTTAGCAATTTACCTTTTTGTTGTCTTCATTCTGTGATCTCTGTGCTGTAAAATGTGCTGTAGAAATAAAGTGGATTTGGATATTGGAACTAAAGGTGAAAGGAGCTCTTAACTTCATGACATCACAAGGTGGAACAGAGCGTTTTGAGCTTTGGAGATGTAGACAGACTAATAATAAACCTGTGTGAATGAAACAAACACACCTCCAGGTCTGTTTTTGAGGCAGTAACAACATTAACACATGGTTTAAAGCTCACAGGAGTGCGTTTAGTGTGATATCGGACCTTTAAATGCGACTAAAACATTATAAAGTGTTGAAAATACAGTGAGTTACTCCACACGTTTGTTTCGTCTGGCTGCTCTGGCTCTGTGGTGAAACAGCTCTTACAAAAACACTTTTGGAGCTTGTCTTTTGATGGTGGTAGAAGCCAAAGTCCTAGACTCCACTTAGATTCTGAGTTTACCTAAAGATCGCACTTTACTGAGGAGCACGACTCGTCTTTTTCAGCCTTTTGGAGGACGGACGAACATCACAAACCTGCAGAATCAACGTGTTACAGCTCATTTATTTTATTATGAGTCTGGATAGTCATTTTTTAAGGGAGATTATGTAAAATTGACTTTAAAGAGCTTTTCACCATGTTATAGTTGGTTTCCTTCTTGTTTAAAGCAGAACTAAGTCACATTTTTACCTCATTAAATGTCTCTAAAGCCCCTCTGACGGTCACATATGACATTTTGGTTTGTTTGAAGGGTTCACTGGTGCCTCCATCTGCCTCTGGGCGGAAAAAACACACATGCAACTTGGCTCCTACTGACCCGGATCTCAGCTCTCAGGATCTGTTCTCGTTATCGCGAGAGCCAAATTACCTTACGACACTTCAGCTACACAGAGGTAACCGAGCCACACACCCCGTACTGACGCTGGGCACAGTTCACTGCAGGAATAAATATCTGGTGTTCATTTGTGAGGCCTTTGTCCGAAAAAGCATGAAAAAGAAAGTTGTATTTAGAGTGATTCGTGCAGGTTTGAGTCTTTATCTCCTGTATTCAAGACGTCATTGCTCAGATCTTACCCCTGTTTTCACCTCCTACACGCCCACTGTGAAGTACGCGCTTTGTTCTCCAATTTTATTTTCTTCCGATCGATTCTTCAGTTCGATTCAATACCAGGTTTTACCGTAGAAACTACCACAACCCAAAACATGCTACAGAGGTCCCGGGTCGTCATTGGAAATGGGAAGCCGTTCTCAATGGACTTACCTGGTAAAATACTGAATAAAAAAAAAAATTAATGAACAATATTGATCATAGACTGTTCATATAAATGGACATAGCCGCCCCGTTTCAAACAGGAAGTTCACATCCGGCTCTTCCGGCTCCTTCTGACTCCGGCTCCCGTTGACTTACATTGGAATATCGACTCCCCTCTCTCTGTATCTGCTGCAGTGAGTCTCGTCATTTTGGGCTTAAAATGTTCATATTAACCCGCTCTACATGATCCTGGTGTTTCGTTTTGTTTTGTTTTTCACTATTTTGTCTGTCAAAAACTCCTAATATGGAGCCTGGAGCCCACTTATTTTATTCAGTCTATGATATTGATCCAGTGCCCGTCTGTTTTGTGTTAAAATGCAAAGAAACTCCACCACTACACCAACTAAATTTACCTTGGCATCGTAATCTTTGCTATACTCCTGCTTGAATTGGTCTAATTTGTCTAAAAATAAGTTTAAAAAAAGCAAGTATTGAGATTTTTGCATGAGCATCGATGCTTTATCTATGTGTCAGTATTTGGTATCGATCTTCACATCACTTCTACATATCATGTCTTAATTATTTATTTGTTTTAAGCTCAATATTGTGTCTTAAAATGTCCAGAATATAACATAATAATCCACAGGGGCCATAGATTATAACTCTATAACAGACAAAGCACAACGTCTTCTCTGAAGTTTCCATATTACACTATTTTCTGATCTGTTCTAATGTTGTTTCCCGTCACAAACAGACCTGGAGTTGTGTTTTTTTTTGTTTCATTCACAAGTTTAACGCACAAACCTGCAGATTTGAGTTCTTCTCTCAAACTGAAAACACTTCGAATGAAACAAAACTCAAGTCCAGATCTGTTTTCGACGTGATAACAACATTATAACATGACTTAAAGCTCCAAAAAGTCAAATTTGTGTCACATGAAAGCTTTAAAATTCAATCTTTTGTCTTTCCACGTTCAATCCCGCTGCGTTTTATTTCCTCCCCATGTCCGTGCTACCTTCAAGTGCTCAATAGCCCTCTCGTTTTTTTTGTGTTTTTCCATCGGCCAAATGACTCCCGGGTGGATGTTGTTTTTTCTCGATGATTGAAATGGGAGCGAAGGAGTGAAGAGGTGAGACGCGCTGCTCAAAAGACTCAGCGCTGCGGACATATTCAAGGCCGCAGACGGACAGACATGAGAGGGACCTGCTGATCCGCTAATGGAGCCGGCACCCACCCGACGCACACACACACACACCCGAACGCACACACACACACACACACACACACAATCTGACCTCACACAGTCGCATCACCACTTCAACAAATCAATTTCATTTACAAACGGTTAAGAACTTGGCATATGGGCGTTTCTATTAAAAAAGTGTGGACGGTAATGGGTCTGATGAGAAACAAAGCTCTCAAAAAACACAGATATTACAAAACAAATACATTATACTCATACATTTTCTTATTTCGTGCAATTACTTTCCTATAAAAATGCAAATAATGTGAGATATTAGTTTAAACTGCGGGAGCCTTCATTAAAAATCACAAAATCTTGACAAACTTAATGTAAATGTTATTCACATACATATCAAACTATTATAAATCATCTTTATTAGTAAAATCAGTAATAATGATGCGAGTTATGACTTTAGACGACTGCTAACAGTTTAAAATCTGAAATAAAAGACTTAAAGGTCCTTTATTGAGAGAAATGTAATGGGACTAATGAGAAACTTAGGTCTCAAGAAACACAACAGATCTACTGTTAACCTGTTCTACCAAAATTACAAAGCAAATACTTTATATTCATACATTTCGTACTGTTACTTTCCTATAATAATGCAAATAATGTGAGATATTAGTTTAAACTGCGGTAGCCTTCATCAAAAAACACAAAATCTTATGAAAAATGTAATATAAATGGTTATTTGCATACATATCAAACTATTATCGATCACATTTATAGTAAAATCACTAATAATGATGTGAGGGATGAGTTTAGACCATTACTAACAGTTCTCAGTGAGTAAAATCTGAAATAAAAGACTTAAAGGTCCTTTATTGAGAGAAATGTCATGGGTCCAATGAAAAACAAAGCTCTCAAGAAACACAACAGATCTGTTTTTGGCCTGTTCTATGAAACTGAGTATGGGAATTACACACACACAACAAATAAATTCATAAATGTTCCTTTTTTGTGCAATTATTTTCCTCTTATAATGCAAATACTGTGAGACATTAGTTTAAACGGTGGTAGTCTTCATTAAAAAACGCAAAATCTTATGAAAAATGTAATGAAAATGGTTATTTGCATATATATCAAATCACGTTTATTAGTAAAATCACTTATAATCATGTGAGGAATGACTTTAGACGACTGCTAACAGTTTAAAATCTGAAATAAAAAGACTTAAAGATCCTTTATTGAGAGAAATGTCATGGGTCCAATGAGAAACAAAGTCCCCAAGAAACAAAACAAACTGTTTTTGACTCTTTCTACACAAATTAATAAAGGAATTACACATGAAAAACAACAACAAATACATGATATACATGATATTCATACATTTTCCTATTTTGTACGATTACTTTCCTATAATAATGCAAATAATGTGAGATATTAGTTTAAACTGCGGTAGCCTTCACCAAAAAACACAAAATCCTATGAAAAATGTAATGAAAATGGTTCTTTGCAGACAAATAAAACTATTATAAATCATGTTGATGAGTAAAATCACTAATAATCATGTGAGGGGTGACTTTATTCACAAGTTTCCAAACGTCTTCCTGGTTTGCGACGTAAGCGTGAACACAGCCTATTCCAGATCTGAAACCATCCAAATGATTCTAGTGAAGGTGTTTAAAGGGACTTTAAAAACACAGTGGAGCACTTCCTGTATTATTGGGTGTTTTCAGTTTGACAGAAGAACTCGGCCTCATAAATACGCAGGGTTTGTGTGTTAAACATGTTTATTTCGATCACTGTTACCTTTTATTGTTTTGAAAATGATATATTCACTGAAACTCTGAACTGTTAACATGTTTTATTAGTTTCACTTTGAAGCGTTGAGTCTTCCCCCTCTTTGCTCCCTGCACTAAGTCACTCCCCCTTCAGAGCGTTATCACAGCACAAGGCTGCATCCCACTAATGTTTTGTATCATGTTTTGTGTATTTATGGAGAATTGTCATGTGGGAGCATGGGAGACGTAAAGAGAGATCGGGAGAGATCTCTAAATTACTCAAACATGCATGGGTGACATCTTAAACCTCTGCAGGCAGGTTTCTGATGAGGAAACGTTATAAACATGGAGAAAGCTAAAAACAAATGTAATAAATACATATAAATATATTTTTCATAATACCTCCTTGTTAATTGCTAAATACTTGTAATAGTAAAATGAATTTCAGGTTCCTGTGACAAATTCGGCAAATATGGCCTATTCATTTTTTATAGGAACACATCAACAGCAGTCAGAGGTAAATGGAGAAGTAAAAGTTGTACTAAAGTATAATGTTACTTCAGAATAATCGTACTAAGGCTACGTTTACATGGAAACAGTCTGAAGCAAAAACACAAATGAGCGCTTTCGTTCTCACTCTTATTCCGCGTTTACACGAGTGTTTTGGGAAATTTGCTGCACACAGAGACGCAAAACGTGCAGTTTGCCGATGTAGTTTGCACGCCCAGAGCGTAGGTGGCAGCACCACTGAGACCAAATGCAAATGAGTATAACCTTGATATAATCATAATCATGATGACCCGGTATGATTGTGCTAATATGACCCTAAACTCAATAGGCCGAGCTAACAACACAAACTGTAAAGTCAGGTGTTTCAGTTAGTTTCAGAGTAATTTTTTGGTAACTAACTCCTCCCCCTGACAGACAGATTTAAGGCAGTGTCCTCCAGCGTCTGACCAGAACTGAAGCAGCAGCTTTGATGAGCTGAAAAATGTATTCAACTAAATAAACTTTGTCCAGTTGACAAATTGGATTCTCTCCTTTGCCCTCATACATGACCCTCCTGCAGAGCCTCCACGTGTCTTTCTCCTCACTGCTTCTCCACTGCACCAAAAATGTCTGCGATGTGTTGAAATGATCTTCTCTGCTCTGAATGACTCTGCCATGTTTGGTTTATTCCCTGAACCGACTTATGTTCATGATGTAATCTTGATGCCAAGGCCCATGAAAACTCTATTTTCCGTTTTCAACCGTATAGACGCCGACGACGGGGTGGAGCGTTTTCAAGATTTTCACTCTGGAGAACGTTTTCAGATTTTTGTGTTTTCAACCCCCCAAAACGCCGTTGCCGTCTAAACGATACGGACGTCTGGAGAAGATGTTTCGCGCTTTCCACCCATTACTGAAGAAGTACAAGTACTGGTAAAGGAAATTACTCGTAAAAGTAAACTAAATCTGCAGGGTTTGTGTGTTAAACATGTGTGAATCCAGGTGTGTTTGGATGAGGAAACAACATTATAACGTAGATCAGAAAAGAGCGTTATCTGGGCCTTTTAGGTAAGAAAACCTTGTCCTTCATCCACTTACAAGTGCACACAGAACGCACTTCCTCTGCTCTAACCTTCTCCCGTTTTGCCTATTTCTGTTTCCTCTTTTGCGGTCGGTAATATTCAGGGGCCACTTACGGTTTTCAAAGCTCTTAGCCGCCCGATTGTTACGTCCGCGGCTCCTCTCAAAGATGCAGGCTCCAGCACTTTGTAAAGCTACGGCGAATTTTCCACCCACAACGAAATCGCGCACAAACAAGCGCCGCGCAACACAAACCCGGCGGATTCCTCACACACGGGCTCTTATTAGCGCACACTGACAGTTTTCTAGCCGTGCGAAAATTCCATTAGAGGAGCCTGAAGATTGGATTAATGTAGTAAACACAGGTCAGGGCTGCCAGCGGAGCGTCCCGTCTGAATGCCGGGAGAATTGCTGACTGTGTTACGCCGGCACGAGTATAACAAGCAAACGGAGCGCTCCCTCACGCCGCGGAGAGATAGCGCCGACTTTCTCATTTGCCTTGGACACGTTTTAATAAAAGCCGTGCATAAGTAATTCTGAGAGGGCCGCAAGAGAAGAGAGAGAAGGGAAGGGAAGAGAAGAGAGAGGAGGGAAGGAGAAGGGAGAGAAGAGAAGGGAATGGGAAGAGAAGAGAGAGAAGGGAAGGAGAAGGGAGAGAAGAGATGGGAATGTAAAGCGAAGAGAGAGAAGGGAAGGGAATGGGAAGAGGAAGGGAAGAGAAGAGAGAGAAGGGAAGAGAGAGAAGAGAAGGGAACAGGAAGGGAAGAGAAGAGAGATAAGGGAAGGAGACGAGAGAGAAGGGAAGGAGAAGGGAATGGGAAGAGAAGAGAGAGAAGGGAAGGGAATGGGAAGAGGAAGGGAAGAGAAGGGAAGAGAGAGAAGAGAAGGGAACAGGAAGGGAAGAGAAGAGAGGGAAGAGAAGGAGAAGGGAATGGGAAGAGAAGAGAGAGAAGGGAAGGAGAAGGGAATGGGAAGAGAAGAGAGAGAAGGGAAGAAGGGAATGGGAAGAGAAGAGAAGAGAAGGGAATGGGAAGAGAAGAGAAAGAAGGGAAGGAGAAGGGAATGGGAAGAGAAGAGAGAGAAGGGAAGAAGGGAATGGGAAGAGAAGAGAGAGAAGAGAAGGGAATGGGAAGAGAAGAGAAAGAAGGGAAGGGAATGGGAAGAGGAAGGGATGGTGGGGCGGAGTTGAAGAGAGAGAACGAGAGAAGGAGGGGGAGAGAGGAGAGGAGAGAGAAATAGAGAGGGAGAGGAAAGATGACAGGGTGAGGAGAGACAGAGAGGAGAGAAGCGAGAGGAGAGGAGAGAGATTGGAGACAGAAAGAAAGCGAGAGAGGAGAGAAACATAGAGAGAAGAGCGAGGACAAAGAGAAAGAAAGAGAAATAGGAGAAGAGAAGATAGGATAGAGAGAGGAAAGAGAGAAAAATACAGAGGGGGGAGAGAGAGGAAGGAGATCAGAGAAATATATATAGGAAGAGAAAGGGAAGATGAGAGAGAAAGAGAGGGGAGGAGAGAAAAATAAAGAGGAGAGAGAAATAGAGAGAGAGGAGAGAGATAAGAGGATAGAGAGAGAAATAAGAGAGATGAGAGAGAAATGGGAGAAGAGGGAGAAAGAAAGAGAGGAGAGATGAGGGGGAGATATAGGGAGACAGAGAGAGAGGAGAGAGGAAAGAAAGATAAGAGGATAGAGAAATAGGAGAGGAGAGAGATAAATGGGAGAGGATAGAGAGAGAGGAGAGAAAAATAGAAAGAGGAGAGCAATGAGAGGAGAGTGAAAGAGAGGAGAAGGAGAGAGGAGACAGAAAAAGAGAAATAGGAGAAGAGAGAGAGGAGAGGATAGAGAGGAGGAGAGAAAGAGAGAAATAGGAGAAGAGAGAAACAGTTGAGAGGACAGAGAAAGAGAGGGGAGACAGATTGAGAGAGGAGAGAGAGAGGATAGAGAAATAGAATAGAGGAAAGAGAGGAGAGGATAGAGAGAGGCGAGAGAAATAGAGAAGAATAGGATAGGTGAGAGAGGAGAGGAGTGAGAGAGAGAGGAGAGAGAAAGAGTGAAAGAGGGGAGAGAGAAATAGACAAAGAGAGAGAAAAGAGAGGCAAGAAGAGAGAAATAGAGAGAGGAGAGGACAGAGAGTAAGGAGTAGAGAGAGAGAAAAAGAGAGAGAAATAGGCAAAGAGAGAGAAGAGAGAGGCAAGAAGAGAGAAACAGAGACAGGAGAGGACAGAGAGTAAGGAGTAGAGAGAGAGAAAAAGAGAGAGAAATAGGCAAAGAGAGAAGAAAGAAGGGACAAATAGAGAGAGGAGAGGACAGAGAGTAAGGAGTAGAGAGAGAAAAAGAGAGAGAAATAGGCAAAGAGAGAGAAGAGAGAGGCAAGGAGAGAGAAACAGAGAGAGGAGAGGACAGAGAGAAAGGAGTAGAGAGAGAGAAAAAGAGAGAGAAATAGGCAAAGAGAGAGAAGAGAGAGGCAAGGAGAGAGAAACAGAAGTAGAACAGGAGTAGAGAGAGAGAAAAAGAGGAGGGGGCGATGGAGGCGTCGAATTAAAGTGGTTTTTATCTGCGCTCAGGTGGACTCGTGTTTATCATTAACATGCATAGAATTCGCTCTTCGCCACTGATGGAACGTCACCCAAATAATGTAAGAGGAGGTTCGACCAGCGCCTTTTCTCTCTTTTTTTTTTTACGTTTTTTTTTTTTTTTTTTGCTTATGCCAGAGCGATAGATAAAACTAGTACAATTTTTTTTTTCCTCTTCACGCCGCCATTTTCCATAAACTAATTCTGCGAAGCTTCTTATTATTACGCAGCGGGCTCATTTGGCTTGCATTAAAGCGGAGGACAGCGACGGCGTTTTTGGATTTCGGGCAGATTCGAGGAGATGGTTTAACACTCGCTCTTATATCGTTAAAGAGGCCCCTCCCCCGGCGCCCCTTCCTCGCGTTCACACACACACACACACACACACACTCGCATTATCCAGCTTTTAACTTGCATTAAAACGGTCCCCGCTCATTACCGCCCCCCTTCCAATAATAAAACTGGAATAAATTTGACTTCCTGATTTAGATCCTATCAAAATATTGCAGTGTGGATGTGTCATTGTCAAAGGCGTGATATTGGAGGGAATAATTATAATATTCACAGCGGCGGATTCTTATGACTTTTTTTTTTTCTCTTTTCCAAATGGTGCTTTTTAATTTGTTTTGGCTGGGTAATCTTTTTTTGGTGCACTGGTGTGGAAGCTGTTATAGGCTTTAATCCAATACTAGAGACATGCTTCGTAATTTGGGGGTCTCAACTGGTGGGTCGGGGCCGAAAGTAGGTCGCAGGGGGTGCGGATATTTCAAGCGGTGAATGTTTCGTTTTGTCTTGTTAAAATTAGTGCTGTTAATCGATTAAAATATTTGATCGCAGTTAATCTCATGAATTAATCTTCCCGACAGAAAGCTCGGCAGCGGCGGACTGACGTATGAGAACAACGTCAACATGCAACGATTCATTCATTTAATTTATTAATTAATCATTGCATTTATACAGCGCCTTTCAAGACACCCAGAGCGCTTCACAGTTCATTGTTCATTCACTACAGACCTGGCGGTGGTGAGATTCTGTTGTAGCCACAGCTGCCCTGGGACAGACTGACAGAAGTGAGGCTCCAATCTGCACCATCGACCCCTCCGACCATCACACACACCACTTTTATACTAGACAATGTGGGTGAAGTGTCTTGCCTAAGGACACAACGATGCAAGGTTATATTTTATTTCTTTATTTATTTATCTTCTCCTTCAGCTTTATCCGGAATGATTATATTCTGTGCAGCCGACCCCTATGAGCCCCTCTGCGGGTGGAGAGCCCACAGGAGGGTGGACCCACTGTGCCGCCAGTGAGTTTTATTTCAAACATTATTCTATCAAGACAAACGTTCACAGTCTGGAGTTCTAATAGTTTTTCCTCGGGTCTGTGGAGTGGGTCAGACTGTTTTTAGTGGCAGGACGACTGTGGCCGTTGACATGCACTAGCCTAGCACCAGCGACCTCTGCAAATACAAGGACTGGAGGGAAGATTTTAAAAAGTGTCTCCACACGTAAGGTGTATTTATGCAGCTCTTTTCACAGACATATGTCCCCAAAGACACTTTACAGAGCATTATTTAGAGAACACTCTTCATTCCCTCCAGCCCTGGTGGTGTAGTCTACTGTTATAGCCACTGATGCCCTGGGGCAGACTGACGGAATCACGGCTGCCAATACAATCAGCTTATTGAAGGCAGTGTGCAAGAAACACAAGTGTTCAAATCATTTAACATAGCCAACATAAAGCTTTTGCAGTGGATCAATGTGCTCTCTCAATTCAGTAAGTTTTGGTTTAGCCTCAATTCATTTTAGCCTCATTTTGGTGAGTTTTGTTTTAGTCTAAAAGTCTCCAGTCTGTGTATTAACCAGGCCCAACCCTATATTAGTCTACTCCACTAGAGTAAACGCTTGGGGTCTGAAAATTATTCTTGAGAAGTACAATTTGTATGCTGCAAAAAAAAAAAAAAGATATAAACACTTAAATCTATCATAAAATGACTTAAAAGTAGTGAAATGATCTCGCTGCATGGACAGATAATTTTTCTTGACAAGTTCTTTTAAAATAAACGACCTCTAGACTGGAAATGATGCCGTCTCGGAACTAGTAAATCGATAATAAATCTGAAAACAAGATGAATAACCTGATATAAGTTTTAAAATCTTGACCAGATCATAGAAATTTGCAGCGTCAGAGTCACTTCGGTCGAGTGATTTATCGTATTCGCCGACTGTGCCGCTGCTGTTCCTTTTCGCATTCCTTTAGCTCTCGATGTAAACAATTTAATCTGCGAAACTCGAGATGACAAATAAGCGTTAATCTGCGGATCTCGGCGTCGCCCCGTGCTCCCCTCCGCTTCGCCCTGCCCGTGAGCGCGGGAGCTACACCCGTCGGGCTCTCCGCCGCAGAGGAGGATCATGGGAGATGAGGAGGGGGATTATAACGGGCGATTCACACCACTGTTTACCCCTGACACATAACAGCCGTGCTCTGACAGGCAGCCAAGCAGACAGGCTCCCCTCCATTGTTTCGTAATGTGTTTCACTCTGCCAAAGCTGATCCGAGCTAAAGTACTTACCACTCTATTGTCAGCTAAGTATGCTATTTTCTGGCTGGGCACCTCTGCAACCAGAATGGGCCCTCTTTTCCTTTTTCACTTCTTAGGTTTTTTTTTCTTTTTTTATTCAAAAGAGAGGTTTGTTACAGTCTCCGCCGTGCTAATCCCTCTGTGATATGTATATGTGTCAACACCGGAGGAGAAATGCGGAGTCTAAACCCGTAAGGCTGCATTGTGTCGAGTGGCAGTGAGTGAGATAGGCCGAGGAGCCCCTTTCACCCGCACTGTGCAAACTGACACCAAATTACTGTTTATCAAAATAAGTCTCCGGCGTAATAAGGAGAGTGGAGAGTGTGTGGTGGAGGCATTTGAACATGTGCAGAGATGTACCGTATTTCACTGCGACTGTCAGGGAGCAGAGGAGACTCGGAAAACTGCTACTTGTACGGACTTTTATCGGAGCTTTTGGGCAGATTTTTGCAGTAAAAAGCGGTGATAAAACTATAGAACTACAATTTTTATATTTTTAAAGCAGGAACAAAGACTTAAATCATAAAGCTCCTCCCAGTCCGACAAACCGAACTAACGAACTTTTATCTTACTGAACTCCGGAGAAGATTCTGTGCCGTAAGAGGGACACAATAGGACTGGATAGCACCCATGCCTCACAGCAAGAAGGTTCTGGGTTTGCCTGGGCCTTTCTGTGTGGAGTTTGCATGTTCTCCCTGTGTCTGGATGGGTTTCCTCCATGGCACTCTGGTTTCCCCATCAACCCAAAACATGCAGCGCCCCTGTGAACAGTTAGACGCACTTGTTTAGCGTAGCTTCATGTGGGATTGTCACAGTAAATCTTTAGACTCACCTGTTCATCTTAGCTTTGTGGGGGGGTGGAGGGCAGTGTGGGAAATGTGGGATTGTTCTTTTTAATCACAGTAAAGAGCTTTGTGTTGTACTTTTTGTATGAGCGCTATATAAATAAAGTTTGATTGATCGATGAACTGACATCGAGGACTGTGACGTTCCCCGGTGTCCGGCCGGGCTCAGTCCAAAAGGACGACATGAGTCCATCCTCCTGTGGGCTCAGCACCTGCAGAGGGGTTCACACAGGACTGGGCGGGGAACTGCTGCCCCTGCGACCCAGCCAGATAAAGAGGAAGAAGGTGGATGGACATCATTTATAGTTTGATATATATTAGGGTTGTCAATGTTAACATGTTAACACATGCAATTAATCACCAAAAAATTGCACTAATGTTTTTTTAACGCAGATTAATCACAGTTTATTCTGAACGCTCGTCTATGGAAAGTGCGGATGGACTGCGCAGGTTATTAGGTCGGTGATCAGGTCTGTCCATACGCGACTTTAGATAAACTAAAGTAGTTTGCAGATATTACAGCGATGAACTCTCTTTCCACAGAAGCACAACAAGTTTAAAACACCGTCTTAAAGCAAAACACGGGTTTGATTCAGCAGCAGCAACGACGCTACTCGTACAACAAACCGAGCAGCAATAAACTGCATTTTTGTCAAAATATTTTTGTCTTTTTTTTGAAGAATAATTAACTGCAATTAATCGTGATTACTCAAAATTCTAAAGTGTGATTAATCTGATTTTTAAAATTATAATTTATATGTGTATGCATTATATAACTATTTTCATTACATTTTTCATGAAAGTTTGTGTTTTTGATGAAAACACACGTTTTGTCAGTAAATTTGTGGCCATACCGGTTTGTCAAAGCCTGATCCCTTCAGATCTCAGAAGCTCAGCAGAGCCTGGTTAGTACTTGGATGGAGACACTGGGAATTCCAGGTGCCACAGGGGGGCGCCAGTGGCAAAAACTGTCGTAGTGTCCATAGGCAAGGCACATCACCCACATTGCCTAGTATGAAAGTGGTGTGTGTGTTTGTGTTGGTGGTGGTCGGCAGGGCCGATGGCGCAGATTGGAGCCTCGATTTCGTCAGTCTGCCCCAGGGCAGCTGTGGCTACAATAGTAGTTTACCACCACCGGGTCTGGAGTGAATAAATAATGCTCTGTAAAGCGTCTTTGAGTGTCCTGAAAAGCGCTATATAAAACTGATGCATTATTAAATATTCTCTATCACACACAGGCTTCATCTTAGTGAAATTGTCCAAAAATATTATATTCAGAGGCATTTGCAAAAAACAGCTAAATGAATTAATCAATTCACAAAATAAACTTGCTACAGGCCTAAATGTGAACCCAGTTTTGTGTTGCATGTGCAGAATACTCTTAAAAGCAGATGAGTTGAGTGTAATCCTCTGTATGATCCTCTCTCCATGTGTTTGTGTTTTTCCCTTTGTTTATGTAATTGCCCATTGAAGTGTACTGTACATATTTACATTTGTATAGCATTTTTCAAGTGTTTATGTCTGATTTGGAGGTTATCCTGTGTCCTTGTGACCGAGGCCGTGTCAGAGCCTAGCGCCCCCCGGAAAAACACTGCACTTCTCAAAAACACACCTGGAGATGTTATGTCTTTGCCTGGAATATTCCGCGGTATGACTTTAAACATATCTACCTGCGCATTTATTCATCACGGGTGTTTCTATTGCTCAAAAATACGATAATTCCTTCTGCAAATAGTGGCGCCTCTCCACAGATCTGAACTGTAATGTCGCGTAGTGCTGTAACCTGCTTGTCTCACTCTGTACTGTGGAATATTCTAGTCAAACTCATCCCAAATCCACCCTTTATTTCTGCATTTCTGGCAAAAGTGTGCACACATCCCATTTTGCGCAGCATTAATAATAATCCTGATACAGAAACATGTTTGAACCCTGGTGTCCGGTTAAGTAGATTATAAACTTTTATTATTAAACCATGTTATCGTAATATTCTCTGCAGCACGCGGCGATACTTGAGGTCCACTTTCTCGAGGGCTGCGGTGGGAGATCATAGCTAATTCACCCACGTTATGGTAATGCAGAGGTCCCTATCTGCCCCCGGATCATTTGTTAACAAGCTTAGCATAAACCCAGGCCGGGACGGAGAAGCTCGGATTTCTCAAGTCTGACTTCAGCAAAAAAAAAAAACTGGGGGCGATTCCTCTGCTTAAAAAATTAGCGCTAGTGCATATATTTTTTGCTAGCGAAAGGAGGTTTTGGTAGCTTGTCAAAAATGCCCAGTATGTAGAAAATGTATTTTAAGTAACTGTGAATTCCACTTGAGCGGGCTAATCAGCTGCAAAGCCTGTAACGCGCTTTAAGATTTGTACACGCCGTGCAACAGAGAAGCGAGATTAATCGAAAATGAAGCGAAAATGCAAGTTAAATGGGCACAATTCCCAATGAACAATTAGCAAAGTGCCATAAATTCCCCCACAAACAAAATATCTTGTCTAATTATTCATAAAAAAGGCTGTAACACAGAAGTTTAGATCTGTATGTTCTGATTCTTGTATTAGTTTGTCCTCATATCTCATATTTCTAGGCTTTCTCGGTCGACTAAAGACAAAGACAAAAGCTCTCAAAATTCTTCCGTATCTCCGTATCTGACCCAAACTGCACTTACAAGGTTACACCTGCAGGGGGAGCTCATGCAAAAACTACTATTTATGCACAAAAAAAGTGCAAGGAATTAAGGGTGTAACCGAACAGTGACGTAAATATGGTGATATCGTATCGTCAGAGGTCTCACAATAATATCGTGGACCATCACAATATATCGAATCCCAAGAACTACATAGACCTTTGCTCCGTTTCAGTGCAGACGACATGAAGAAATAACTGTTCTAAGCACTTTTACATCTTCATTGTTTGGATTAAGTCTTGTGAAGGCATTTTTTAGAGGAGAAAGTAGCACAAAATACACAAAATATTGCAATAAATCTGGTACGGTGAGATGTTTATGGTGAAAATATCGTAGATTTGGATATCGTTCCATCCCTAATGACAATAAATGACGGGTCAAAGCATTTTAGAAAGTAAGTCTTGTTATTATGTAGAATATCGTAATATCGTGAGCTTTCCCACGATATCGCAATAAATATCGTGAGGTTCATACCGTGATGGTATCGTATCGTGAGACTTGGATATCGTTACAGCTCTACTAGAAACCAGTGTATTTATATAAAGACAGATTCAACTTGTGATACGTGAGTTTAAAGATGCATCGTGTAACTTTTCTTCATGGAGACGTCATTGCTTTGTATGGAATGTTCCACAGTACGGCATTAAATCTTTCTAAATTCATGGAGACCGAGCCAGACCAAGTTACAGGTCAGATCTGTGGAGAGGTGACCGCCGCTGACAGTCAGAGCGCCTGTTTTCTAAGCTATAAAACTATAAAATGTAATAAACGTGAGGTAGATCTGTTTAATGTCGCACTGTGGAACATTCTAAGCAGAGCAATGACATGTCCGTAGAAAGAAAGAAGCAGGTGACAAACTCTCCACCAGAAAAGTTACACGAAGCATCTTTAATTTACATAGAAATGACAAAAAATACCCAATCGAAAGCTTTCTCACTTATTTCTCCTTTCTAATAATCCAAAAAAATGTTGTCTTCTTATGTCCTTTAACTTCTTGGGTTCTTTTTAAAGACGATACAATAAAGTGTATTTACCTCGTGGACATGTTTCTGCTGCTGCATCTTCAGCACTGTCCCGGGTGTTGGTGCTGACGTGTCGTATATCAGCTGTTGTTGTCCAATAGAAATTTTTACTATCTCAATTTTGGCCGACTAAAGGCCTCCAGTCCTGCATATTTCTTGTCTTGTCTTGTTGTCAGTTCTTCTGGGAGTGTTTATAACATGACCAAATCCTTATTGTCATAATTTTTATACAATCACAAACCAGTGAATGTATTTGTGACATTTAAACTCCAGTCTCCTACCAATTGGGATTAAATCAAACTGAGCCAGTTCTCTCTTTTACGTGCCCTGCACGGGGGAGAGCTCGGCCAGATGCGTGCGCTTACTCTAGGCTCGTCCACGCTTCTCTCCCAAAGCTCCTCCCCTTCCAGCACGGCTTTATTCATTTTTCAACAATTCATCATGTCAGTACAAAGCATGGTCAAAGTATACATAAGCTTATAACATAGTGACGTATATCATGTCTTTGTTTTACATTTGATCAGATAAGTACAAATTTACGATCTGGGAACTGAGCTGGGTACGAAGCAAGAGGTCATAAGAGGTCACACATCTGGTTTTAGCAGAGATAGCGTTAACACAGGCTCTTTCATCCTCTGCAAATTGAGATCACCTTTTAACTTAGATGTACATTTTTTAATAACTTCATTATCATTATAAGCATTTTATTCTAACACTTATATTATAACATGAACTGTAAATCTTTTCGCAGTCGCTAAAAAAAATCACAGATTGTCCCCAAATTGTCATGCCAATTTCTCAACGTGGGCATTGTTAACAAAAAAGTCGTAGTCGTTTCGTCGATTAATCGGTTGATGGTGCCTTAGTCGATCAAAATATGCATGAGTTCACTATTTACTTTATTTAGATTACAAGGATTTCTATGGGACGACACAAAAAAGAGAAGTATTTGTTTTTGTGTATTTTTTAGGGGGTTTTTTTGTATTTTTTGGTATTTATGTAAAAAGTCAGATTAAACTCGCCATGCACAAACTTAATTTTGACATAAATGCTTTCTTTCCTTGTAATATTTTCTGCAGTTTTTGCATGAACTCCCCCTGCGGGTGGAGTCTTGTCTTGCTTTTGCCACGCCTCCTTTTCAGCCAATTAATCAATCAGCAGCACATGTTTTTACTCGACTACAGCCCCGTTCTTCTTCGGCGCTTCTCGGGTCGGGCGTAAATCGTGTCGTAAGCGCGTTATGCACCAGGCTCTCCAGCTGAACCATGGGATCCCGGACAGCAGTGCATTCTGGGAGAACATGTGAAATCCTGTTTGTGGACGGGTCTAATTTAAGCAGCAGCAGCAGAGACGTGAGTGAAGTGTGTGGAGCAGAGAGACGGCGTGTCAGGACCGGTCATGTACTTACGCAGTTTTACGGACAGACCTGTTTCCTCCTGGAAGTCAGGTCTGGTTTGGGAAGATTCTGCTCCGTCTCTTCTCCGTAGACCTGTAACATGGCCTGGCGGCATTGCTTGTCTCTATAGATTAATGCCTCACCGTGGAATCTTCATGAAAACAAACCCTCCACCTGACAAAAAACATATTGCAACTGTAATTGTCTTCAGAACGCCTTTATGTTCTTATGAAAGTGAAAAAATAGCATAGCACACTGCAAAAACCAAACTAGTCAAGCTAAAATGTCTTGAATTAAGAAAGTTTTACCATGATTTGAGTCGATTTCACTTGACAAGAAGAATTATCCACCAGGGCAGTAAGATTTTTGCACTTAAAATAAGAAATAAAATCAAATGTTGCTTGACTTAAGAAGAAAAACACTTATTCCACTGGTAGATCATTTCACTTGTCGAGTTGAATCCACTCAAATAAAGTAAAATGTTCTTAATTTAAGTCATTTTAACTGAACTACATATTGTTTGGCTACGGTCAGACTGCAGGGTTTAATCCTCAGTTCAGATTATTTTTGTGAAATCCTTTTTTTTTTTTTTTTTTGCCAGGTCATTCACATTTCCAATTAAATGCGACTTGTCTGTGATCTCCACTGTGAACTTTAAACGCCCCGAAAGTGTCCCGCAGGAGCACTGGAGACACGACGACGTCACAGCAGCTCAGTGTTTACAGAAATCGCCTAAACACAGACGCTGCATTGCTGTCGTGCCGCTCTCACGGGAGGAAACACGTCTCCGGCCTGTTTCAGTAGCAAACGCGTCAATGTCGGGCTGTTTTGAGTCGCAACAAGTGCTTGAATGTGGATGAACGTGACCTGAACGTTCAGACCGAGAGTGTTACATTGTACAGTAAAAGTATTCTCTTTTCTATAGCATCAATAACTATAGAAATTTGATTGACTTTGTGCTTTATTTTTTGATAATTGTGAGATAGGGCCAAAAACATCAAGGTTGCATTTGTTTTGTGTGTTTTTCTAGCACCAACTACACAACAACTGAAATTAAATTGCTGTATCTCACATTTCCATTTACTTGTGATATTTTTTACCATAAAGTTTTACTGTTTTTGTCCTCAGATTATTATGAAAATGTTTACTTTTTAAACCAAACTTTGTGTGACATTTTCATCTGCTGTTTTATTGTACAGTAAATGTTGTATATTTCTCTTATCCTCCGTTCTATAGCATCAATAACAGAAAATAAATCTGGTTGAGGTTATGTTTTATTCTTTTTGATCACTGCGAGGCCAAAAACATATTGTTACGGCCCCAGGCCTCCAGTTCTTTGATTTGTGTTGTGTGCTTTAATTTCTTTTGTCATTTGGATTCCTGCTGGGAGAGCCCTGGTCCCTGATTGGTGGGAACTTCAACTCTCGGCCACTCCCACCTCACCTCCAGCCTCCTCCCCCTATTTAAGAAGATTCCTCTCACCTGTTCAGGGCTGCTGGCCTTTGTGGCCAGTATGCCATTTTGTGTTTGTGTCTCTTTGTGTCAGTCACTTTGTTTGTACTAGTATGTGACTTTGTGTGTGTTGAGACACTTTGTTAGTTTAGTTCGGTTTTGTGCCTTTTTGTTTTGTCACTTGTTTCTGTTTGTGGGTTTATGTGATTTTACTTTGGGACACGTGATTTAGTTTTGTTTGTGTCCCTTAGTTTAGTCACTTGTTTGTTTTTTGTGTAAGCCCACGTGACTCGTTTTTGGCACAACTTGTTATCCTGTCCTTTTTCTTAGTTTAGGTTATTTTATGTACATATTTTAGCCTGTTTTGTTTAATTTACCTTGTACATTCCTTTTAATTAAATTACCTTATTTATTCCATTTTACATCTTGGTTATTTTGTTACTTCCGCGGTCCCTAGCAGAGCTGGGTCGTAACACATATGAATGGTACTTATTGTTTTGTGTATTCACCCAGTCACAACTCACATTTCCATTTACTTGGGATATTTTTAACCATAAAGTTTTACAGTTTTTGTAATTTGTTCAAATCTTCACTTTTTAAACCAAACTTTGTGTGACATTTTTATCTAATCTGGCCCTCACTGTACAGGAAAAGTGTTCTCTGTTCTGTAGCATCAATAACAAAAGAAATCTGGTTGAGTTTGTGTTTTATTCTTTTGGACAATTGTGAGATAGGGCCAAAAACATCAAGGCTGGATGCATTTGTCGCTATTGTTTTGTGTGTTTTTCTGGCACCAACTTCATAACAACTGAAATTAAATCGCTGTATTTCACGTTTCCATTTACTTGTGATATTTTTAGCCATAACGTTTGACCATTGTTGTCCTAAAATTATGATGAAAATGTTTACTTTTCAAGCAAACTTTCCATGACATTTTAATTTACCCTTCTACTGCACAGTAAATGTTGCATTTTTTGTATTCTCTGTTCTATAGCATCAATAACAGAAAAGAAATCTCATTGAATTTGTGTTTTATTCTTCCTGATAATTGCGAGATAGGGCCAAAAGCATATGTAATAATGCAGTGCAGTGTACTTTGTGTATTCATCCGGCCACAACTCACATTTCAGGCCATAAAGTTTTACAGTTTTGGTCTTTTGTTCGAATTACTATTAATATCTTCACTTTCTAAACCGAACTTCGCGTGACATTTCCCTCCCACGTGTCTTTCCTTTCTCTAAAATGATAATTCTCCACATCACAGATCCGCCACTTGTAACAGGTCTTGTAAAGGAAATAAATAAATAATGAATGCAAACTCCAAGTGCCATCAAAATTATACATTTGCGTGAGTGGCGGTCGTCAGATAGGGAGAGAGGCCTGGTCTCATTAGCCGAGCTGCAAAGTGGAATTAGTCTGGATATAATAAAGGCCCACACTATCACATGTAAAAACAGCCTGTTTGCCCGGCCCATTCAGCAGCATAGTAATTAGTTTTGGCCCTAAAACTGTCACCCTTTACTCTGAGCAAAGCCAGACGTGATTTGAGGTCCAATTTAATCTTGCTTTAATGAAGAACTAATGGATGCGTTGCAAATTACTTTTCTCTCATAGCAGCCCCTCCTGTGTGATTGTGGGAGCGGGCGGACGGGGAGAGAGACCGAGACAGAGACGGAGAGGGAAAAAAAAAATCTATTTCCTGCGTTTTCAAAAGATCAAGAGTATCTTTGATAATGGCGAGAGCGTCACCGGCTGCTTCACCGCTCGGAGCTGGCAATTCAGAGGAGAGGGAGGCCACAATTAGCCACAATGGACCCCAAAGAAATGCACGTGGCCTGGGTAACGTAAGCCGCGGTGCCCCTTGTTAGGAACCGGGATGCTGGAGGTGTCACTCATGAACAATAAGGCATGATAAATTACCCCGGGCGAAAAAAGATGTTCTGCTAATTTTCAATTATACACCTATAATGCGTCCGCGAGTGGAGGAGGAAATTGGGCGCGCGAGTGTGTGAAAGAGAATACGCGCCATCGGCTCGGTGCGCGCTGTTTGTGAGGGCGAGAGGCTGCGGTAGTCACGGACTATTAGCCGCAAATGACACGGTGCTTAATGCGAAATGTGGAAAATACGGCCGGGCGGAGTGTTTACGGAGAGAGGAGACAATGCTTTTCATATTGTCCGCGCAGACACAGCTAATTGAGACTAATTTCAAAATGGTGGCCGTGTTTTGGATGGAAAAGAATATGTAATAGGGATAACTACCTGGCAGGGTGGTTAGTTAAAGTTGGCCATAGACTTTGAAATGTGTTTAGCGTCTGAAGTTATTTTTTTCTTTGTAAAGTAGTGCTTGTTGCCATAATACTGCAATTTATAACGAGGCGAGACACAGATTTTTATAGCACAATGACATTTCTGGCCTAATTTAACAGTAGTTTCTCTAATAGTTCTGTTTGGTTTTGCTAGTTTCAACGTTCGATCTGTGAGCGCAATGTAAACCTATAGGTGGATTTACTGTATGTTTATGGAGAGAGGAAATGATGCTTTCCATATTGTTCACGCAGCCACAGCAAACTGAGACTAATTTCAATACTGTGGTCATGTTTTGGATGGAAAAGAACAGGTAAAGCTGGCTATAGACTTTGTAAAGTAGTTCTTGTTGTCTTAATATTACAATTTCTAACTTGATTTTAATTCAAAGTATGAGGTTAAATACAGATTTTTATAGCACAGTGACATTTCTGACCTAATTTAACAGTAGTTTCTCTTTTAGTTCTATGTTTCAATGTTTAATCTGTGTGTGAAAAGTAAATCTATGGGCGGAGTGTTTACGAAGAGAGAAAACATTTTCATATTGTTCACGCAGACACAGCAAACTGAGACTAATTTCAAAACGGCGGTCGTGTTTTGGATGGAAAAGAACATGTAAAAGAGATCGAGTGGTTTGGTAAAGCTGGTTTTAGACTTTGAAATGTGTTTAGCGTCTGAAGTCATTTTTTCCCTTGTAAAATAGTTCTTTTTGTCATAATACTACAATTTCTAGCTTGATTTTAATGCAGAGTATAAGGGTAGATACAGATTTTTATAGCACAGTGACATTTCTGGCCTAATTTAACAGTAGTTTCTCTAGTAGTTCTATGTTTGAATGTTAATTCTGTGTGTGAAAAGTAAATCTAGAGGCGGAGTTATGTTTACGGCGAGAGGAGACGATGCTTTTCATATTGTTCACGCAGACACAGCAAACTGAGACTAATTTCAAAACGGCGGTCGTGTTTTGGATGGAAAAGAACATGTAAAAGAGTAAAAGAGTGGTTTGGTAAAGCTGGTTTTAGACTTGAAATGTGTCAAGTGTCTGAAGTTATTTTTTCTTTTGTAAAGTTGTGCTTCTCGCTTGATTTTAATTCAAAGAATAAGGCTAGAATACAGAGTTTTATAACACAATGACATTTCTGGCCTATTTAATATGTAATAGTAGTATTTAATAGCGGTATTTAATAGTATTTAAAAGTAGTTTCTCTTTTAATTCTGTTTGGTCTATTGCTTTGGGCGCAAAATAGTTATAGGCAAAGTGTTTATGGAGAGAGGAGACAATGCTTTTTGTCATAATACTGCAGTTTGTAGCTTGATTTTAATTCAAAGAATAAGGCTAGATACAGGTTTTTATAGCACAGTGACATTTCAGGCCTATATTAATGTTTAATAGTATTATTTAATAGTATTTAATAGTAGTTTCCCTTTTAGTTCTGTTTGGTCTGTTGCTCGTAGCAAAGTTGAATCTTTAGGTGAAAAGTAAAGATATAATTGAGACTAATTTCAAAATAATGGTCATGTTTTGGATGGAAAAGAACGTAATGTAATAGAGATCGAGTGGTTAGTTAAAGTTGGCTGTAGACTTTGACATGTGCTTAGTGTCTGAAGTTAGTTTTTCTTTTGTTAAAGTAGTGCTTGTTGTCATAATACCGCATTTTCTAGCTTAATTTTAATTCAAAGTATAAGGCTAGATACAGATTTTTATAGCATAGTGACATTTCTGACCTAATTTAACAGTAGTTTCTCTAGTAGTTCTATGTTTCAATGTTTAATCTGTGTGTGAAAAGTAAATCTATGGGCAGAGTGTTTACGAAGAGAGAAAACATTTCCATATTGTTCACGCAGACACAGCAAACTGAGACTAATGTCAAAATAGTGCTCATGTTTTGGATGGAAAATAACATGTAAAAGAGATCGAGTGGTTAGTTAAAGTTGGCTGTAGACTTTGAAATGTGTTTAGCGTCCGAAGTTATTTTTTCCTTTGTTAAATTGTTCTTTTTGTCATAATACTACAATTTCTGACTTGATTTTAATTCAAAGTGTAAAGCTACATACAGATTTTTATAGCACACTGACATTTCTGGCCTAATTTAACAGTAGTTTCTAGTTGTTCAGTTTGGTCTATTGTTCAGTGTTGAATCTTGAGGTGATAAATAAAGCTACAGGTGGAGTGTTTATGGAGAGAGGAAACGATGCTGTTCATATTGTTCACGCAGACACAGCTAATTGAGACTAATTTCACAATAGTGGTCGTGTTTTGGATGGAAAATAATACAGTATGTAACAGGGATAACTACTACAGGGTGGTTAAAGTTTGTTCAGTCCACTGCACTTTATTTCTACAGCACATTTCATAAACAAACCGTGTCCAAAGTGCTGCACAAATACAGAGTAAGAACAACAATAATAAAATAAAAATAAACACTCAGATTTGATCATACTAGTCTTAAAACAATAAAACCATTAAACTAAGACAAAACCATAGAATAACAATAAATAAAAGTAATAAAATAAGTAAAACATAAATAAAAGACACAGAGGATCACACAACTCATGCGGCGTTCAAAGCCAAAGAATAAAAGTGGGTCTTAAGACGAGACTTGTTGAGCATCTAAAGTTATTTTTTTCTTTTGTGAAGTAGCCTTTATTGTTATAATTAAAATGAAAATTTGATTAAAATTTCTCAGGCTAGATACAGATGGAGATTTCTATAGTATAGTAGTATCTTTAGTAGTAATATGCAAAATAATATAACTAATAATAATAGGGATAAATGAAATGTGTTAAGCGCCTGAAGTTATTTTTTCTTTTGTAAAATAGTGCTTGTTGTCATAATACACAATTTCTTTCTTTATTTTACAACTAAAGATTCTGTACAAAGTGTGTGGATTGGGATCAGCGTTAAGAATAGTTAATAAAGTAAATTTGGATGAGGTCCGAGGTGTAACGTGGGGCCGGTCCTTTCAAAGCTTTAAAAACAAACATACAATCTTAAAATCAGCTCTAAAATAAAGTGGAAGCCAGTGCAACGACGTAAAAATCAGGGTAATGTGAATCATCGGAGGTTATTTTTTTCTTTTGTAAAGTAGTTCTTGTCACATTTTACAAACAGAGCAGTTTCCGAAGTGTTGCACAGAGATAAAGCAAAAGCAATGCAACAATAAAATTAAAAAGCTAAAATTTGATCATACCAGAATAACACTACAGTGACTTGATTTTACTACTGAGGGTATGGCTAGATATTAGGGGTGTCACAATAATGTAAACATGGTGATATCGTATCGTCAAAGGTCTCACAATAATATCATGGACCATCACAATATATCGAATCCCAAGTCTCTTTGCTTAAATGAACAGTTCTGATGCAGAAATAGCTAAAAAAAAACAGAGGGAACTACATAGACCAGGGGTGTCAAACTCATTTTGGTCCGGGGGCCGTATGCAACCTACTTTGATCCCAAAAGGGCCGGATCAGAAAACTCAGTTCTCTCTTCAAGTTATCGTATTTTTCTCCGTGTCTCGTAGTGGTGTTTAAGATTATATTCCTCGAGCAACGCCACTTGTTCCAAACACACTGAGCACAGATTTCCCATTCACCTCTGTCAACAAATAAGAATTAGACTATTTTTCTTGGGAAATCCTGAACTCAGCATCTGCTTTTCTCATTTTTTGACATTTTGCTGATGAGGGTCACGGTCGACAGTCAAAACGATCGTCCTTTAAGAGCGTTTGGAAAGAGGAAAGTCTTCATTTGTGCTGCTCTGGTGGGAGTCGCAACGTACAGAAACGCCGGAGACGCTGCTATGCTAAACGGTGCAGAAAATTAACAGAAAAATCTGAAAATTTTAAGTATTTTAATAGAAAAATCAGGGCCGCATGTTTGACACATGTGACATAGACCATGATCCTTTGCTCCGTTTCACTGCAGACGACATGAAGAAATAACTGTTCTAAGCACTTTTACATCTTCATTCTTTGGATTAAGTCTTGTGAAGGTATTTTTGAAGGAAAAAGAGATGAGATGTGAGATGTATATGGGTCAATGACGTAGAAGGATTTTCAACAGTCAAATTCTAAAATATAAAAAATATTCGTTTCTATTTAACTTTTTCAAATATTTCCAGTGTCCGGTGCATAAATCTGTGTTTAACATTTATTTGAAGCATTTTTAGTGTAAAATGTCATGTGGTGCGACCGAGAATAACCTTAAAATAGTTTTATTTTCTAAAACATGGTTGGGATATTAATCTAAGTTGTGAGTAATATGAAGTG
This sequence comes from Odontamblyopus lacepedii, assembly GCA_034769755.1. Taxonomy (NCBI): domain Eukaryota; kingdom Metazoa; phylum Chordata; class Actinopteri; order Gobiiformes; family Gobiidae; genus Odontamblyopus; species Odontamblyopus lacepedii. The sequence continues at coordinate 38,030,208 of CM068350.1, forward strand.
TATAGAAACAAACTGTTGCATTTCTTTAGATTTTTAATGCATATTGATATTTTCTTTTGCTCCAATATGACAGTCGCCTGCTTGTGTTTAATGAACAAACTACTGCCCTGGAAAATGAGGAAAAATGAAGAAAAATGCCTAAAGAACCATTCACCCAAGTCGACTTTGTCTGTTATTAAACTCCAGCCATAGAATTCTTGCTGTTATTAGTCGCACCACATGATGCACAGTCGCACCACATGACATTTTAACACTTTAAGTACAAAAAACAAGCAGAATAACTCATGATTTCTGAAAAAAATGATTTGGTTCCATGGAGGTCAGAGGTGCTACAGAAATGTGCTGAATTATTATGAAATTTGAATGTTTTTAACTGAGGAAATTGCAATTGTGTCACGTCATTGACCCATATGGTGAAAATATTGTACAGAGAGATTTGAATATCGTTACATCCCTAATGACGTATAATAAAAATGGCGTATAATATCATAATATTGTGAGCTTTCCCACGATACCGCATTAAATATTGTACTGTGAGGTTCAGACTGTGACGATATCGTATCGTGAGACTTAGATATTCTTATACCCTTACTAGATACAGATTTCTACAGCACAATGAGAATATTTCTGACTGGTTCGGATCGTGAAGGTCACATTGATCATGGGCTCCTGAAAATGTGCTGTTTAAATCCATTTTGTATCTTTTTTTTTGTATCTTCATTTTGTTTTTTTTGTCTGCGTAGAACACCCCCAGCGTGATGTGATTGCAAAATATCAGTAGGAAAATCTGTCTCCTGCCCCCATCGCCTCATTCTCACACCTGAAAACCGCCATTTAAAACAGGTACTTTTACTTGTGCTACAGTTCAGCAGAGGTCCACAAGTCATTACAAGTCATTACGTCCTCGTTCTCCGGATACTTTTGAATGGAAAACTACAGCGGCGGCTTCATACCGTCAAACTTTTGCACATTTTTCTCACAAATCAACGTGTTCTTTCTCATTACTGTCGCAGCGTTAGCACATACCTCCGAAGCACAAAACCGGAATGCAGCCGGCGCGTCTCGTTTGGAGGATGGTGGATTCAAGGTCCGACTGAGACTGAATACGAAATGGAACTTTTCACTGATCACCGGCGCTTTGTTTGCGTACAGTATGAAATGAGATACAACAAAGGCGTGCCTGAAGGTTAAAACTGAAGCGTGGGCATATTTGTGGAGATGACTTTGGATCATGTGCCTGTAAATACGAGAGAAACAGAGACAAACTGAAAGATTAAGCCCTTTATTTGGCTGTTACATGCAAACTGTGCAACTAAATATATAAATCAGATATTAAAGACTGACTAAAGGACGAATAATTATGCAGATAACTCTAGTTTTATGCTTTACAAGTAGTTTAAACTCTTATGGTTAAAGATGCACTGTGTAACTTTTCTGGTATAGGGTTCACCAGCTGCTTGTTTCCATGGAAATGCTATTGTTTTGCCTGTAATGCTCCGCAGTGGAGCGCTAAAGTAACCTGCTCAAAAATGCCTTGACAAATATGGATTCGTACTTTACTGGGCTTGCGTCTTCACGGAGCTGACATGTAATTTGGCCTTGTCACCATGGAGATAGATAAATTTAACCTCCGGGATCTGCTTGTTTCCATGGAGATGCTATTGTTTTGCCTGTAATGTTCCGCAGTAGAGCACTAAAGTAACCTGCTCAAAAATGCCTTGACAAATATGGATTCGTACTTTGATTGGGCTTGCCTCTTCACGGAGCTGACGTGTAATTTGGCCTTGTCACCATGGAGATAGATAAATTTAACCTCCGGGATCTGCTTGTTTCCATGGAGATGTTGTTGCTTTGCCTGTAATGTTCCACAGTGGAGCACTAAAGTAACCTGCTCAAAAATGCCTTGACAAATATGGATTCGTACTTTGACTGGGCTTGCCTCTACACGGAGCTGACTTATATGTAATGTCGCCTTGTCTCCATGGCGATAGGTAAGTTTAACCTCTGGGATCTGCTTGTTTCCATGGAGATGTTATTGTTTTGTTTGTAATGTTCCACAGTGTAGCACTGAAGTAATCTACTTAAAAATACCTTGGATTACCTTGGAAACATTTGGATTCCTACTTTGACTGGGCTTGCCTCTTCGCAGAGCTGACTTGTATGTAATTTGGCCTTGTCTCCATGACGATAGATAAGTTTAACCTCTGGGACCTGCTTGTCTTCATGGAGATGTAATGTTCCACAGTAGAGCACTAAAGTAACCTGCTCAAAAATGCCTTGACAAATATGGATTCGTACTTTGATTGGGCTTGCCTCTACACAGAGCTGACTTATATGTAATTTGGCCTTGTCACCATGGAGATAGATACATTTAACCTCCGGGATCTGCTTGTTTCCATGGAGATGTTGTTGCTTTGCCTGTAATGTTCCACAGTAGAGCACTAAAGTAACCTGCTCAAAAATGCCTTTTCATACTTTGACTGGGCTTGCCCCTTCACAGAGCTGACTTATATGTAATTTGGCCTTGTCTCCATGGCGATAGATGAGTTTAATCTCCTGGACCTGCTTGTCTCCATGGAGATGTAATGTTCCACAGTAGAGCACTAAAGTAACCTGCTCAAAATTGCCTTGACAAATATGGTTTCATACTTTGACTGGGCTTGCCCCTTCACAGAGCTGACTTATATGTAATTTGGCCTTGTCTCCATGGCGACAGATGAGTGTAATCTCCTGGACCTGCTTGTTTCCATGGAGATGTAATGTTCCACAGTAGAGCACTAAAGTAATCTGCTCAAAAATACCTCGACAAATATGGATTTGTACTTTCCTTCACACAGCTTACTTGTAATTTCTCACTTTCTCTCTCTCTCTTTTCTTCTCTCTTTCTCTCTCTTGTTCTGTCTCTCTCTGTCTCTCTTTTAATCTCTATCTGTCTCTGTCTTTCTCTCTCTCTCATTTCATTTTTTCATTTCATTCCCGTTGTTTTCTACCAAAGTGCTGGATTTGCTCTGAACGGGACCTTGAAAAAAGCTTGAATTCGCTCTCTCCCTGTTTCCCTTTCTCTCCCTCTCTCCCTCTTTCCCTCTTCTCTCTCTTCTCCACACAAACCGCAGCCTTGGGCATGCGTTTGTGTGTCCCTCCTCACTCTCAGGCTCTGCCGTCTGTGACACCGGCTCGTCTCTGTCTCACTCAGAGGCCGATGGGTGAAAGATCCTCGTCTGGAGTCTGTGCAGAGCTCTGTGTGTCTCTGAGAGGGTTCGAGGCAACTTAGAGTGCAAATGTTTTTCTAATTATGACTTGGTTTGGTGAGATAGTGCCTGTGGTTAATGTTTATCTTAGTTTTACATCAGTTAAGTGTCAGTGTGTGGGAAAAAAGTTGAAACGAAAAGTACAAAACCACAGGAAGTAGTGGTGAGGTTTAAAATGGAACATCAAGGTAGAAATCTCCATCCAAAATGCAAGTTATGTGCAAGAAAGGCATTTTTCACTGTTTGTGCATTCATGTAAAGCCATTGTATGTAACTTTGTAGACAAAAATAGATATAGATTAAAAAATAAATATAATTAACAGTGTTGTAGAAGGTTTCAGCTTGTCCAAGAAGTCAAAGGGTGGAAGTAAAAGTCTGGAAACCAACTGGACGTCTTAAGCAGAAGTTTATTTACTATCAATAATATAGGCCCGGGGGAACTGAAAAGTGAACATAGTCTGATCTTTGAGTGTTCAAGCCCGTTTGACTCTGCTTCCAAAGGAGGAGGTTTATAAAGCAAGTGTGTGGAGACTATGAAGGCCAGTAGACAACAGTTAGACAGCATTTAGAGACTATAAAGGCCACCAGACACTGTTTAAACAGCATTTAGAGACTATGATTCACGAGTCAAGATTCAAAAGAGTTCAAGAGAGAAAGAGTTCTTTGTTCTTGTAGTTCTGCATGAAGGTAGGAGTGTGAATAGTCCATGTTGGGGGCGGGTGGGGTCTTTGATGATGGAGGCAGCTCTCCTGTGGACTCTGCGGTGGTAGATGCTCTGCAGAGAGGGTTGAGGAGTCCTGGTGATCTTTGTGGCCGTCTTTACCACCCCCTGCAGGCGTTTGCGGTCCTTCGCCGTAGTGCTGCCGTACCACGCAGGGATGCAGTTGGTCAGGATGGACTCAATGATGCAGCTGTAGAAGGTGCTGAGGATTTTGGGTGACATGCCAAATTTCCTCAGCCTCCCCAGGAAGTACAGCCGCTGTTGAGCCTTCTTCACCACCTGTGTTGTATTGAGTGTCCAGGTGATGTCGTCACTGATGTGGACCCCCAGGTATTTGAAGGTGGCACCGTTTAAACAGCATTTAGAGACTATGAAGGCCAATAGGCACCGGTTCAACAGCATTTAGAGACTATGAAGGCCAGTAGACATTGGTTAGACAGCATTTAGAGACTATGAAGGCCAGTAGACATTGGTTAGTCAGCTTTTAGAGACTATGAAGGCCAGTAGACATTGGTTAGTCAGCTTTTAGAGACTATGAAGGCCAGTAGACATTGGTTAGACAGCATTTAGAGACTATGAAGGCCAGTAGACACATTAGACAGCATTTAGAGACTATGAAGGCCAGTAGACATTGGTTAGACAGCATTTAGAGACTATGAAGGCCAGTAGACACATTAGACAGCATTTAGAGACTATGAAGGCCAGTAGACATTGGTTAGACAGCATTTAGAGACTATGAAGGCCAGTAGACATTGGTTAGTCAGCTTTTAGAGACTATGAAGGCCAGTAGACATTGGTTAGTCAGCATTTAGAGACTATGAAGGCCAATAGACACATTAGACAGCATTTAGAGACTATGAAGGCCAATAGACACATTAGACAGCATTTAGAGACTATGAAGGCCAGTAGACATTGGTTAGACAGCATTTAGAGACTATGAAGGCCAGTAGACATTGGTTAGTCAGCATTTAGAGACTATGAAGGCCAATAGACACATTAGACAGCATTTAGAGACTATGAAGGCCAATAGACACATTAGACAGCATTTAGAGACTATGAAGGCCAATAGACACATTAGACAGCATTTAGAGACTATGAAGGCCAGTAGACATTGGTTAGACAGCTTTTAGAGACTATGAAGGCCAGTAGACATTGGTTAGTCAGCTTTTAGAGACTATGAAGGCCAGTAGACATTGGTTAGACAGCATTTAGAGACTATGAAGGCCAGTAGACAACAGTTACACAACAATATGCCGCAGTTTAGATAACGATATGCCAAGAGAAGATGATTGCATTGCTATAGCTCCTGTAAGTCAATGTTAAACTGAGGGAACACGTGGAGGATAAATTACTGAATTTATGAATGTCTCAAAACATGCATCCTTACTCTGAGCAGGCTTGCATCTCCACAAACCTGACTCCTATTTGACCTGCTCCTGCTTGTTTCCCATGGTAACGTTGTTCCTTTGACTATAATCTTCCACAATATGGCATAAAACATCATAATATATCCATAGAGAACGTTCCAACGCCTGGTTTTAACTCTCTATTTCTGTGGAATCATGCGGGTGATGTTCCATTTTGTTCTGTACAAAATAAAGGTGTTGTTATTTATTTGTATTAGTCTAATAGTAATTCCCAGGCTGAAATTATCCAAATGATTCTAGTGAAGGTTTATGGAGTTTAAAAGCACATAAACAACATCATAATTTTTCAGTTTGAGAAAAGAGCACAGCCTGAATACGCAGGGTTTGTGCGTTACATATGAATGAAACAAAACGCAACTCCAGGTCTGTTTGTGATGTGGAAACTATATTATAATAGCGCACAGATCGGAAAATAGCGTAACACGGGCCCTTTAACATTCGTCCCCTGCTTTGGTGCGTTTGCCCGGGCCACACTTGCACTTAAATGGCTCTAAGCTTAACTCACACACACAGCTACATATCTGATTACAGCGCCAGTAATTTTCTCCTCTTAAATAAGGAAGAAATTGGATAGAAATGAATGAAATTTGGCTGTCACGATGCTGTACCGGTGGAGAGGGGAGATTATGTGTTTCAGTATATCGCTGATCGTTTCCTTAGCAGTCACGGCTTAGCATAATGGAATTGGTAAACTGGTTTGCAGGACGGTCTATCTGCAGACAGGGAGGGCACTATAATGTCTTTAGACCATGCAGAATATTACACAGACTAGCAGTTAGCTCTACATGCTGTTCTCCGGGGCGAAAGTGGGGGGCTGTTTGGCACACTTAACGCAGGAAAATACTGACCAATAAAAATAACCTGACTTTTTATAGCACGCTTTGCCTAAACAGATATTTTGGAGGAGACGCTCACTTGCTCTTCACTCCTAAAATAAATAAAAACAGCATAACTAAATGTATGTGCAATTTTCAGTTTGCATTTAAAGCCATATTTATTTGACTTAAATAGATTTTTATTTATTTATTACAAAATTTACATTATATCACAAATAGTACAAAAAAAAAGATAAAATAAAAAGGTATTCTGCAGAATCTTCATTTATAGCAAAATGACACAAACAAAAAGGGCAAAAACAAATAAATAAATAAAAATTAGTAACTCATACTGGCAACCCTCAAGTGAAAGCCCATGAAACAAAATAGGTGTGTAACAAAAATAGACCAAAATAGACCAAAATAGTATAAATTAAAATTGTTTATTGCACTGAAAAACGCATCAAACACACGTTCTTACTCTGAGTGGGCTTGCACCTCCACAAACCTGACTCTTATTTGGCCTGGAGGAGGGTCTCCTGCTGCTTAAATGCTCCTTTGGCTATTCCACAATAACACATCCAGCTTTTAATACCAATAATAACCGTAACTAAATGTATATGCAATTTTCAGTTTTCATTTAAAGCCATGGTACATCATTTTTAGTTATTTGACTTATACAGATTTTTATTCATTTATTTTTATTTTTACAAAATTTACATTATGTCACAAATAGTAAAAAAAAAAATTAAAAAATTAAAAGGTATTCTGCAAAATCTTCTTTCATACTTAAATGACGCACCCACAAAAATAAATAAATAAGTTAGTTACCCATACTGACAATCCTCATACATTATGTGCCCAAATCAGATAAAAGATAATACTGAAGTGAAACCCCATGAAACAAAATAGATGTGTAACAAAAATAGACAAAAATAGACCAAAAAATATAAAATAAAAATGTTTATTGCACTGAAAAACGCATCAAAGTACGCGTCCCTACTCTGAGTGGGCTTGCATCTCCACAAACCTGACTCTTATTTGGCCTGGAGGAGGGTCTCCTGCTGCTTAAATGCTCCTTTGGCTATTCCACAATTTGACATACAGCTTTTAATAATAATAACGCATCAATTTTTATTTTGTTTTATTTATTTTTGCATCTACACACTGCATTAATCAGAAAAGTGTAACTGGCCCCCACATGTTATTGTTTCATTATTTAAAAATATGGTAATGTTGGTGATTAAATATACAGCGAAATCATTGTTGACCTTAAAAAACAAAACAAATGTGTACTTTTTAAATTTTAAATTGCAAAATATGTGTGTGATTTCAAATTTCTTTCTTTAAAACATAATCACAGAATGTTAATTTACCTTTACTTTGCACAGGAAGATGAATTCACAGGATTTTGAATAAAAAGAGCTGCACATGAGTCTGTCTGTCAGGTTTATAGTGTGTGGAGGGTGAAGGTGAGACTTTGGCCACTAGGGGTCGCACTGGCTGTGTGGAAAACACCTGCCTTCCTCTGATTCTGACGCCAATAATCCTCTGGGAGAAGTGGAAACATGTGATGGGTGAATGTACAAAGCTTTGTCTAATGAAAAAGGATTTATTCAGGTTCATATCCATCTCGTGTTATTGCTACAAACACACACAGGCTCCTCACATCATGACTTTACATTTACGAAAACACTGTGAGATTTTGATATAATGCAAATAGGTTAGAACAACTGACAACTGGAGTCAAAATGCAAAAAATACAGCTATAAAATGCACTAAACTAACCAAACGTTTCATTTTATTGGTTCTCAGATTCAAGTACGTGCTGATGTCAAAGACCCACATGTAAGAAAGAGACAGTTTTTTCTATCGATTTCTTTGTACTTTCTAATGCAATGTAAATTCACAAACACTTAACCTGGTCATTTCTATAAGTATCACCCTGCCCCGCATCTCTATTAAATATTGTCCAAGCTGTATTATAGTCCATATTTTTAAAATAAAAATATGGATTCTTGCTTTTTCACCACATCTCAGCACTTGCTATATTATTATCATTGTCTGGCCTATGTTCTTCCATTGGGTATATGCTGTTAAAAGCATCACATTAACACCAAACTGCAGACAGAGCTCAGTTTTCAGTTAAAAATGTGAATTAAAGAGGATTATCAGGCAGATTTAGTCATGTCTGATCTATCTACCTATATTTTATCCATAGGTTCTGTGAAGATTAGTGTCTAAACAATGAAAAATTAACTATTACCGTATATTTTAATGCAGAAAATATCCTCAGAACAGGATGAAATCACGTGAATATGTACATTGTATATTGGCTTAATTAAATCCAAACTATAAAAACTTGAATATATATAAAAAAAGCAGACACTCATTATCCAAACAAGGGTTCGGGAGATGTTTCTGGTTGTGTTTTACGGATCTAGTCTGGAAAAACAAACACAGTAAAAGGTGCACAGGGGACATACATCTTGATCACATTTGAGACCTAACATCATATAATCTATGGTACTAAAAAAAGCATGTAAAGAAGTGACTAATAATTCATCAAACCAAGAATAAAACAAGCCTTTGTGCTCTAGTGTGTGTTATTTCTCACTGTGTACATTGTGGTTATGGTTGTTCATGTCTGTTTGTATTCTCACTGAACTGTTTTAATTGAACTGTTATGCACAATTGCACGTTTCTGTATACTTCTCATTGTTGTGTTTTTAGGGTGACCATGTTTGATATCTGTCCAGGGACTGCAGATGAAAAATAGCTTCATACATTTACAGAAGTGTTGATTAATGTGCACTGTCCCAGCTAAATAAACCCCAAAAATTGATGGACTGCCATGCAATAATACCATCTAAATTGTATCATCTGTGTATAGACTACTCCCAGAACTGAACAGTGGGATGCCAAAAAAAACCTGTGGGATTTGACCTTGTAAAATATTATACACCGGTAATTTTATTTAAATAGTTCAACAATTTATTACCAAGTAATCTACAAAGCTTGTTCAAAATGAGTTAAAGAACACATAATTAAAGAGCATATGGTGAATTTAAAATTGCCCAATGTTCAAACTACCCGTGAAAGTTTCTGTGTGGTGTAAAACTCTGGAACAGTCTGGATACACGTCTCAATCAACGCAAAAATATCCATAAATTCAAATTGTTGTATAAACATATGGTCTGGTCACAGTATATAAAGAGCGGGTCTTCATATTAGAACAAACTGCCTTCTGTAGTGCTGCTTTATGCTTGTCGTCTCCTCACCTTTGCTGGTACGTGTCCGTTACTTGTATCTGTGGTCTGTTACTGCTGTTGGAATCCTTTTGTATTATTGCAATGTTATGATAGTTATGTTACTAAGCAACAGTTACTCATTGTTGTCACATGTAAATAGCTAATATGGTCTAATGCAAAATGTCTGAAGAATACAAAAGAAAGTGCATTATGTTAAATTACAAGAGGGGAGTGGGGTTAAATACATTTTCTTTTTCCCACTCCTTTGTGGTCAAATTGTTATTTAATTATCTTTTTTCTTTTTTTTTCTTTTTTTGAGCAAGGTACATTACAAACATAGGGACATGTACATGTTTGGGACCATTTCTGGTGTTCAAAAGGAGTAGGCTGAAGTTTAAAAAACATAATTTCCTACCCCCATTGTTTTACTATAACACATGGTTGACAAATATATACACAAATATGTATGTACATACACATATACACACATATATACCTATACATACACACACACACACACACATACATACATATATACATATGCATAAACACATATATACATACATGTGCAAATATATTTTTGTTTATGGTTGTACAAACTATATTGTACAAACACTGAGAGTGAAGAATGTAACTATTTCATTATTATTTTTTTGTATACGGTCGTACAAACTAATAATAATGATAAAGAAGGCAAAAAGTTGTCGTTTATGTATGATGTACAAAATAAACAGTTGATGAAAATGAAAAATTTAAGGATTCTGGTTTTCATTTATGGTTGTACAAACTAATAATAATGATAAAGAAGGCCAAAAAGTTTATCGTTTATAATCTTATCAAAATAAACAACAGTGAGAATGAAAAATGTAAGGAGTTTTGTTTGTTTGTTTATGGTCGTACAAACTAATAATAAGGATAAAGAAGGCATAAAAGTTTATAATTTATGATCATACAAAATAAATCGTCAATGAGAATGAAAAATGTAAGGATTTAGGTTTTGTTTATTGTCGTACAAACTAATAATAATGATAAAGAAGGCAAAAAAGTTTCTTGTTTATGATCGTATCGGCATAAGCAAAATGAGAATGAAGAATGTAAGGATTTTATTTTATTTTTCTGTATTTCTATTATGATTGCACTAATGTCATATGGATAATACTCTGTTCCATTGTAAAAGAGCGTAAATTGCTCACTTTCCCCAAATAAATCCATAAATAAAGAAAATGTTTTTAACTTTGGTCACATCGTCCGGATAATCTCCATGGCAACCTGCTTCCAGAGAGCCTACCGGTTTACAGCGATTACTGCCGTAAAACCGACATTAAAAACAGCCTAATACCACGAACACGGACTCTTTTAACCTTTTTTGAAGCATTATTCTAGTTAAATAATCTGTATTTCGAGCTCACATCGCAAACTAAGGAGTCACCGCGTTTCTTTTTCCAAACTTGAGCCTGGCCTGAAGACGCACCTGTCGTCCCGAGATCCTTTGCGTGTCCAATATGGAAGAACTGGCGGTGGAGGTTCGTGGCTCCAACGGCGCTTATTACAAGGTAAAAGCGGCTTTATTACACCGCAAGGACCGCGACAATCGGGCACGAAGCTCGGGTCTGTCCGCCGGAGGTCACGGGAGAGGCCGTTAGCGCGTCCGCCTTTCGTTTCGGGTGTTTGCTGTTAGCTTGGAGCGGCGAGGCTAGCCGGGGTTAGCTTGCGTGCTAACCTCGCTCCCAGCTCTTTCCCGACTTCCAGGCTCTCCTCATGGGCACTTTTTTCCTCCAGCATGCACCGCACAAGCCTATCCCGCATATAACTTTAGTATTTTACCCCTTCAGAGCCTTAATTTGTCCTAAAAAGTCCCCGTTTCGTGTTGTAATTGTTAGCCTGCGTGCTAGTTGACGTCAATAAGTTTCATTGACAGTTTGGTAACATGTCTCTTTTATCACATGCAGATCAGGGCGTAGTAATAACAAAACAACCGGACAAATCAAGATACATTTCAATAGCTACTTACAGATTTAGCTTAACCACTCCTTTTGTCTGTAAAGAATAGGCTTTTATACTGTTACGCGTGATCAACTTTAAGCCAAAACAAAAGATTACCAAAATATAATGTCCCCTTAATTCGTAACTGGAATTTTTTTTTATAATAAGCAAAATAGCATCTAAATGAAGGCCTAAACATGGACCAGTTTGGTTAAAAAGCTTTACTAAAATGTGCAATAGGCTAAATGCAGTTTTCTTTTAGTTTTCTGTGTTTGAACTTCTGTTTCTGTTTCACTTTTTGCAGGTTTTGTTTTAGGTTTTCATTCACCATTGTCTAAAAATAAACACATTTGGATACAGATTATTTCCACTACAAGTATTTATTTGGTCAATGTAAAGACAATACACTTGGCAGCTATTCAAAGAAGTTAATGACGTAATGAAGTTTTAATCATAATGAATCCATATTTTTTGCAATTTAGTTTTCAATTTTTGTCTTATTTTGAGGTAGTTTTGCATTTTTTATATTGTCTGGACGGCATAATTAGAAGTTTATTAAGTGTTTGGAGTTCTATTATTCGATATGTGATCATGGGCGAGTTATTTGAGCCGCAGGACGCGTTTGTGGCCCGGCTGTCGGTGTCATTCTGGTCCAGTTGGCATGTCAGACTGATACTGTAGACTTACGGGCTATTTCTGGACCCGCTGTTGCCCCAAAGCCGGGGTGCCAGAGCTCACGAGAGAAACAAGTAGACGGGACTAGACAGGGGAAGTGAGAAACAGACCGGTTTGGTACTACTTAATCCTGATTTAGCTCAGGTTTAGTCCCAGTTTAGTCCTGGTTAAGTCTAGTCTAGATTTAGTTATTTTACAGTGCCAGTTTAGTCCTGGTTTAGTCCTTTTACAGTTCCAGTTTAATCCTGGTTAAGTCTAGTTCTTTTACAATCCCAGTCTAGTCCAGGTTTAGTTCTTTTGCAGTCCCAGTCTAGTCCTGGTTTAGTTATTTTACGGTCCCAGTGTAGTCCGGGTTAAATCTAGTCCAGGTTTAGTTCTTTTATGGCCCCGGCCTAGTCAGGTTGAATTCTTTTACAGTATCAGTTTGGTCTTGGTTAAGTCTAGTCCAGGTTTAGTTCTTTTACAGTCCCAGTCTAGTCCAGGTTTAGATCTTTTACTATCCCAGTTTAGTGCTGGTTAAGTCTAGTCCAGGTTTTGTTCTGCTTTTGTGTCCTAGTTTATTCACAGTTTACAATTTAGACATATTAAGACTATACTTTTCAACACAGTTTATTAATCTTCTAAGTAATAGTACTTAAACTAATGCTCAAACTGCTTGATTTTCAGTATTTAATCTAAAATTTAAAACAAAAATTTCTGACAACCCTAAACCCTAACGTGGAAGTCCGAATGTATCCAAAAAGGAGACCGTTTTTTCCTGTTTTGTTTACATTACATCAAATTATCTTTAACTATACTGTGCGTAATAATGGTCATTTTATTCGTCATGTTATTCTGACAAATACTTGGAGACAGAAATAATTTTACAGACATGAATTCTCCCAAAATGGCAGCTGGAAATAGAAGTCTCCTGTATTTGTTTACGAGCCTGAAGATGCTTTAAATTGTGTACTTACTTGGCAACCGCGGCCTCTCATTTGCCCCACTACTACTGCCCTCCCCTTTCATTTCTCAGAATAGATGGTATTTCTCAGTCAGTGTCGCCCTCTCCCCACGCGCTTTATTTAACGTTGTTTATTAGTACTTGGATGGCACTTTACTCGCACTATTAGGACATTTACATTATAATGCTCTGAATATGCAGATTGTTTAATAATTATCCAAATTATGAGTGAATTAAAACTCTCGTGGGATTGACTGTCGATAAATTAAATAAATGAATAGTTAAAGTATTGTATTACTGATTTGGATCTCTTTATTTTTCTATTTTGATTCAGTTTTATTAAGTTTTAAAGTAGCTGTTGTAAGTAACTAATGTACTGTCTGGAAAAGGGGACGGATATCATAAGATGGCTCTTCTTTTTGCTCCTTATTATTATTTTCTTTTCCATGTTTATTTACACACTGTTTATGGCTTTTTATATTTTATGAATAAATAAACAAATAAATAAATACTAACATAACATAAAATAACAAAATAATGTAAAATAAAATAATGTAAAATAAAATGACATAAAAGTAACATTAAATAACATAAAATAAAATGACATAATAAAATAAAGTAACATAAAATAACAATAACATAACATAAAATAACAAAATACAATTACATAACAAAAATAAAGTAACAAAGTAACAAAATAAAATAATAGAACAAAATAAAGTAACATTAAAGAACATAAAATAAAATAACATAAAATGAACATAAAATAACATAAAATTGAATAACATTAAAAAATAACAACATACAGTCAGAAGCCAGTTGTGTCAATAGTATCTCACCACCTCCGAGTGTATCAAATTGTAATAATAATAATAATAATAATAATAATAATAATAATAATAATAATAAATGTTATTTATGGTGCACTTTTCATTCCATAGGACCTCAGAGTGCTGCAGTAAAACAAGAATTTAAAAACAATACTAGTTGCTAAATACCAAAAGCATCAACAGTAAACTTTTCTAAATAAAAAAGTTGTAAACCGTTAAAAATCCAAGCATATATTTATTATTATTAAATAGTTTCTTTTATTAGTCTCAGTCAGATCTGTGAGTTTGCCACTGCACTATAACGAGACACTTTCATCGGCGAAAGTTCTTAGTTTCCCTTTCACTTCCTGTGGATAAAATCAAATTAAATCTTACACAGATTCCATTGTCTTTATACAGTACAATAATTATACCATTTTAGCATTTCATAAAGTAAGTGAATATTACTGATGAGTCCGGTCAGCTCTAAACAGCACCTGTCAGTGAAATATTTCTGTGACAGGAGCATATCTCTGGTACTTTCCCCGTTCTTTATTGTTGTATGTTGTTTTATGGTACCTTGGTTGCCGGGGCGGTTGTGAATCCATGAGGGCGGTTATCGGCGCTGGGAGGAGTTTGTGTTTTGTTTCAGTCGCACATGTTTAACACACGAACCCTGCGTATTTCTGCAGAGTTCTTCTCACAAACTGAAACTGAAACTGGAACTGAGCATTTTGAGCTTCAGAGATGAACAGACTAGTAATAAAGTGTTACTCAGGCATGTGCGAATGAATCAAAACATAACTCCGGGTCTGTTTTTGATGAGGTGACAATGTTTTAACACGATTTAAAAGCTCACAAGAGTCGGAAAATAAATGCACAAAAAGTGATTTAACTGCGTGTGTAATAAATAAAGGGCTGAAAGACGAAGCCAGAATTTGAACTGACACAAAAACAAATGCTGAAGGTACCGTAATCTCCTCTACCGACAAAATATCCGCTCTTATTTTGCAAACATGTTCTGAAATGTGATTTTTTGTAATAGTTTCTCCGCTTGTATTTCAGTCTTTTTGTTCATTCTAGTCACAGTATGTCTGAAAAATCACAACAAACGTGCCGTGACTAAAAATTTAAATTGCGTTTCTGTTACGAAATAAACAAACGTGACCTATAGATGTTTCGGCCACAGCCCATTCACAAGGAAATATTTAAAGCCTGAGCAGCTGTGACCCTTGTGCTGAGTCAAAGATCTGAGTGAACCAGAGTGAAGACTGTCTCTTTATAGTTCACTGCATTTTTACTTTAAATTGACCCAAATTTTGAGTAAAAAACAAACAAACTTCTATATAAATAAGCACTGATTGATTGATATAGGCTGTATATTATGCAAAATTGACTCTTATAAGCTTTAAATCATGTTAAATAGCATAATAAAGTCCTTTTGAATAACAAAAACTGTCACAGGATTGGCTGGAAAACCTGTCAATGAAAAAATCCCACGTTGATCATTGACCATCTGATCAAAAAACTCAATTTGATTGAAAATTACACGAACGGCACTGCCCCAGCGCCACGTTTAGTCCAAGTTTGGCTCCGGTTTTGATGCGGTCTAAGCGTGAATGTAAACACACCCTTTCTCTTCTTTTAATCTCAAATAATATTCCTAATCCTCGCCCTTTTCTTTCTCTTTCAGGGCTTTGTTAAAGATATCCACGATGACTCTCTCACCATTGCCTTTGAGAACAAGTGAGTTTGTTTTAGCTTTATTCTGCGATTTCTGAACGACAACACGAGTTTAAGCTACAGAAAACGATCTGTATGAACGAATATATATTGAAACTACTTCAAGCCACTGACATAATAGAAATAAAGCAAAGATAATCCCAATAAACCTTTTTTAAATAGACAGAATCTTTAAAAGGTTTGAGCTGCAACCAGGCTGATAATTATCTATACAAGTAACTTATTCATCCATTCATGGCTCAGATCATGTTATATTAGAAAAAAAAGAAAGAAGTGAAAGAAGTACTCAGTTTTGTTACTTAGGGAAAAGTACAGATATCAGAGCAAAAAATACCAAAAACTAAAAAATATCATATGAAATAGTCTTAAAAGTGCACTGTGTAAGAGTCCAGCACCTGGTTGTGTCCGTAGAGATAAGATAAGTTGCGTTTTCCCTTGAATGTACCACAGTATGGCATTAAACTTGCGTCTTATTTAATTATAGGTGTTTTCCACAATAAAACAGTACCTGAAAAAACATACATGCGTTCTACTCTAAGCGGTCCCACCTCTCCACAGATCAGACCTGTAAATTGGCTTGGTGCTTGTCTCCATGAAAATAGACAAGTTTAATATCATACTGTGAAAAATCCCAGGGAAAGCAGCAACATCTCCATGGTGACGGACCTTCCACCCAGAAAGTTACACAGTGCATCTTGAAGTAAAAGTATTAAAAGTACCTGTTTGAAAATGCACTGAATCTGTAAAAGTATTTCGTGCAGATTTTTAGATCTAATAAAGCTTCAAATGTAGTGATTTTAATGGCGATTTGTGCTGAATTTTGTTCGACAGAAACAACTGAATCGATCTTTTTATTCTAGCTTTTTGTATTTGTTTATTTGTTGTTATATTTTTGTGCGCTTAAATTACAAATGTGTTCAAAATAAACCAATCAGGCTTGACGTCAGGTCTCAAACAGTAATACAAAATACTTTTACTTTTCTGTCCAGTTCAAAAATGTAGTGGAGTAGAAAGTACAGATCCCTGCTCTTAAATGTAGTGAAATAAAAGTAAAATCCACTGTAAATGTTTCACAGTACGGCATTAAACTTTTCTATTTAGCTGCACTGTGTAACTTTTCTGGTGGAGAGTCCGTCAAATGCTTTTCTCCATGGAGATGTTATTGCCTTGTCTGGAATGTTCCACAGTACGGTATTAAACCTTTCTATCGCCATGGAGACCAAAGCAGACCAAGCTACAGGTCAGATCTGTGGAGAGGCGACGCCGCTCAGTCAGAATGTTTGTTTTTCTAGGTATTTTTGAGCTATACAACCACCTGTAATTGAATAAACGCAAAGTAGAGCTGTTTAATGTCACACTGTGGAACATTCCAGGCAGAGCAATGACGTATCCATAGTAACAAGCAGGTGACAGACCCCCAACCAAAAAAATTACACAGTGCATCTTGTACAGTACAGTACTTTTACTTCAGAATAACAAAAAAAAAAACAGTTTATATAGTAATTCTCATAAGAGTCTACTGATTTCAGATGATTTCAGTGTTTGTCCATTGAATTTAAAGCCGCACTGTGTAACTTTTTGTTTGGGCAGTCCGTCTCCTGCTTGTTTCTATGGATACGTCATTGCTCTGCTTTAAAAGTTCCACAGTGTGACATTAAACAGCTCAACTTTACATTTATTCAATCACAGGTGGTTTTAAAGCTCAAAAATACAGAGAAAAACAAACATCCTGACTGAGCGGTGTCGCCTCTCCGCAGATCTGACCTGTAACTTGGTCTGGTTTGGTCTCCATGAAGATGGAAAGGTTTAATGCCGTACTGTGGAACATTCTAAACAAAGCAATAACGTCTCCATGAAGAAAACCATTTGACAAACCCTCCACCAGAAAAGTCACACAAAGACGTTTCCTTTTTTTTATTTTTTTTATTTTTTTTTACAATTTTGAAATTAACAAACGCGAACAAAAATAAAAATAGATTAAAAACAAAAACAAAAACTCCCGCACCTGCTTCTTTCTCCACACTCTGTACACAAAACCACACAAAAAACTCTAAACTACACAAACATTAACCGTCAGTCAAGTCCAGTCCTGTTAAAAAGTCCAAAACTGTGTCCTAACATTTCCTTTGTGTCCGTCGCTGCAGCTGGCAGCCAGAACGCCAGGTGCCCTTCAGTGACGTCAGGTTGCCCCCGCCCGACGATGCCAAGAAAGACATCGGAGAGGGGGATGAGGTGGAGGTGGGTGGAGGAGGTGTAGACTCTTCTGTTTTATCTTCTGTTTCTGTGTTTAAATACTCGCCGTTCTTCTGCTCCGTCAGATCTTCTCCAGAGCCAACGACCAGGAGCCCTGCGGGTGGTGGCTGGCCAAAGTGCGCATGATGAAGGGAGATGTAAGTGCGGTAAATGTACATAAAATTACTTTTTTTGACATTTTATAACAAAGGCAGTGCATTATTAAATCAAAAATGACCAAAAAAGAACATTTTAATATTTGTAATACACTAGATTTGTGAATATTCTCTATCTTGAAGCCTTCAGTCAGTATCAATATTACTTAACTTTAATAATAATAATAATAATGCATCAGTTTTATATAGCGCTTTTCTGGACACTCAAAGACGCTTTACAGAGCATTATTCATTCACTCCATACCCGGTGGTGGTAAGCTACTATTGTAGCTACAGCTGCCCTGGGGCAGACTGACGGAAGCGAGGCTGCCAATCTGCGCCATCGGCCCCTCCGACCACCACCAACACTCACGCACACACCACTTTCATACTAGGCAATGTGGGTGATGTGCCTTGCCTAAGGACACAACGACAGTTTTTGCAACTGGCGCCCCACTGTGGCACCTGGAATTCCTTGTGGTCTCTCATCCAAGTACTAACCAGGCCCGGCCCTGCTTAGCTTCTGAGATCTGACGGGTTCAGGCTTTGACGAGCCGGTATGGCCACTTTATCTGGTTAAAATGTTTTAAAGGGATAGTTCGGGATTTTTGACATGAATCTGTACGTCCCCGTCAGCAGAGTCGTGCATCAACACTGACTTACCCCCCGACAGCGTCCGGTGAGCCGAGTTCTTCCCCGGTTTCAGTGCTGATGAAAGTGTCCGGCGAGTTGGCTGGAGTCACGAAAATAAAGCGTTTTTCTTCTCAAAGCAATATGTGTTCAAAAGAGTGACATCACGCGTCACAAAACGAAAAAGTCAGACCTCGTAATCGCTTGGTGCCATTTTCGTGACCCTGTCGAGAGGTAATTCAGTGTTGATGCGACACCGCTGACAGGGACGGCATCCAGATTCATGTCAAAAAACCCAAACTATCCCTTTAAAAACTGCTGACTAGTCGCTAGCTGACTAATCAAAACAATATTTCTTGACTAGACAAAAACTAAAGTTACTGTTAGTTCCAATCTTACTATAAATAACTAATACAACACATGTAAATTGATTTAAAAGGAGCTCTGTTCCAGCTCCATGTCAAGCGTGATTCAGCACTGGAGCACTTTTTTTATGATCTGTTTTTTTATTTTATTTTTTTTACATGTGTCTATAGTCTCGTGCAGGGTCTCAGATGACATCATAACATTTAGTCCAATATTATTTAATACAGATGGGGGCAGCTAAAATGAATATTGTTTAACTACAGATTTTTGTTGTAATATAGCAGGTTCTTGGGTCTAGTCAGTAATAGAAATGATTAGAATCCATATTTGGGAATTTACCTTTCTGATAATTTATGTCAAAGTACAGTGTAATCAACAGGAAAAACTGGCTCTTGTCTAGTCTGAAAAACTCCAGTAAAGTCAGTGAATGAAATGGTGGGACCAGCTTCTCAAACTGCAAATAAAACAACCTAATCTAACTGCGTTCCCCATGATAGTAAATAGTTGAATTGTCCGTCCTCTCTCTTCAGTTCTATGTGATCGAGTACGCCGCCTGCGACGCCACGTACAACGAGATCGTGACCTTCGAGCGTCTGCGCCCGGTGAACACAAACGCGGCCATCACCAAGAACTCCTTCACCAAATGCACCGTCCCTGTTCCCCAGGACCTGGCACACGCGTAAGGAGCTGCGAATACTTCGGATCCTGATGTAGACCGAAGGGTTTTTACGGTTTTTATGCCCAAATTTAAAGTCCTGTATTACGCAAAATTGTCTCTTGTGAGCTTTAAGACATGTTATAATGTGACATCCTCAAAAACATTCCCAGGAGTTGTTTTGTTTCATTCACACGTTTGAGTAATCCTTTCAAGTTAACAGCTCCTTTTACCTTTAATTTAGGAAAACTTGGTCTGAAATGATCCCAATGAGTCTAGTGAAAGTGTAGGGAGTTTAAAAACACAGTGTTTTCAGTCAGAGAGAAGAACGCAGCCTAAATATGCAACATGTGTGAATGAAACAGAACAAAATTCCAGGAATGTTTTTGATGAGGAAACATTATAACATAGATCTGAGAAAAACAACGAAAAACTCAATGTGGGCCCTTTAATCTGATACTAATGTTGAGAGTAGATACACATTTTAAGGTCTCGGCACTCGATCACCTCCAAATACTTTCTGAATGGTCTTGAACCATCAGTGTGTTTTTAATTCTCAGTGGGGTCTCAGATTCCTTGATTTTGGAGCCAGTTCTTCTCTGGAACAATTAAAAACGGCTTTCAAAGTTTATTTCCTGGACTTTATTACAGTACAGACTTGTAAACATCATTATTTAACACACACAAAAAAAAGATCTGATTTCTTCCACCAAAGTCTGAACGCTGCTCTCGGTTAAAAATACTCAAGCTAAGAAATCACCGAATTGAACTAAAATGTGTTTAATTGCGCAGCCTCGGTACAGAGTATCAAACGCTTTTTCTTAATATCGAAATCAAGTTTTAAGTTTCAGTTTCGTGACGGCTCCGCTAAGCCGCTTTCTTCTGTTTCCGTCCTTCAGATGTCAGAATGAGAACGCCCATAAGGATTTCAAGAAAGCTGTGGGAGCCTGTCACATCTCCTTCTGCCCCGAGTCCAGCCAGCTGCTCATCGTGGTGCGTGTTTATCTCTTCATTTAACGCTTTACATCAGATTTAAAGGTGTATTATGTAAGTTTCCAGGTGGAGGATCTGGCGCCTGCTCGTCTCCTTGTACAGGGTTCCTACGTAACGTTGTATTTATGAATTTGGAAATAATACCTTAAAAAGACTGGGAAAAGTCTCGAATTTTTATATCTGGATCTTAAAATTTGTGCAGTGCGTAATGTCTCCGTATCACATTTCTCCTCAAAAGTAAAATTTTGTCAACCCACCAGTATTTGGTTAAATAACGTCGCCTAAATAAAGAGCGGTGGAACCAATAATTGAGAACAAAGCGCAATCCCGGGTCAAAATATGTGAAATGCTACTCCCCAGATTCCTTTGTTTGAGAAATAAACGAACACAAATTCAAGAATTTAGTTTTTCTTTGCTGTAGGTCGGAAATAGGCTGTGAAATAGGTATTAAGTTTTTATATAAATGGTCTTAAAAAGAAAGAAAACCTGTAGGAACCCTGCTTGTAGATGTTATTGATTTGCACAGAATGTTTCACAGTGTGGCATTGAACTGTGCCTTCATGAAGACAAACAGGTCTGTGTAGAGGGATCACCCTCAGCTCAGGAGATAAGTTTAATGTCAGACTGCTGAACATTCAAGTCAAAGCAACAGCATCTCCATGAAGGCAAGAAACTGGCAAATACTCCCATCAGAAAAGTTACATGATGCACCTTAAAGCCTAATGAAAATATGGTTGGAAGCATTTGACATTAGTATTTTTAATTAAAATTGTGTAAATATTGTTAAGACTTTATATTGTATTTAAAACAAAAGAAACTAAACCTCCTCCTCTTCTTCCCTTTTCCAGTCGACAAACGAGGCCACGGTGAAGCGCGTGTCTCTGCTCAGCGACATGCACCTGAGAAGCATCAGGACCAAACTGATGCTGATGTCCCGCAACCAGGAAGCCACCAAACACCTGGAGGTCAGTGCGTTCAGTAGTTCTTACTGCTGTACAAATCTGTCATCCAGCCCATCCTGTTGTATTGTTCCACCTGCTTTTTCAATGTGCTCACTGTCAAAAACCGCTCTAAACTCACAAAAGTAACGTACACAGCTGCTAAAATCATAGGACTCCCCACAGCCAACCCGGCAGACTTTAACCCTCAAAGACGTACGTTATCGTATACGATAACGAGGAATATGTTCTATTTTATAACCGCGCATAATTTTCGAACCGTAAAAGATAGAAATGTACTTTTTATTCCCTCTGAAAGTGCAGACATAGAGGTTTCCGCATATAGCTGCCTCATTATCCTGCGTCACACTCACGCTGTGTGATGACGTGCGCAAAACGAGTGTCCAATAGGAACTTTGTTTTCCCCAAACTCATGCGCTGTTTGCTTTTAGCGATTGAAAAAGTCGCTCTAAGTGATAAGATAAGATAAGATAAGATAAACTTTATTGTCCCCCGAGGGAGAAATTTGTCTTGGGCACGTAGTGCAGGGTGCAGTCAATAAATACAATACAAAAACAATACAAAACAATACAATACAATAAAATACACAAATAGTATAAATATAGAGTAAAAAGCAGAATGCAGTACAATATCATGCAATAGTGCAGGACTAGTAAGGTGACCTCAGCATAGTATGTATAAAACAGAACCAGCAGATGTGGCTTCCAGAGTTAATGAGGATGGAGTGGGATTAGGTGAAGTAGAAGTGGAGTTAATTCTTACATATATGGCAAATTACGCATCTTGGTGAGTGTAATTGCGCATCTCTTTCTATTTTTATTTGAAAGGTTTATTTCACTCCAAATGAACAAATACAAATGTAATAAACACCAGGGAAATGCAGAAGTGCTGTGGCTCTGACCCTGGACCTGACAGGAGCTGTTTCCAGGACTGGACCAGGAAAGTAATGGAGCGACTTTTTTTTGTTTTTAGGGCAATAAGGAGATTTTTAATTTACTTACAGACTTCATATTTTGCATTTTTGTAGCTAAGGCCCTAAATGAAGCATTTTTTATGTCCAAAAAGTTGTTTATACATGTTTGCTGTGTGTTTTGTATAAAAGAGTGGGAATTTTATTTTCAGTTTTTTTTACATCTCTATTTCTGGTCCTAGAGCTTTTATTACAGCCTCATGACACAACTACAGCAGCAGATTGTGAAATAACAGGTTGTACTGAACAAAAGGATGTAGAACACTTCATTATAGGGTAGGGGTGGGCGATATCTCGATATTTAAAATATATCGAGATATTTTTGAAACTCGATATGAATTCTGACATATCGATATATCGCTATAATGCTTATGTTTACTTCTGGTTTCGCCGCTTCGCTTGTTTCGCCTTCTCTGTGCCGCGCTCGCCTCCGCCTCCTGCTTTTGTCCCTGAGCTCCTCCGCGAGCCCGGACCTGGCCGCGGACTAAACCAGGACTAGAACTAAACCAGGACTAAACGCGGCCGCAAAGCCCGGGCCCGGCCACGGACTAAACCAGGACTAGGACCAGGGCTCTGCAGTGCGCCCATTTCACTCGCATTTGCGAGCAAATATTTCGTCGTGCGAACGTGGAAAACCAAACAGGCGCATCTGTGCGAGTGTTTCTGCAGCCACAATAAGGAGCTGCGCACAGACGCAACGTGACGAGTTAAACTTTCTAAATGCACGTTTCCCAGTGCGAGCGCAACCACATGACACCTCCGATCGCGCACGACCCCAGCACACGAGCTCCGCGTGTGTGCAGATATCACGAACAAACTCCGCTTCAAAACACACCCACGCCCCCTTAAACGAGGAGCCCCCGCAGCAGGACCCACACCTGCCCCACCACTCACAGACACCCGCGTGCCGCTGGACAAAGCGAGAGCTTTGGCTTTTGTCTTGGTCTTGTCTCGGACTCGAGCGCATTTGGACTCGGTCTTGTCATGAACTCAAGGTCTGAATACTGAGTGCGGTCATTTTTCATTAATGCCGCTGCTGTTGCCAATAAACTCATCCCGGTGTGCGGGAGTGCGCGGGAGTGCGCGGGAGTGCGCGGGAGTGCGCGGGAGCGCGCGGGAGCGCGCGGGAATGCGCGGGAGCGTGCGGGGCTTCTCTCTGTAGCCTGTGCCAAATGCCAAATAAATCTGTTTGTCACAATGTGCGTTTGATTTGGTAAATGTGCAGAGGCTAAATACCACTTTAAAACAAGAGAACGTAACTCCAGTTTAGAATTTGAAAATACAGGTTTAAAAATCCTACACACTTTATTCACTTTGAAGCAGTTTTGTGTCAGTGGAAGTTCTCTTAAAGAAGAGGTTCTTAAACTGTGGGTGAGGGTCCAAAAAGGGGTGTCAAGAGTGTTTAAGTGCAGAACTAAATGAATATTAATCAGATAAAATTTGTTTTTTTGTTTTTGCAGCAGTTTGGGGGGGGGCTGTATTTTTTCCTGTAAAGATATCGAGATATATATCGTATATCGAGATATAGCAAAATATATCGAGATATATTTTTTGGTCCATATCGCCCAGCCCTATTATAGGGTAAAAGGGGCAGTTTTAAAAGCAAAATTAAGGAAAAAGGCGAGGAGAAATGTAGTAAAATTGCCCTTAGGTCTTCGAGGGTTAATAACAGGGCCATCGGACGCATTGCACTTTCCATAGAGCAGGACCCCGCTCACCCCTCTGCCCTCAGGACGGAGGTACAGGGCGCTCAGGTGCAGGAGGGCCCGCGTTTAGCAGAGGCCTGATCCCGTTGACCATCATGTTTTTGATTGGTAGCCCCTGATGAGTGCACAGTAATGCCTATTGTAATGTGTCTGTGTCTGTTACGTTGTGTTGTCACTGTATGTGTCAAATGAGCTCTGTGTATGTGAAAATGAATTAGACAATAAAGTCTAAAAAAAAAAAAGTCTAAATATACTGTATAAGTGTGTAGTGTACGTGCAGAGGTGGGTAGAGGAGCCAAGAGTTTTATGTGCAAGTGAGTGTAACATTACATTCAAATTAGCCTTAGTAGAAATAGAAAGTTGTGATGCAAGAAATGACTCAAGTAAAGGTAAACATTTATATATGATCACGTGAGTAACGGTAAGCGAAACTGTGTCGTAACGGTTGATTAATGTGATTGGAAGTATAAATTTAAAGGTGCATTCTGTTACTTCCCTGGCGGAGGGTCCGTCAAACGCTTTTCTCCATGGAAATATTATTGCTTCGTCTGGAATGTTTCACAGCGGGGCATTAAACCATAGACTGTATTAAAAAAGTGGACTGAGTGAGTGTGTGCGTCACCCACAGCGTTCAGCTCGGCTCAAATGAAGCGTGTGTTGCTCACGGTTACAGGAGCGAATCTGGAGCCAGGTTCCATATTCGGAAATCCGACCGCGAGTGTCATAGCAACAGCGAGAGCCAATCATGATTGAGATCGTTAAATGTGCCGCCCTCCTCACTGGAAACCGGGAAGGGGGCTTACTCAGCAACGAAACGCACGAGCTGTCAATCAAAACTCAATCAAATCAAAACATATACGGTCTGTGTATTAAACCTTCAGTGTTTCCCACAGAAAAAATAAAATAAAAAAAGACTATAATTCGACATAGGCAACAAGGCAACTAAATGAAATAATGAAACGGCATGAGCTTGTTTGGTGCATATGTCCTATCAGAACACCACATTTTACGAGGCTTTCTGAAAAATAACTCCAGTGCAGCAGTATTTTTGAGCTATGAAACCACCTGTAATTGATGTAAAGTAGATCTGTTTAATGTTGCACTGTGGAACATTCCAGGCAGAGCAATGACACATTCATAGAAACAAGCTGGTGAAAGATCCTCCCCCAGAAAGTTACACAGCGCACCTTTAAGTAGGAATGATATGGAGCTTGAAATCTCAAGGCCGCCACACACCACAGGAGAATTTGCCCGATTTCGGCTGCGATTTCTTCTTCCCGAGTTCAGGGAGGCGTGACCCGACTTTTTGTCTCCGTGTGCGATTTTGAAGCCGCTGCTCCTCGTGTGTGGAGTCAGTGTCAGATCAGAACCACCGAACATCAACAACGCGACGGAAACAGACGATAAAACAGAGCGTCAGGGGCAGAGGAGCGACGGACACAGAGACACAACAAACAAACTCAGGATAGAGCGAAAGTAAAGACTTTATTCCTCACCTAATGTAAAGTGGAACATTTAAAGTGCAGCGTCTGATCCACATCATCCATAGAAATTGTCCTCCGCAAATAATGACATCCAGTCCACAAAACCGCACTATTAATCCAGTTTGAAACGTTCTTTAAAAGTAAACGTAAGGCGAAAGTTGTTCCTCGCATGTGTTCACGTCCAAAGAGCCTAAAGCTGCAGATTAGCAATAGTGACTCTACTTCCTGTGGACTTTATCGCCGCCTTTTCTGCTTTAAAGATCTTTGAACACTTAAAAGTCTCAATGTAGTTTGACTGTAGACAGGAAACAGCTGACGTGATCGCGCTCACAGCTTTGCAGCCTGTTTTACGCAGACAGATCCCGCTGCAGTCTGTGAGATCAGAGATTTGAAGTCTCATAAGTTTCTCCTCGTGTCTGTGGTGTTTGCACTTTTTGTCGCATGTTTTTAAAATCGTTCAAGACCGAAAAATCCTCTAGTGTGTAGCGGCCTTAAGTTATTTGAGCCAAAGTTACTGAGTAGATGTACCCACCAGTGTAGATACAGCTGTCTAACTTATAACCACTGTATTGTAATGTCCGTATCGTGTTTTGCGCAGAGCTCCAGGCAGCTGGTGTCGTCGTTCCAGGAGGAGTTCATCGTGAGGCCGGACCTGATGGGACTGGCCATCGGGAGCCACGGCAACAACATCCAACAGGCTCGAAAAGTCCCGGGGGTCACTGCCATCGAACTGGACGAGGAGACGGGCACGTTCAGGATCTATGGAGAGGTGTGTACAGAGCGGATACACGTGGAACACTGCGGTTTGTTATGGACTGTTTTATAGCTCCACACATCGACGGTTGTTTTAAAGGGACCATATTATACTCCGTTTTCTGTTTCTGTCTGTGTTATAATGTTGTTTCCTCACCACAAACATATCTAGAGTTGTATTTTGTTTCATTCTCACATATTTAATTGCTAAAGTTGTTTTAAATATATAAATATATAAATAAACTTGAATTGAATTGAAGTGAATTTAACACACAAACCCTGCATATTTAGGCCGAGTTCTTCTTTCCAAACAGAAAACACTCCACCTTGTGATGTCATGTGGTGATACAGGTAGTGCTCCATTGTGTTTTTAAACTCCACACACCTTTATTAGAATCATTTGGATAATTTCAACCCTGGAATAACCCATCTCTACTGAACTAAAGTTAAAAGGAGCTGTTAACTTGTAAAATATTACTTCATCACGAGGTGAAACAGAACATTTTGAGTTTTAGACATGTAGACAGACTAATAATAAAGGATTACGCAAACACCCAAACATGTAAACAGAACGAAACACGACTCCAGGTCTGTTTTTGAGGAGGTAACAACATCATAACATGACTCAATTTTGTGTAATATAGGACCTTTAAAGATTTGTGAAACGAAATTTGCTATTACAAATACTTTGCACTGGTCTAACTCATTCACAGATACAGATTGGTGAGTGAACACTGTTTTCTTTCAGACTGCAGAGGCTGTGAAGAAGGCCAGAGGATTCTTAGAGTTTGTGGAGGACTCTGTGCAAGTGCCAAGGAACCTCGTAGGTAAGAAAAACGCAGAGAGGACTGAGAGCTTCAGACAGGTACAAAACACACTGTAGTAACACAACCAGCTTTACCAACAGGAGTTTAGTGACAGAAAAGTATTCAAAAAGTGAGCGGAAAAACAACGGGATTCTGCAAAACTACAGTGTGCACCGTAGAGCTGCGCAGTTAATTGCATTTTAGGTGTAATCTAGAGTTAAAGGTGCATCGAGCAACTTTTCTACTAGAGTGACCGTCAAATGCTTCGTCTGAAAATGTTTCACAGTACGGCATTAAACCTTTCTATCTTCATGGAGTCCAAACCAAGCCAAGTTCCAGGTCAGATCTGTGGAGAGGCGACCCCGCTCACAGTCAGAATGTTGTTTTTCTAGGTATTTTTGAGCTATAAAACCACTTGTAATTGAATAAAAGTAAGGTTTAATGTCACACTGTGGAAACTTCCAGGCAGAGCAATGTCGTTTTTTTTAGGTGTTTTTGAGCTATAAAACCACCTTTAATTTAACTAATGTAATGTATTAATGTCATATTGTGGAACATTACATACGTAGAACTGTGCAGGTAATTAAATTTTAGTCGTAACCCAGGTTGGAATAATAAATGAGGATCTTGGGTCTTTTTAACGTAGAGATCTTCAGCCAATTCTCTGCAGACATTGGACGAAGAAATTCCATACTTTCATGACTAAAGCTGGTTTTGCATATAGTGAAATTAAAATGGAAAGTTATTTTATTTGTTTTAATACTTCTAAGGAATAAGGAGTTGTATTAGGATGTGTTACAAATACTTAAAAATATAAGTAATTAGGGGGAAGTACCTGCATTTGTAGGGCTGGGAATCACAGTTTTCCTCGTAATTTCATACATACGTAGCTCGTGACACGATAAAGAGGTACTTTTTACATTTTACAAACCCCTTTGAAACATATTCTTTGGCTGTTACCGAGTTTATCTGTAACCGCTGACTGTCATTCATATCTTTCAGGAAAAGTCATTGGTAAAAATGGGAAGGTGATCCAGGAGATTGTGGATAAATCCGGAGTGGTGAGAGTCCGGATTGAAGGAGACAACGACAACAAGCAGCCCAGACAGGAAGTAAGTTTACAGCACGACAAATGTCAACGGACAGTAAAATTAATCCATGCAGGAAAAACGCTGGATCCTTGAGTTTAGAATAATGGGAAAGTGAGGATTGTTGCCATTGTGACTGAAAAAAAAAAACAAATCTTGTGAATGGAAAAAGGTAAATGTTATATGTTAAAAGTAAGGTGAAAGCCATGAATACCTACAAGATTCTGTTCTGTTCTATTTTCATCAACATTTTAATAATTTTCCTCTTACATATTCTTACAGTAGAGCATTCAATCGCAAACTCAATTGTTTAAAGTGCCAATATGATGCCATTTTTCTGTTATAGTGTAGTTTCCTCATCACAAACAGACCTGGAGTTGTGTTTTGTTTCATTCACTCATGTTTAACACACTCTTTTGTGATCAAATTTTTATTCAAGTGTTATTTGTTATTATACAGGTTGCAGTAAACTTACGATTTTTCTTCTTTTTAAACCGACACCTCCCACCCTATAATTCCCTCATGGGCAAATACAGAACAAATATACACACACATAAATACATACGCGCATATTCAATTCAATTCAATTCAATTTCCTTTATTGTCACATGTGCATATACATACAAAATATATACAGCACAGATGAAATTGCTGACATGTATATACAATATACATGTACAGAATAGCATACATATACAATATACATGTATATAAAATATAGAATAGAATATACGCATACATGCATGTATATATGCACATATACATACACATAAAAAATAGTCTAGGTTTAAGTTCGCTCTGTACAAAACAATTGCAGATTTCCTGCATCAAAAGACATCAGCAGAAATTGCATTATACATACTTATTATGTATCATACATACAGAATTAACAAAGAGTACACATATTGTGTACATTTTGCAAACATATGCTCTGATAATGTCTCTAAGTAACAACTATACTGTACATTCAGATCTCAGTTTAGTCAGTAGGTTGGACCAGCAAGAAATGTTTTTTACAGCAGAAAGCTCCAGTTGAATGATTTCTCTGTAAGATAAGAGCCATTCTCTCAGGGTCAGAGGTTGGACTGATGGCATATTACCATTTCTTTGGCAGCTGTAAGACCTAGGTTCTTCTCTCAAACAGAAAACACCCTCTTCCACCTTGTGTTTTTAAACTTCATACATTTTGACTCGAATAATTTGGATAATTTCAGCTCTGGAATTGCCCATCTCTACTGAACTCAAGGTAAAGTGAGTATTTTGAGAGTTGGAGAAGTAGACAGACCAATAATAAAGAGTTTCTTAAATGTGTGAATGAAACAAAACACAACTCCAGGCATGTTTTTGTGGAGGTAACAACATTATAACATGGCTGAAAACTCACAAGAGTCAGTTTTGTGTAATATAAGACCTTTAAACTACAGCGATTCAAGAATGTTTAGCTTATTTCCTAAAATCGTGCAGTCCTATTTTGTTTTGTTATCCTTTAGCCACTGTCTTCTCTGAATTTGCTTATGGTGTTTTTTTGTTGTTGTTGGCGACACAGGGAATGGTTCCGTTCATCTTCGTGGGCACAAAGGAGAACATTGGGAACGTGCAGGTGTTACTGGAGTACCACATCTCCTACCTCAATGTAAGCGCTCCTGTATGTACTTTCACACGGGGATATGGGGCATGTGTGTCAGCCTGTGCCCGTCTGTGCAGTGGTAAGAAAAAGCATGACCCTCCTTCACGTACGGAGGTCAGTGTTTGTGGGAAGCATTGCCTGGGATCCAGAATACACGCTTCTTAAATACTTGCCACTGGTCACTGGCGAATCTCCTCGAGTTCAGATGGACGTGATCGACAGGAAGGATCAGTCCGTACCAGAAAAATAAAGGGAAAAAATATCACAAAGGACTAAAAAACATTGCACATTTTTGCAGCATCAGTGAGCGAGGCACTAAACTGATTATATTTGTAAATGTGACCAATGAGCTCTTTTATTTCACATGCACTTAACTAATTAATGAACTAACTAATTAATTAATTTCACTTAACAAATCCAATTGGAGTGGGGGCCAGACAGATATCAGTATGTATAAAAAATACAGAGATATAGAAGTCTGGATTTAACAGGCAAATTAATAGTAGTATTAGTATTAGTAGCAAATTATCTTTAACCAAAGTACCGTATTTTTCAGATTATAAGTCGCTCCGGTGTATAATTTGCAGCAGCCAAAAAATGCACAATGTAGAACAAAAAAACATATACAAGTCGCATTTTTGGGGTGACATTGATTTGATAAAATCAGACACCCGGAACAGACAGTTCATCTTGAAAGGCGAGTTATAGTAATAACAATAAAACAGAGCAACAGGCTGAACATGTGTCTGGTTTGTTCACTTCACATATGAACAGTTATTCAGAAAACTAGAGCAGAAACAACAGAACAAGTTTACCAAACTCTCCATCTTACTCCAAATCACTAAATCCACTGAATTCTTCGTCCTCAGTGTCACTTCTGAGAAACTCCAGCTAAATCCAGCTTTTAGCCACGATGAGCTTTTTGTTTTCTTCGTTGCAGTTCGAGTTTCCTCCTTTTTTCTCCAGTCAAACACAAGTTTCTCGCTCACTCCAAACTTTTTTTCTGCTGCTCGATCACCGTTTTCAGCTGCAGATTTCAGCACTTGCAGCAGGACAGCGGCTCTTTCTGCAGGAGAAATGAGCAGTAGAGCGAGAAGTGACAGTGGTGCAGGAGTAAGAGCACGAGGTGGAGCAGATACTGGAACACAAGAGCGCCCTCTCGTCAGTGTGAAAATAACCAACATGTGAAATTATAATCGTTTATATATATATATAAGTCGCACCAGAGTATAAGTCGCAGGAACCACCCAAACCATGAAAAAATGCGATTTATTGTCCGAAAAATACGGTAATAGATCTAGTTTTCTTCTCACTACATTTCTAATATCTTGTATATTCTTTGCATGTGGTAGTTCTCGTCAGTTTTGTGCACGCTTATTGCTGTGTGTGTTTGTGTGTGTGTGTGTGTGTGTGTGTGTGTGTGTTTGCGTTGTGTAGGAGTTGGTGGAGCTTCTCACAGAGGGAGAGCACCTTGAGGAGGAGCTGAGGCAGATTAAGTCTTTCACTCAGAACCGGAGCTCAGCAGACTTCAGATTAAACCACAGGAAGCTCTCAGCCAGTGCAGGACATGTGTATGAACAGGGAGCCCAGACACAGGTTTTCTCCAACACTACAACTCTGTGATTAGAAAGTCAAGATTAAACTATCGAAGAGGCTCTACATGATTTTTCCCACGTAATAAAGTGAAATATGTATTGCTTTAGTACAGATGTATAGTGAAATGTTAAAAGAGCTTTTTTTTTTCTGGTGGAGGGTCTATCACCTGCATATTTCTATAGATATGTTATTGATCTGCCTGGAATGTTCCACAGTGTGACATTAAACAGCCCTACTGTATATTTACTCAATTACAGGAGCTTTTATAACTCAAAAATACCTAGAAAAACAGACATTCTGACTGTTCTGACTGTTCTGGTTTGGTCTCCATGAAGACAGAAATGTTTAATACCAGACAATCAATAACATTTCCATGGAGAAAAAAAACATTTAACGCACCCTCCACCACAAAAATTACACAATGCACCTTTAAAAGCAGTTTTGGATCAAAACAGAATCCTTTACTACCTGGGAAAAATTGTGTACTGCACCCTTTTATTGATATTTCTGATCATGAATCAATGAATGAATGGAGTCCAGATTAAACGATTAAAGGGTTGTACCTGATTTTTTTCGTGTAAAAACTACTCTTAGCCCAGTACAGATATGCTGTAAAATATTAGTGATGGGACAAGATCTCGTGCCTCAAGATCTCACGAGAAAAAACTGCCACAAGATCATGCGCACGTGACAAAAAAGATCTTGTGAGATTTTTTCCCATCTGAAGTTATGTTTAGTTTGGACTAAAAAACATTAAAAGCTGGTGAGTTATACAATTTGAGAAGCTGTGGTTTCAAATAGTAGGACTAAAATGACCACTAAAGAATTACATAACATAAATGAAAACAGTGAAGTCAAAATTCAAATGGTTGCGCTACTTATTTATCGCAAATGATGTCAAAATCTCATCTTGTCTCGTTCCAAAATGCCCAATCTCGTGGTGCGTCTCGTCTTGTGAAAATTGTGTCTTGTCCCACCCCTGTAAAATATGTATCTTAAAATGTTTTATGGAGCAAAACAGAATATACTCTGCTACATGGAAACAATATATGCATTTATCTAACGTAATAACAATAATAACGGTCATACAGTCAATATGAATAAGTGTTAATAATTATACACTACATTTTTTGTGGTACGAGCCCTCAAAAAATCCTTGACAAAAATATCTTAACATCAAACTAATACACAGTTTATTAATAGGAGAGTAAATAATTAGGAGCAGACTGAGGTTATGCAGAATACAACATTAATGAGAGCCAAATAAATCCATATTAACACAGAATTAATCACAATCAATCAAGTATGAAAAGTAGGAGCCAGGTAGATGTGATAGAAGAAGAAAATACTATTGACATTAAATTATAACACATGTGTCAAACATGCGGCCCGGGGGCCAGATCCGGCCCTCCAAGACCTTTAATCTGGCCCTCGGCTAATTTTTCTATTAAAATACTTAAAATTTTCTGATTTTTCTGTTAATTTTCTGCACCGTTTAGCATAGCAGCGTCTCCGGGGTTTCTGTACGTTGCGACTCCCACCAGAGCAGCACAAATGAAGACTTTCCTCTTTCCAAACGCTCTTAAAGGACGATCGTTTTGACTGTCGACCGTGACCCTCATCAGCAAAATGTCAAAAAATAAGAAAAGTAGATGCTGAGTTCAGGATTTCCCAAGAAAATTAGTCTAATTCTTATTTGTTGACAGAGGTGAATGGGAAATCTGTGCTCAGTGTGTTTGGCACAAGTGGAGTTGCTCGAGGAATATAATCTTAAACACCACTACGAGACACGGAGAAAAATACAATAACTTGAAGAGAGAACTGAGTTTTCTGATCCGGCCCTTTTGGGATCAAAGTAGGTTGCATACGGCCCCCGGACCAAAATGAGTTTGACACTGAATTATAACATTAGTTTTGTCCTTGGTCACTCAAAAGTAGATCATTTTTACAGCCAAAAACAGCAGCAACAACAACAAAAACAGTCTTCTTTTTGACATCGGTATTTTGTGTTCATGTTTTCTTTGTAATTATGCCCCCAGGCTAACGATATATTGTGAGAATCCCTGTGTTATCTCTAGGAGTTTGACCTCTGTGCTTCTCCCTCTGCTCATTTTGCCCCGTTCGATTTCTCCCGTCGAAGGAGGTGGAGCAGCTGCGAATGGAGAGGCTGCAGATCGACGAGCAACTGCGTCAGATCACCCAGGGCCACCGCTCGTCTTCAGACAGAGGGGCCTACAACGCAGAGGGCAGTGCCGGCTCGTCCGCCGGCCGCCCGTACAACGTGAGGGGGCGCAGGGGCAGGGGCCACAGCTACAGCACCGGATATGGTCAGTACACGACTATAAGGAAGCTACGGGTTTATTATTATACGTCATAAGTCCTTTTCTTATTGAGCGCTGTCATAAAAAAGCACGAGCTGGAGTAACTCTGAACATGAACATGGTGTCGCTGCAAAGTATCATTTACTTGCTTTGCAGTGGCCTCATCCTGGGGCGGACTGCATGTATGTCTGTGGAGGAATGTTCAGCAGATACCATGACGACACAGTGCACACATGATCAGTAGAGATGTCCCAATCAAGTTTTTTTTGGCTTCCGATCTGATTTTTTAAAGAATTTCTCTTTCCGATAGCGATCCGATGTTCTTTTTTTTAATATAGTTTCAGTAGCGCGTGTCGTGTCGTGAAGGAAGTTCTTACCTTAGCTCCAAAAAGTCCATTAGACGACCAAAGCCTGACCGACCTTTACCTTCTCTGAAATGTCTCCTCCAGTGTTTGCTGCTGTGGCTTTACCACTTTGCGCTTGTAAATATTAAACTCGTCCGGATGATTCTTTTGTAAGCGACGAATCAAATTGGTCGTGTTAAAGTGGCTCTGCTGGTTCCTCCAGGAGAAACTGTTTGTTTGCAGCGATTGCGTCGCTGTTTGACTCTCGTTTTGTTGTAGTGAAAAGTCCCACACAGCGACATGGTGGAGTTTTGATTTACGGCTGCTGTAAAGTGCCTCGATGCTGAAAAAACATGTGAAGCTGGTCCAATCACGTGACCGAATCCAATACTGTCCGATACTCATAAAAGAGCCGGATCAAGAGCCGATACCGATACAAAATATTGGATCGGGACATCCCTAATGATCAGTACTCATGGTCCAGTTTAGGTGTTTAACATTCAACCCAAAAGGTGAGAGGGACTCAGATTGCTGGCTCATGCTGTTGAGCTGTGGCTGTAATTTGAGAGGGACAAATCGGCTCACCTGTTGTACTTCTTTGTGGTCAGATTGTGATCAAATGAAGCTCAGATTAAAGTGTAACTTGAGCAGAGCTTCACACAGAATACTCTGAGTCAAATACTGTGTGATGCTTGTTTGTCTTATGCAGTGTGTTTGTTTGTTTTAGGCACCAACTCGGAGCAGTCCAATGCCTCAGAGACAGACTCAGAGCGCAAAGACGAGCTCAGCGACTGGTCGTTAGCCGGAGAGGACCAGGACAGGTCAGTGTCTGGAGAACTTAACTGTAGCAAATACATGTATAAAGTAGTATTAAAAACATCTGTATTTGTCTTCCTGACTGTTGTCCTTCTGAACAGGGAGCATGAGAGGGGTTCTCGCCCACAGAGGGACAGTCGCAGGAGGCCCGGAGCCGGACGAGGGAGAGGGGGATCTGGAGGGAGGGGCAGAGGACGAGGAGGATACAGCAACACATCTGGTACAATGTTCAGCTTTACACCCACGTGAAAAACAACATGTATCATGCAATAGAATAACTGCTCCATGCTAAAAGTATCAGTGTTATAGTGCATCTTTTATGTTCTTTATATAGAATATATATGACCAGTTTAAACACATTTTTCTGTAGATATTTCTGATAAAATTACAGCCTGAAAAAAAAAAGTTGTTTTATAGGGCTGACAATAACGAAATAATTCATATTAACAATCTGGAGATCTGTAATATTTAGTTTTTTGCTCTATGTGCAAATATTGTTTGACTTCATCAGCCCCTGTCAGTAAGTGAGTGAGAGAAGGCAATAGAAGTCAGACTGGTACAATTTTAAGAGTTCAATATCTTAAAAGGTGAGTATTATATATTGCTGTATTTCCCACCCTCCACATTGGCCCTGTGTCACAGAAATACTTTTTTGCCTGTAAGAAATGTCACTGTTTTAGTTACTGAGCAATACAATCTTTTCAGTTCTTAACTATTTCCTGCTGTGTTCAGGCTACCGAGACCATGAGGCCAACCACGCCTACGGCTCGATGGAAGCCAACACTGAGACCGACCAGACCGCCGACACAGACGCCAGCGAGTCCAACATGTCCGCCAACCGCCGCCGCCGCTCCCGGCGACGCAGGACCGACGAGGACGCCACGCTCATCGACGGGATGAGCGAGTCTGACAACGCCTCCGTCAGCGAGAACGGAATTGGTGAGTTTAGAAAACAGGGAGACATGTTAAGACACAGTGAAAGGTGCTAATTTTATGCAAATGGACACAGTTCGAGGGCTGAGGATGTAAAGAGTGTACAGTGTGACAGTTTGGGGAGAAATTGAGTTTTATTTAGAAAATGAAGGATTTTGAGTGGAGCTCTGATAACTCAAAACATGTATTCATTCATTTTATTACTGTTAATTAACACAAAATCTTATTATCCTTTGAACATAATATATCAGAGCCAGAGCGCTGTAGTAATCTGCCATACTTAGTGTCATGCTCGGTTATTTCTGCCCTGGGCGAGACTGACTAAAGTGTGGCTGCCAAACTCTGCCTGTCCTTCAAATACTATAATATTTTAACATTAGTTTTTATTTGCAGCAAATTTTTCATCCCTCTGATTTCAATAGATACATGTAGCTCATGGGAAATCCAAGGCGCGTGATTTGTCTTGCCCAATAATACAAAGACAGTGTACACAGGTTGGAGCAGGGACTGAACCAGCAATCATTAAAGGTGCACTGTGTAACTTTTGCTGTAGTGTTCACCACCTGTTTGTACTGTTACTAAAATGTGTCCGTTTCCGTGTAAAATCCTGTGACACCACCAGGCAAAGCTTCAGGTCAGATCTGTGGAGACGTGACCCCACGTAACGGATGTTTTATTTAGCTATGAAAAACATCTATCTGGCAAGTTTAATGCTTTACTGTGGAATATTTTAGACTGAGCAAATGGAGACAAGCAGATGGTGGAACCCCCCCCAACCAGAAAAGTTACTTAACACACCTTTAATTTACGTGTTTATCTGTTGTGTAATAGTTTTCCTTTTCAAATGGAGCTTAAAGGTGCACTGTGTAACTTTTTAGGGTCAGGATTGGTCACCTTCTTGTTTCTATGGATACGTTACTGCTTCAAATGTTCCACAGTATGACATTAAACGGCTCTACTTTACATTTATTCATTTACAGGTGGTTTTATAGCTCAAAAATACCTCGAAAAACAGGCATTCTGACGGTGAGCGGGGTCGCCTCTCCACAGATCTGACCCTTAACTTGGTCTGGTTTGGCCTCCATGAAGATCCTCCACCAGAAAAGTTGCACAGTGCACCTAGTTTTTCCCTTTCATTTAAAGTAACCGGACTTCTGTTTGGTCCTTTTTGCTGCTTAGCCCAGTATTTACTAGTACTGTAAATACTAAGTTGTACAAAGTTGTGATTCTGGTGAACTCTCCAGATGAGTCTGAAGCCAAACCTCAGCGTCGTAATCGCAGCCGCCGCCGCCGCATGCGTTACCCCGAGGAGAGGCAGCCAGGTAACCGTGGTGACGCCAGGACTGAGGCCGTGTGCAAAACCCTGTGTAACGAAAGTGCCGTCTAACCTGTGTGTGAAGTGAAACATAATACCCACGTTTTCCTCTAATGGAAACCACGGGGAGGCTGCCTGACAACACTGTGCTCCGTGTCTGTGTTTTTTTTATTTAAAGACGATTAATACAGCGAAACAGTGAACAGGGCTGGGCGATATGGCTGTAGAAATGGTGATCCTCATGTTTTTGACAATATGATGCTGTTTTATTGGTAATAACATTGTCATTCAGGATTTCTCTGTAAAGGTAAGGGAAACGTTATTGTCCCAGAGAGGAAATTGGTGTTACTGTGGCTACTGGTACCATTTAAGCTCCATGAATTTTACACACAGGGTCCCCACAGTCATGGAAATCCTGGAAAAGTCAGGGAAATTGAAAATGTCACTTTCCAGGCCTAGAAAAGTCATGGAATTTTAGTATCTCTTTCACATAACTACGGCGTTATGTTAAGTTTTCATTCGGCTATTATGCTTATTTCTGAATGTCTGCGCAGACGCTCCAGCAGGACGACACACGATAAAATCTTTTGTTTAAAAGAGACGACAATAAATGCACTGACAATATTTTGAATGTTAAAAAACTCTATTACCAAACCATAAGGTGAGTGGAAAGGGTTAACATTTCACATTTAGCCCTAAAAGTCTGCGAAATTACACATGTAGAGGCCGTAAAGTCATGGAAGATTAACTTTAGGTCATGATAAAATTTTGAAATTTTGTCTCATTACATAAGACACATAAAATTCAGCTCCATATCCACAATATCTGCTTCCTGATCATAAGACTGCACAGAAAAAGAGTTCACAAATCCACAACTATGAAAACATACATTACTTTACAATAAAATTATAAGTTAAATGCAGCTCTTTGTTTAAATGCACACTTTCCCCCTCCCATTTCTCCTATTGGTCAGTATTTGTCGTGCTCTGTGTGAGTGGCAGGAGGGTTTAACCAATCACAGACAAGTACATGATGCACTTTGTCAAGGTGCAAGTAGCTTTAACTCTTAAAGGCAACGTTAGTCTATAAAGCAGCGTTGAAGGATGAGTCAAACGCAGAGGACAAACCTTCCTATGGGGACAATAAAGTGTACCTTAACCTAAGTGTAAATGAATTGTAATAGAAATTGTGACAGATGCTAAAATTGTGATATAAAAGCAATAATAATCCATCACAAATGGTTAGAATATCATGAAAAAGATCTGTATTTTTTGTCATTCAGTTCAGAAAGTCAAACCCATATATTATGTAGATTGTTTCAGTGAGTTTATTTCTTGAATTTTTAAGATTGCGGTTTACAGATAATTACAAACCAAAATTCTCTGAAATATTTGCCCCCTTCACATCACAAACTCCTTCAAAAAATCTGCTCAAAACTCAGCTTTTCCTCAAAACCCACAGCCCACACACACACGACTGCTCCTCGTTACTGTTTTTGTCTGTCCTTGTCCTTGTTTTAGTGTTAATTTATTGTGAAGCGTCTTTGTTTTACCGTGAAAAGCTGTGCATAAAACTAGGGGTGGGCGATATCTCGATATTTAAAATATATCGAGATATTTTTGAAACTCGATATGAATTCTGACATATCGATATATCGCTATAATGCTTATGTTTACTTCTGGTTTCGCCGCTTTGCTTGTTTTGCCTTCTCTGTGCCGCGCTCGCCTCCGCCTCCCGCGTTTGTCCCCCGAGCTCATCCGTGGAGCCCGGAGCTGGCCTCGGACTAAACCAGGACTAGGACTAAACCAGGACTAAACCAGGACTAAACCAGGACTAAACGCGGCCGCAGAGCCCAGGGCTCGGTCGCGGACTAAACCAAGACTGGGACCAGGGCTCTACAGTGCGTCCATTTCACTCGCATTTGCGAGTAAATATTTCGTTGTGCGAACCGGAAAAACAAACAGCATCTGTGCGAGTGCTTCTGCAGCCACAATAAGGAGCTGCGCACAGACGCAACGTGACGAGTTAAACTTTCTAAATGCACCTGCCCAGTGCGAAGAATCAACTGTGCCCGGCACGACACCTCCGATCACAAGACGACTCCAGCATACGAGCTCCACGTGTGGCTGATATCACTCATACGAACAAACTCCGCTTCAAAACACACCCACGCCCCCTTAAACGAGGAACGCCCCACAGCAGGACCCACACCTGCCCCACCTCTCATTAGACACCCCCACACCGCTGGACTTCCTTCTCTAAAGCGAGCGCATTTGGACTCGGTCTTGTCACGGACTCAAGGTCTGAATACTGAGGATCATATTTGTCACAATGTGCGTTTGGTTTGGTAAATGTGCAGAGACTAAACATCACTTTAAAACAAGAGAATGTAACTCCAGTTAGGAATGTCAAAATACAGGTTTAAAAATCCTAGCCACTTTATTCACTTTGAAGTAGTTTTCTTTAAAGTACCAGTGGAAGTTCTCTTAAAGAAGAGGGTTTTAAACTGTGGGTGAGGGTCCAAAAAGGGGCACAGAGTGTTTAAGTGCAGTACTAAATGAATATTAATCAGATAAAATTTGTTTGTTGTTTTTGCAGTAGTTTGGGAGGGGGTTATTTTTCCTGTAAAGATATCGAGATATATATCGTATATCGAGATATAGCAAAATATATCGAGATATATTTTTTGGTCCATATCGCCCAGCCCTACATTAAACCCATGTATTATTATTTTTACTCTCTGTGTCATGAGTCTATAATATATGGGTTTGATTTCCTGAAATAAGTGACAAAATATCAAACCTTTTCATGATATACTAATTATTTGTAATGGAGTAGTGCATATATACGTTTTATATAGTGATTTTTCTTTCTCTAGAACTAAAAAAAAGCATGAACCTGTTGGTATATCACCCAGCCCTAATAAGAATGACAGTGTTTTGTTTTCCTTGCACTGACGTTGTGGTTTTGTTTGCATTGCACTGGTGATTACGAGTCGTATTTAAATGTTTTGTCCATGGAAAAAACCCTAAAACTATTGATTATGTTTCGCCAGTGACGGTGGCGGACTACATATCCAGAGCCGAGTCTCAGAGCCGACAGATGCCTAAAAAGGAGCCCAAGAAAAACAAGGAAATGGTGCGTATATAATAACTAAACTTAAGAATATAAAGAACACAAAATATACGTTGTGTATTTTAAAAACTGCTTTGAAATTCTACTTCTGTCAAACTATTGTTGTCGCGCTGCTGAAATTTCTAACTCGACTAAGGATAATTCTTACAACAATGTTATTGCCAAACATATTTTTAACATTAGACTGTAATTTTCAACACAACATAACAGTAGTTTCCTGAATATTACCATGTGCTCTCACACTAGTTCTGATAAATCAAGAAAACTATTCTAAAACGACTGAGGAAAAGTCTTCTTTATGTGTTTTTGTCCATATCAGTACTTCCCCAAATGACTATCTAGTTTTAGTATTGATTAGTATTAGTAGTAATATATTAAATGCTCTTTTAGGGTGATTTTGTTTTGCCTATTTCTTTATTTTTTAACTTATGAGTGAGAGGAAATTTAGAATATAGCATAAGGTTGTAAAGAAAAATCCATGTATACTAATTGGTATAAAAACTAGACTTTCATTTGAGCAATTCTTCATTCATTTTTCATTAATTTATTCATTTATTTTGAGCAGATTAATGAACACAAGAAGTATACATGCATCTAGTATATTCAATGTACATTTCACATACGGTATATATGTATATTTTTCTTACTGGAACTCAAATGAGTGGGAAATACAAACTTAGTAACTCAATAATGAAACAAATTGAATTCCTTAGAGAAAAAAATCTGAGGCACGCCAACTGCATTAAAAGGCCTTTAATATATTAAAAGGGGCTAGTGTCTCAGATATTTTATTTTTAATGTCTGTAAGCAGGGGAGTAGACAGGGATGGGCAAAGGGGTCTGTTGTCCTGGGCCCCAGGGCTTTAATTTATATAAGAGGGGGGCCCATGTGAGGCTTCTTGTCCTGTGTCCCCAAATTTCTGTTGACGGGCCTGTCTGTAAGTCATAATAATAATAAAAATAATAGTAATACATTTCATTTATATAGTGCAGGGGTGTCCAAACTGTTTTCTTCAAGGGCCACATATTAAAACACAACCCAGCATGAGGGCTGATTGAAGGTCACAGACTGGTGTTCAAAACAGTGAGGAATTCAAATATTTATGCATTTATAACAGGTTTGAATGACCCTCCAGACCTTTGTTCAGGCTTAGAGCCTCAAAAGGACACACGAAATTTGCTTGATCAAGGTAGATTTCAAAAACATGCAGTAAAAAGTACTACTATGGGTCAATTCACCTGGAAGCCTGAGGGCCAAAAGAATTTGGTCTGAGGGCCACATTTGGCCCCCGGCCCATAGTTTGGACATGCCTGATATAGTGCTTTTCAGGACACTCAAAGACGCTTTACAGCAAACATATTAAAACAGTTAAAAGAGCAAGAAGCAAATAGTTCAGTAAAGATAAAAAAACTAGGGATGTGCATTGCCTTGAGTCTGACGATACGATACATAACATGATCTGCACGATTCGATATGTCACGATATATCGCGATACTCAAACATCGGATGATATATCGCAATTTCTCAATAATTACTTCTCATTATATTGTCAGCTACACCTTCACAAGAACCAACTTGTATGAAATAGGATTTTTTACCTTTTTTAAATCATGAGAACAGTGAATGCGACTAATGAATTTCAGTGAAAAATATTATTTAAAAATTCAATTCATTGCATTTTGATTCGAGAATTGTGCACTGAAGTATCACGATTTCTTACAACCCTAAAAAAAACACCAAAACTTATAACATTCAGGTACGGAGTGTACTGTACACTCCCAAAAAGCTTGGTCAAAATGGAAGATATAAACATTTAAATCTATCAGAAAATGACGTACAAGTAGTGAAATGATCTGTCCAATGATATGACAAGTTATCTTAAAATAAACGACCTCTAGCTCATTTATGCTGGATGCTGCGCGGAGTCTCCTGCCTGTTGTGTAGTGCAGCATTGTTGATTTGTCCTCATTTTCTCATTTTCATGACGGAAATTTAAATTCATTTTTCAGTTTATCAAATTTCATGAAGCAATTTAATAAAAACTGAGAGTCTGAGCGTAATGTTTTTATGTGCTTCAGAGGCTGAGATATGAAGGTTTTCATAAACAAAATGAAAATTCTTCAAAATCCCTCAGGAGAGAAGGACCTTTACCCTAGAATAGCACAGGCATAAATGGGTGAAACTAGAATTGAGCATTGATAACTACTGGAAAACTTGGAGAGTGTTTGTTGCCCCGTTTATATCAGATTTTAATTAAGTGTGACCTGATGAAACCATTGTAGTTTTCTTTACTATTATTTATTTATTTACCTGGCTTTTTACTTTTGTTCCTTTTTTATCCTTTTTTTGTTATTAATATATTACCAAGCTTTTTCTTTGTCCAAGCTTGATGTTTCTTGTAATGCATGTGAAGTGATGATGTTTCTTTTTGGAGGAGACAGGGGACTTTTGTTGACTTCCTTTGTCAGTGTACAATATATCATGTTCCTTTGTTCCCAATAAACTTTATTGGAAAAAAAAAAAAACTAGAATTGAGCAGTCTCAGAACTAAGGATGGGCAGGATTAATCGACTAATCGATAATTGATCATTAAGAATTTCATCGATCACGTTCATTTTAATTGACAAACTGAATGTAGGCGTCTGTGTAACGTAGCGTCAGGAGTCGAGGCTGCGTCTCACAGCACAAACACTGGAGCCTCACAGTCCCACGTCTTGGCTCTGGCTCCTTGGAGATCACTATATCCCCCAGAGTGTGTTTACCTGCACATCAGTGTCCCGGTTATGATCGTTTTGTATTTTGTTTTTTTTGAGTTTCCCGGTTTCGCATGTTTACGCAGCATCTCCAACGCGACACACGCACAGAACAGACTCACAGCCTCATCACATCCTCTGTCACAGGGAGAACACTCATATTCCACTGAGTCGTGTCCTTTAGTCCAACTGAAACTGAAGCATCAGCACAAGGAAAGAGCTGCTTTTTTTCACTTACGCAAATGAGCCGTGCAGTTTTAAGTTTAGTTTCTGTAAGACGTAAACAAATGTTTAAATCTGCATTAAACACATTCTGATCTCACACTGATGAGGCTCTGTAGTGCTGATGGTTTATATGTTTTAGAGTTGAGTTTATTTATGCAGATTAGTAATAGTAATAATAGTGATGAAAATTTTTATATAAAATGTTGATGATTAATCGAAAATCGATCATTAATTTTCCTGACGATCGATTAAGAAAATTTAATCGAATGCCCGTCCCTACTCAGAACTAGTAAGTAGATAATGAATCAAAAAACAAGCTGAATAACCTGATATGAGTTTTAAAATCTTGGCCAGATCAGGGAAATTTCCTCTGTTAGACTGAATCCCTGTTGTGCTTCTTCAGGTGGAGCCTATCGCCGAGGACAGCCCTCAGCCCGCTCCAGCCGCCGCCAGCGTCTCCAACGGCAACAGCCCCAAAGCACAGCGGTCGCCGACGGATACGCAGGGCTCCGCCTCCCACAAAGGCGACGCCAGCCCGACAGTGATCAACGGAGTCTCGTAGTTTAAACGCGAAAGGTGTCCAAACACTTGCAAGCATTTCAATTTCAAGCACTGTTCTCTGAAACCTGGTCTACTGCTACTCTTTACACATATCTGTCCAGTTTTTCATTTTAATACAATTTGTACAATATTTTACAATAGTTCTTCCTGTATGAGCTTGCCAAAGACAGTCAGATAACACTTTACTGTCCTTTTTCAGCCCCTCTTCAGCTGTTCGAGAGGACGGGCTGAGCACAGATATTGGAAATAGACAGGGATTCTCGCCGAACAAAAAAAAACTGTGGTATCAAATGTAGTGGCAGGGTTTAAAATTTTGACATTTTATCTACCTTAAACTAAAGAGATGCTTCCCCGATTCTTCTGTGCGCCCCGTTTTCGTCAGTGACATTTTCCACTTCAAGCTTCACTTTCAGCATTTGTGCCTTTTTAACACGTTGTGACCTGCCTCCAAACACATGAAATCTAACCTTCGACAAGGTTTCTTAGTTTCATTTTAATCGTAGTCAGAGTTTTCTAGTCAATGAAATACATTTGTTAGATTTGATATAATAAAAAAAGGTGCACTATGGAACTTTTCCGGTGCGGGGTCTGCGCCTTATCGTCGTTCCACAGCACAAACACATAAACGAATCTTGCATTTATGTTATTAAATTACAAGTATTAGGCTTCTAAAATCAGCTTAATGCCATACAGTGGAACATTACAGACAAACTAATCACATCTCCGTAGAAACAAGGCGTCAAACCCTCCGCCGGAAATGTTACGTATTGCACTCTGGTTTCATTAGATCCATAAGTTTTCTACCTTTCTTTTGGTTAGATTTGATATAATGAAAAAAAATAATCAGTGTAAAGGTGCACTACGGAACTTTTTTAGTGGAGGTTCTGTGTCTTTTACT
Source organism: Odontamblyopus lacepedii (assembly GCA_034769755.1). Classification (NCBI taxonomy): domain Eukaryota; kingdom Metazoa; phylum Chordata; class Actinopteri; order Gobiiformes; family Gobiidae; genus Odontamblyopus; species Odontamblyopus lacepedii. The sequence continues at coordinate 38,075,144 of CM068350.1, forward strand.
GTCTCCATGGAGATGCGATTTGCCTGGAATGTTCCGCAGCAAAGCACTGCACTAATCTAAGTTGCATTTACACGTGTTATATTGCTCAAAAATCACCTTGAAAAACATGTGTTCTTACTGTGAGTGGGCTCGCCTCTCCGCAGATCTGACCTGACTGTAACCTGGCCCGGTGGCTCCATCTGCTCCTCTCCATGGGAACGCTCTTTTAGATGAGCTTAAAATGCCACACAGCGGAACATTACAGACAAACCCACCGGAAATGTTACGTATTGCACCTTTGGTTTCGTTAAATCCATCGTCAGATTTCGTTCGTCAATAAAATATATCGATTAATATGAAAAGATAATCAATTTAAAGGCGTACTATGGAACTTTTCCGGTGTAGGTTCCTTGTGTTGTCTCCATGGAGATGTTCTTGCTTTGACAGTGCGGCGCGAAACATTTATGTTGCATTTAATTTGTTAAATTTAAATTACAAGTTTTATATTACAGAACAAAAATACCTTGAAAAACACGCATTCTTCCTGAGAGTGGGCTCGCCTCTCCGCAGATCTGACCCGGCGTTCCTCTCCAGAGACAGATACTTTTAATGCCACACAGCGGAACATTACAGACAAAGCAAGACCCTCCATCGGAAATGTTACATGACGCCGATTAAATCCATTAATATTAAAAAAACAATCGTACGTTTCCACCCAGAAGTGCTAAGTGAGTTTGTAGAATCAGTTACGAAACATGACGTCTGTTTTGAAATTAAACTTACAAAACCACAAAAAAAAAAAAATACAATAACTTCTCTCTTCACAAAGTGCAAATAACACCGGTAAAATACAGTTTTCCGCTGGTACATAAAGTTTACACAGCTCACGCGCCTTTCGAAAACGCAGAATGTCACTGGTTTAATTGTATCTGACAAGTCCAGTTTTGCTTTATTATAAACGTGGTGAGGAATTTGAACTTTAGCTGCTTTCGTGATTATTTTTTGCAGCGTTTTTCGTTTCTTTCTTTTCAATATGCAACCACTTCATAGAACAAGTCATAGAACATAAAACCATAGAAATCAAACGTTAACTTTGCACTGATGTGTTGTGTACCTGGTCCACTTTCGACTCTGGATTTGACCGCTCACTGTTGAGGACTGGACAAAGATGTAGCGTCAGAGTGGTTTTTTTCCTCTAAACCAAATCTCTATTCGAACATTTGGACTTTACTCTCCTCACGGGGACTTTTTGTGCCTTTTCCAGTCGCGGTTTTAGATGAAGTAGATGATTTGGGACTTAAAGATGCACCATGTGAACTTTAATGACGTTAATTTCCGCCGTTATCTGAGCCCGTTCGATTATATTGATACTTTGCAGTGACGTCTCGCTTGTACATGCACGTCTATGGCCGAACGTGCCATCGGTTACCATGGTGACGTTAGCAAACGCGGCCTGATATGGTTTTAGACCGTCTGAAAGCTCAAGTTTAAATCCGTTTTGTCATTTTATCAACGCATTTTCTGAGGCGCTAGGCAAAAAAAAAAGTTTGACTTAAAGATGCACCGCGTAACTTTTCTGGTTTGTCCGGTGTTAATTTTACGCTATCATTTAAGGCTGTTCCATTATTGGTACTTTGCAGTGACGTCACACTTCTACATGTATGTCTATGGCCGAATGTACCATCAGTTACCATGGTGACGCAACGCAAACATGAGCAAACGCAGACTAATACGCTTTTAGACACATTTTCTGAGGCACTCGCCAAAAAATGTTTGACTTAAAAGATTCACCACGTCACTTTTCTGGTTCGGCCGGCGTTAATTTCCGCCATTATCTAAGCCCGTTCGATATTTTGCAGCGACGTCACGCTCATACATGCGCGTCTATGGCCGAATGTACCATCGGTTACCACGGCAACGCGCCGGCCACATTAGCAAGCGCGGCCTGAGCGACGCGCCGTGGCCTCGGATTTGGGGTTCTTAAAAGTGTACCGCGTAACTTTTCAGGTAGAGGGCCTCGTCAGTTACTTTTCTCCGTGGAGACGCTCTTGCTTTTGCCTCCGATATTCCAAAGTATGGCATTAAACTTTTCAGTCTCCATGGAAACAAGCAGGAGACGCCACCAGGCCAATTTAATTTACAGAATTCACAGTAAGAATGCGTGTTTTTCAAGGTATTTTTGAGCAATAAAAACACCTGTAATTAAATAAATGCCTCTTGTAGAGTTTAATACCGGACTGACGAACATTACGAAGGCAAAGCAATGGCGTCTCCACGGTAACGGGCCCCCGAAAGTTGCGAAAAGTGACACAGTGCATCTTTAAGTCCTTTTAAAACCACGTCAGAAAAGCACAAACTGTCCCTAAACGCAACTACGTTTAAAAAACAAAAAAACAAAAAAAAAAGTCGATAAAAAAAAATTATCGTAGAAATTCACGAAGCTGTACGAAAAAAGTGTTGTAAAATGTTCCTGGAAGCTGTAGCCCAGGGCAACGCCACTTTCTAGGCTCTTCCACACAAACCGGTCACGACTGTCCCGCCGCGGATAGAGGTTTATTTGGGTTATTTATTTTAAGAGAATGTACAGTATTTAAACATAAAAACGAAAAAAAAAAGACAAGGAAAAAGTCTTGACACTAAAAACAGGCGTTACTGGATTCTTTCGGAGACGATTTGGGCGGCCGGGAGTTGTGTCTCTAGTGTTTTCATTGACTCAGCTTCAGTACGTTTTATAAGGACTGTTCTGGTTGGTTGATGTGCAATATGTTTTGTATGGGTAGTTCTTAAATAAACTTGATTTTCCATGTGGATCTTCACCGAGTCCCCTGGTGTCTCATTTATTTTAGAGCAGAGGTGTCAAACTAATTTTGGTCCGGGGGCCGTATACAACCTACTTTGATCCCAAAGGGGCCGGATTGGAAAACTCCATTCTCTGTTCAAGTTATTGTATTTTTCGCCATGTTGTGTCTCATAGTGGCGTTTATATTCCTCCTTTATATTTATATTCCTTGAGCACCGCCACTTGTTGCAAACACACCAAGCGTACAGGTTTCCCATTCACCTCTGTGAAAAAGAAGAATTAGTACATTTTTCTTGGAAAATCCTGCACTCAGCTCCACTTTTCTTATTTTTCACACTTTGCTGATGAGGGCGTCAAAATTACCAGAAAAATCTGAAAATTTTACATATTTTAAGAGAAAATCAGCCGAGGGCCAGATTAAAGGTCTTGGAGGGCCAGATCTGGCCCCCGGGCCGCATGTTTGACGCCTGTGTTTTAGAGTTTGAGAAATGGGTTCAGTTTGGTGTAGGAGGAGTAGATAGTAGCAGTAGGGGCAGGAGTAGTAGTACGGGAAGGAGGAGGAGTACAGGTAGTAGTAGTAACAGAAGCAGGAGTAGTATTAGCTATCTAGCTATAATCTGGTGCAGAACATCTCTGTTTTTTTTTTTTTTAACTTAATGTATCTGTACATTGTCCCTTCAAATAAAGACTAAACTAAACTAGTAGTAGTAGCAGTAGTAGTAGTAGTAGCGGCAGTAATAGTTGTAGTAGTAGTAGTAGTAGCAGCAGTAGTAGTTGTAGTAGTAGCGGTAGTAGTAGTTGTTGTAGTAATAGCAGCAGTAGTAGTAATAGTAGTAGTAGCAGCAGCAGTAGTAGTTGTAGTTGTAGTAGTAGTTGTAGTAGTAGTTGTAGTAGTAGCGGTAGTTGTAGTTGTAGTAGTAGTTGTAGTAGTAGTTGTAGTTGTAGTAGTAGTTGTAGTTGTAGTTGTAGCAGTAAAATAGGACCATTTTTTCAGATATAACATTCTAACCCCCAGTATTATTTGTTACAGATGGAAGCAGAATTAAAACTTAATATTGTTAAAATTAAATGTAAATTCTCAGGTTGAATCACTAATTTAACTTAAACGATACAACATTTGTACATTTATTTATGTCAAAGTACAACGTCAAGGGAAAAACTCACTCTGCCCCATCTGGAGTTTGTCATTACAATTTTAAATCTGAAAACCACCAATAAAAGCTTTTAGAATTCTATAATGGGAATTATAATGGTAAAAATGGTAAAATAAATACAATAATGTAATCTTAAACCTGCTACCTGTGTGTTATAAGTGTCTAAGTATCTAGGGCTGAAACGATTCATCGAGTTAATCGATTAGAAAAATGCATCGATTATTTTTTTTTGCCTCGATGCTTAGTTTTATTTCCATACGCTCGGCAATGGCCGGAACCTTTTGTGGTAAAGTTTCCGCACGACCACTGCACTTCACTGTACACACAACAGCGCGGTGCCCATGGATGTATAATAAGAGCATAACCTCCTCCTCATCTCCTCCAGTATACCGGAGGAGATGAGGAGTGCGCGGTATGCTCCGGTACGCCGCGCACTCTGCGTGTGGATTGTGTCTTGTCGCGTACACTCTATGGACCGCGCTTCCTCCTGTGCACCTCTAAACCAGAACTCACACCAGGACTAAGCCAGGTCTAAACCAGGTCTAAACCAGGTATAAACCAGGTCTAAAACCAGGACTAATCCAGGTCTAAACCAGGACTAATCCAGGTCTAAAACTAAACAAGAATTTGCAGGAGTTGGTTGCTACATTTATGTAGTTTTAAAAATCATGACAATATCAAGTAATCCAAAGTAATCAGATTACGTTACTCACTTTAAGTAATTTAATTGATTACGTCACAAACTACATTTTGGGGAATGTAATCTGTAATCTGTAGGGGATTACATTTTAAAAGTCACCTTCTCCACACTGATGCTACAACATCTAAACAGAACCGTACATTACATCAAGTGGAAAAGAAACCGTGAGGTGAGTCAACCTTAGCCCAGAGATAATTACGTTTTTCATGTCCAAAACACGTGTATCTGTCAGTGCAGGTGGTGTGTACTTAACATGTGCAAAGTAGACACGACAATAACAAACGATTACTCGATTATTCGAACAGAATAATCGGCAGAATAATCGATTACTGTAATAATCGATAGCTGCAGCCCTAAAGTTAGCATTTTCAAAATCAAATTACATTTCAAAACTGGTTTTAAAACTGTGTACAAAGAAATACCGGAGACATAAACACGGATAATAAATTCCTTTGTAACCATCAACCATGAAACTAAAATAACCATAATTGACTTCCTGTATAATTAACTCACAGGATTTATAATAGTAATTAGCATCTCGTACACACTTGTAAAGGACCAAACCTGTCAGTGCTCCATTTATCATATTTGACATCTTATAATAGTGACTGAATAGGTATTAATTATTAAAACAGCTCAACCTTTTTAAATGATTATTCCGAAGATGTCATTATATCGCCTTGTTTACACAGAGTTTCCACATCAATGAATTCCCGTAGCCGTTTTAATCCATCACCACATCGTTAATTTATTAAACGTGATTATTTTTACAAGAGATTAAGGAGTGAACAGTTTGTAGAAAATGTCTTTGTGGAAGTTCCGAAGCAGAAAATCACTGCTTGGTCTGGCCGTCCATCAGGTCCTTGGCTTCGTTGATTTTAGCCGCGAGGTACGGAGACCCCCCTGAAACGCACCAGAGGTAAGTTTATCTGTTCTATCTGCGGTTAAAGATCCACCGCGGAACTTTTAAGGTGGAGAGTCTGCCATTTTAAACTTCTCTAAACTTGTTTGTGCAATTGTTGGCGTTTTTATTTCTCAAAAATACATTGAAAAACATGTATTCTTGCTGTAAGCAGGGACAGCTCTCCACAGATCTGACTTGTGACATGGGCAGGTGCTCGTCTCCATGGAGATGTTAACGCTACAATAGGATGTTAACTTACCTAAACTTATTTATTCAATTGTTGGGGTTTTTATTCCTTACAATACATTGAAAAAAACATGCATTGCTACTGTGAGCAGGGACACTGGCAGGTGCTCGTTTCCATGGAGAAGTTATCGCTTTGCCTGGAATGTTCCATGGTGTGGCATTAAACTTATCTAAACTTATTTATTCAATTGTTGGGGGTTTTATTTATTAAAAATCCACTGAAAAACATACATTCTTGTTTGTTTGTATTCTTGTTTTTCCACAGATCTGACTTGTAACATGGCCAGGTGCTCGTCTCCATGGAGAAGTTATTGCTTCACCTGGGACATTCTAATGATCTAAACTTATTTGCTCAATTGTTGGCGTTTTTATTTCTCAAAAATACATGAAAACGTGTATTCTTACTGTGAGCACAGACGGCTCTCCACAGATCTGACTTGTGACATGGCCAGGTGCTCGTCTCCATGGAGATGTTAACGCTACGATTAGATGTTAACTTACCTAAACTTATTTAGTCGAGTGTTATGGTTTTTATTTATTAAACATACACTTATTGTGAGATATTGTGAGTTTTCCACAGATCTGACTTGTAACATGGCTAGGGGCTTGTCTCCATGGTGATGTAATGCTTCACCTGGAACATTTTATGATACGGCTTTAAACTTTTCTATGCTATTAAATTGTTGGGGTTTTTATTTCTCAAAAATACATTGAAAAACATGTATTCTTACTGTAAGCAGAGTGAGCTCTCCACAGATCTGATTTGTAACATGGCCAGGTGCTTGTCTCCATGGAGACGTTAATGCTTTGCCTGGATTGTTCCACAGTATGGTATCAAACTTATTTACTCAATTGTTGGGGTTTTTATTTATTAAAAGTACACTGAAAAACAGACATTCTTGTTTGTATTTTTGTTGCGAGTCGATTTTCCACAGATCTGACTTGTAACATGGCCAGGGGCTCGTCTCCATGGAGATGTTCTCTCTTTGTCTGGAATGTCCCACAGTATGGCATTAAGCTTACTTTAACTTATTTATTCATTTGTTTGGGTTTTTCTCTCTTAAAAATACTCAGAAAAACATCTATTCTTATTGTGAGTCGAATTTCCACAGATCTGACTTGTAACATGGCCAGGGGCTCGTCCCAGTGGAGATGTTCTCTCTTTGTCTGGAATGTCCCACAGTATGGCATTAAGCTTACTTTAACTTATTTATTCATTTGTTTGGGTTTTTCTCTCTTAAAAATACTCAGAAAAACATCTATTCTTATTGTGAGTCGAATTTCCACAGATCTGACTTGTGCTCGTCTCCATGGAGATAAACTGTTTAATGCAAAAATGACGCCAAACGAAGCAAAACCATCTCTATGGAAACCAGCAGGTAGCGCACCCTCCACCAGAAATATTACATGACCATCTATAAAAAAAACAAATCAAAAATAGATCCGTTTGTTTTAGTTTTTACCTCGATCTGGATGGTTTAGGATCATCAGTTTTCTGTGAGCTTCCCTGATTTTATTCTTATTTGCTGTTGGGCTGAAAACACAAAACACAAAACAATGTTTTTAATGCACAACACACATCTCTTGAAAGATCCACCATCTTCACCAAAAACAGAACATTGTTTGTAGTTATAATGACGATGAGGATGATGAGGATGACAATGATGACAACAATGGTGGTTGTAATGGTGATGCGATAGTGATAATGATGATGAAAATAATGAGGATGACGATAATAATAATAATAATAATAATAATAATAATAATACAGCAGTATTATAGTGATAATTATAGGGTATGAATTCGACAGTGATAGTAATGGCAGTCATCTATAGTGGTTAATTATAGAACATATGAATATATAATGAATATACAACTATATAGATTGAATTAAGGAAGGCAACCTTATGGCTTAGCATAAAGAAAGTAATTAGGGGTGGGAGTCAATAAGTTTTTACTTCCCACTCCCTTTCGAGCGTACCACATTTGATTATTTATTATAAGAATTGTATTATGTATATGTATATATAGATGTTTATTTGTGTTTATGTATATCTGTATATGTATATATGTGTATGTGTATATAAACATGTTTTTCTCTCATGCTCGAAATAAAGCAAAAAAAAAAGTGAAATATACAAAAAGTAACATGAAATTAATAAACCTACAGATTGCATATTTGGTATAATCAAAGAAAGTGCTTATAAATTGTAGGTAATAACTGAAATAATTATAGCTACTAATAATAATATGTTGCTCTTACGTTTCCAAAAAATGGGAGCTATTAAAATGGGACTAAAACGGTGGTTCTGAATTCTATAAAATTATAACTCGTGTTTATTTAGACACGTTTGTTCATGTCAAGACGTCAAGACGTTTTAGGGCTTTGAGCTTTTGGTGTGGGGCCTATGGTTCAGGTGTTTGTCTTGTTCTGTTCTGTTTATTTCTGTGTGTTTTGTCTGAATTGGTCGTGATTAACTATTTGTCCGGTTTTGTTTTAGTTTTGAATTATTATATTTTGTATAATTTTTGGTTAATCTTAATCTTTAGTTGTAATTTTTGTTGAATATTATTATAGTTTTTATTGTTTAATTTGTTGTGTTGGTGTTTGTCTGGTTGACTGAGTTTATTATCTCAAAGAGACTGAATAAAAAAAACAAGAAAATACTTATTTCAAAACTATTGGCATTCAAATCTAAAGATGCTCTCACATTTAAGTCTAGTTTAGTCTTGTTTTAGTCCTGGTTTAGGGCCAATTATGATTTAGTTTGTGGGAACAGCTCAGACCAGTGCGTATTACCACTGTGTTCTTGAGGAAAAAAACACTCCACCCATTTATTTATGTATGAATAAGTGACTCAAAATTGGCAGTCCCGCCCTCCCTGTATTTTTGTAGCTATTGTCACTTTGTTTAATCTCCAAAAAATGTAGTCAGGTTTGTAACAGCATTTACCTGATTCCTAAGACTAAAGAAGCTTCTCTCTTTGTCATTTTTGGATCAAATCCTCCTCTGTAGTAGCCTCCACCGAAAGTCTACAACAGCAAACTTCCAATCAGTCAAAATAAGCAGTTTGTGAAGTTAAAGAGTTATAGTATAGACTTGTTTTGGTTTTGTTTTTATGTTTTATTGTGTGTAAAACCACTGACCGAAGTGGGGAAACTCTTCAGAGCCTGTTTCATTTGAGGCTCCACCTGTTTTATGGCCTGCATGGCATAACGTCCTGCAAGAGGAAGACGGGGAAAGAAAAAAGATTTATACAGAGCTTAACAAATTTATTAGACCACCACACAGTATAAGGTGTTTACCACTGCTGCCGTACGTAATTTAACAGTATTTCTGTTTCTATAATGGTTAATCCACCAGTTTATGCAAGATCTTTTGATCAAAATGGCACTTTTAATGCTAAACCAGAACTATTGTTGCTATCTATACATTTTCAAGTTTAATGTTTTCCAAAGTCTCATCCAAAGCAAGTCTCTGGGAACAGCTGAAACTATTTGGAATTTAATAACAAAAGAGACTTTGCAAAACGACATAAAAACAATGCGGCAAGAATACAGCTGTTATCTGTGCCAAAGGATCACACGAAATATTCACATTTTTGGTTATTATTTGTCAACTATTACCATATTATTCCAATTGGTAATTTTATTAATGAATAACAATGAAACAAAAACAAATCAGTCTCCCCTGATTGACGGGATGAATGATTGCATTACTGTGCGTTGTTTTTATTTGCATGTTTTATTTGCATTTATGAGACCAACCTGTACAGAAACTGAAAGTGGAAATAACCAATTTTGCTATAACCTGGCAAAAATATTACCTCTGTGTGTAGGTCTGTGTTTTCATGTATGTATTGTCTCAGATAAATAAACAAATAAACCTCCAAAATTATATTTTATTTTACTCTTGCCAATTAATCCCCATAGTTTTAATCTCTTGCTTGTCACGTATAGATTAAAAAGCACAGAATCAGATAGAAAATTGGAACATAACATGCATACGAAAACACAAAACGTCTCCCCTTTTCCTGTTTGCTTTGAGCTCTGATGACTTTACCATTATACAATTCCTAAACAATTTGGAAAAGTTGTGTTTAATGTATATTTGAACAGAAATTAGATAAGAAATGCTTAAGAGTTAGACCCGTTCTCTTTTGTAAGGGGACAATTTACCTGCAAATCCAGCTGCAGCCAGAGCCAGTCCCACAGCCACCACTGAACTAGCCTAAAACAGGTAAAAAGTAGCCACATTTAACACTGTAATCCCCATGTGTATTTGATTATCTGAAATTATGAATGAAAAAAGGAGTTCCACGCATTATAGCAAAATCTAAAAATCTAAAATATAATATAAGGAAAATATACATATTGTACATCATAATTAAAACTCCTACACCCAAAGCATAGGGTGACCAGATGTCCCTATTTACCCGGGACAGTCCCAGTTTTGAGCCCTGTGTCCCCTGTCCCTGCAGATTTATCCAAAACAGTGATTTGTCCCAATTTTATACAAGAAATGTCCCACGTCCCACCCAGTTCTCCCTATTTTGGACCAATTTGATCCCGGCCAACAGTAAACAGAGGCATAAACTGTCATTTGTTCAGGTAAAATGGAGAAAAGCTGCTTTAAAATGACCAAAACACAAAGAAAATACTGATTCACATGTTAGTCATGAATGGGCTCAGCAGAACAGTTTTCCTTAATTACATGCTCATTCCACAATTTTATTATCCCTGGTTTTTTGATGGTTGGTAAAAATAAAATTGTGAATCGAGTGCGTAATAAAGGAAAATTGTCATGCAGAGCCCATTCATGATGAACATGCGAGTCAGTATAATCACATTTTCTTTGTGTTTTGGTCATTTTAAAGCAGCTTTTCTGCATTTTACCTGAACAAATGACAGTTTATGCCTCTGTTTACTGTTGGCAGGGATCAAATTGGTCCAAAATAGGGACAACTGGGTCATTTCTGGTATAAAATTGGGACAAATAACTGGTTTTGGATAAATCTGCTGGAACAGGGGACACAGGGCTCAAAACTGGGACTGTCCCGGGTAAATAGGGACGCCTGGTCACCTTATACTAAAGTAGGCTATAAAACAATGTGTTAACCGTTCACACAGTGGCTACCATTAGCATAGCACTGGATTTAGCCTTAATTTTGTCCCATTTTAAAAAAAACAATGCCATCTGTGCCGATTAAACAGCCCCTATTACTCCGCCGAATATCGAAACCTCTCACCATCTCCGTAGATTAAGTCCAGTGGTTTTTAAAGGTGGAAATCATAACTTTTGACCTCTCATGTTTCCACCTGCGGAGGTCTGCAGTGTTGTGACGGAAAGCAGCCGGAAGTGTCGTAAAACAGGCACACAGGCGGCGCGCGCACTGATTGGAGTTTTTCAGTTTTGACGTCGCCGTTTCACTTTTTAAAACCAATAAAATCATTAAAATTCTTCTTTATCTGCATCTATATCGCGTTTCTTTTGAGTATTGGTAAGTTTTACTCTTTTATTCAATATAAAACTGTGAGATTTATCACAATGAATGTCTCTAAACTAAATTTAAACTAAAGTTGGTTGAAAAATGAAACGTTTGGCTAATGTAGGCTGCGTGCTAACACACACACCTGATTGATAATACGTATATTAATATTACAAATATGATAATTAATATTATAAATGTAAACCCACCCCTTCTTTTTATTTATTTATTGTTCTTTTGTTTGTGTTTGTTTTTTGTTTTTTTTTTTGCTTAAGTTGGTTTTGTTTTTAATGTGCTGGATATTCATTCCCTCAAATGACAAAAATTATAATAAAACATTTTATTTATTAGGCGTCTTTCTGGACACTCAAGTCCCCTTATAACAATATAAACAAATGAAATACGATTAAAACATACAGTTTAAAGCAAAGTACAGTTAAAGTGGGACAGTATTTAACTGATTGCTTGTATTTTATTAGTATATTAAAAAGTATTATATAAAAAAATGGAAACACCAAGGTGCTCTTCTATTTGAATATATTTGTATATTTTGATGCAATGCTAAGAAAATAGAAACTATTATGAGAGTATTTCTTTTCTTTTATCTTTTAACTTTTTCTTTTAGCACATTCATTTGCAATATCTTATACGTACACCTCATGCATCTCCAGGCCCTACTATATAATCTATTTAAAAGCTCTTATATGACGCAAAACTGACTCCTGTGAGCTTTTAGCCACGTTATAATGTTGTTACCTCCTCAAAAACAGACCTGGAGTTGTGTTGTGTTTCATTCACACATGTTTGAGTAACTCTTTATTATTAGATTCTCCTTGTGATGTCATGTGAGTGTTTTCTGTTTGAGAGAAGAACGAAATCCGCAGGTTTGTGTGTTAAACACGTGTGTATGAAACAAAACACCACTCCAGGTCTGTTTGTGATGAGGAAATAACATTATAACACAAATCAGAACATACCGTGGGTCCTTTTATGAGTAACAAAACTTAAAAAAACATTGAATCTGGAGTAGTTTTAGTAAATTCACGATGCATAAAGTTTAAAAATATAAAATAATACCATGTTCCTCCATGCATTTCTTCTAGGGCTGAGTTACAGGAGCAGCGGTCTTGGTAGAGATGATTCCCTCTCCACGCTCTTCCAGATCCTCCCACACATCTCGTCTTGACCCAGAACTCAACCACAGGTGAGTTCAAACATATGTATATATCACCTGTTCCTCTGCTCCTCCGCCACATAAAATTAGACTTGGACAAATTTTACTGATCCACAAGGGAAATTATTTGGATGCAGTCGCTCACACATCACAATATAACATAATAACAAAGAGAACAAAAGGAAATGGTAATAATAAACTCTAAATAAGTAGCAAAAACACAAACTGGTGTCAAATAAGGCATAATTATTGTATTTCTACATGAAAAATATAGACACATAGTAAATAAATGGCTACAGTATATTAAAAAGTTAAATACAAGAAGTGAGTGAGGAGAAACAGTGTGAAGGTTAAATAGTGACTGACAGGACATGGGGTTGTCTGTTACATCGGGGTGAGTTGTTTCCTCATCACAAACAGACCTAGAGTTGTGTTTTGTTTCATTCACACATGTTTAACACACAAACCCTTCTCAAAAAACACTTTTCCACCTTGTGATGTCACGTAGTGATACAGGAAGTGCTCCACTGTGTTTTGAAACGCCACACGACTTCGCTAGAATCATTTGGATCATTTCAGACTTGGAATTTCAAACAAAATCACTACATGGTGTCACAAGCAGGCACTGGCCTCCTGTGAGCTTCAGGACAGATTTTAAAGTTCTTTTATTGGTTTATAAAGCTCTTAATGGTCTCACTCCTGTTTATTTATCTGAGCTGCTTTTATCACATGAGCCTCTCCGACTCTCAGGTCCTCAGGTCTCGTCTTTTAACCGTCCCAAGAGTCCAAACTAAAACTCACAGTGAGGCGTTATTCAGGTTTTACAGCCCCGTTTGTGGAACAGTCGACCTGAGGATCTGAGGTCCACTGCGAGTGTTCATATTTTTAACAGTAAACTCAAAACATATCTCTTTAATTTAGCTTTTAATTGAAACTTTTACTTGTTTTAAATTCAATTATTATTATTATATTTGTTTTAAATTGAATTATTATTATTATTATTTTGCTTAATCTTCATTTAATTTTAGCTCTCCAAAAAAATACTATAAAGGAGCTTTTAGGAGCTTTATGTTTTTGTCTAAATTGCAGTAAATATGTTAAAAAACCTTTGCTATATAAATAAAGTTTGATTGGAGATGTAAACAGACTAATAATAATAAAGTGTTACTCAAACATGTGGGAATGAAACAAAACACAACTCCAGGTCAGTTTTCGATGATATTACAACACCCTAACATGATTTAAAGGTGCACTAAGGTAATTTCTAAGGTGGAGGGTCGGCTACTTGCTTGTCTCCATGGAGATGTTGAGCATTTGTTCCACAGTACGGCATTAAACTTATCTGCTCTGCTCTTTTATAGCTGAAAAATACCTTGAGAAACACGACTTGTTACCATGTGCAGGCTTGTTTCCCCATAGATCTGAACGGTATCTTGTCTCCAACCAAGTTTATTTCGAGGCAAAGCAATTACATCTCCATGGAGACAAGCATTTGGCGGACCCTGCACCAGAAAAGCTACACAGTGCAGCTTTAGAGATCACACAAGAGTTAATTTTGGGCCTTTAATAGAACATTCAGTGTATCATGATGTGGCAATTTGAGTTTTTGTCGCCGTTTTTACCCAGCCCTGCTCTAACACACATGTTTGATTATTTCCTCTGAACCAGTGGGACTAATGGAGAGTTCTGGACACGTTTCTGAACATCTGGTCTTGTGTGAAGAGCCTTTCACCGCCGCTATCTCCCACTGTGCACCGAAAACGCGCACAAAACCCACCGCACAGCCCCTAATTATTGCCCCTATCATCTGCATAATTACAATGTTTTTCCCCGCCAGAGACGGTATAGAAATTGTAAATTGTAGTGGACTCGCCGCCTGTGTGTCTCAGTTCAAGTCAGATTCAAAGAGCGCAATTCCCAGGGAGCTGGCCAGCTAAACGCCCAGGCAAGAGGTCCCGCTCTCCCCGGCAGCCTTTTCGTGCACTCGGTAGGATTTCACAGCCAATAACTGTATGAGAAATGAGAGAATTTGCCCCTCAAATCATATGGAATTACAGTGGTTCGCGTATATAGGGGCTGGGGAGAGCCAGCCAGCAGCTACGCACAAAAGCCCAGAGGAAGCAGCTATTTCTGAGCGTTTTTATTAAACCAACCAAGCAATTTAATTCCTTTGTTCGGGGCAGTTCTACTTCATTGATTAACAAAAGAGGGGATATAATTTTTTCAGCCCCCTTTGAAAAGACTGAAATGTCAAGCCTTTTAAAAGAGATTATTCTGCCTGTGCGCAATGAATAGAGCCCACAGTAACCTTTGTCTACAATTAAATATTCCGGCATAAATATAAAAGAAAATCAGAGATGGTGGGGGAAGATTGAGTCAGGAGAGATTGGAGAGGTAGATGGTTCAGGCGATAGCAGAAGCAGGAGCCGGAGCAGAAGCAGCCCTGGTTTCTAATTAAAAATGCCAGCCAGAAAAAGACAGTCACTCTCCCCGGCGCAGCGTGCACGGAGGAAAGCAGCTCCAGAGAGGACCGGAGAGGAGCCAGCGTATCGCCAACATCTACCCGACCGGCGCCACCCTTCCCCGGGCACCCGCAGAGGTACTTATGCATTTATGGACGCTTGTTTGTTTGGTTTTTTTTTGCTTTGTTGCGTGCGGAAAATGCGACGCCAACTGGGAGCTTTGTGATTGAAAAGTTTCTGAAGGTTGTTTGCGATTCAAGAGGGGCGATTTGCAATGATAATAGGGATACCTCAGGGGCGGCTTTTGTAAATAAATAGACGACTGGAGATGCGTTTGATCGAGGAAAAAGGTTGGGTGAATTATTAGGACTTGAATGAAGTTTTGTGAGAATTCTCCCGGGAGTTTTTGCCAAAGTTTTACGTGTTCTTCTTGGACTTTTTGGAGGTGGTTTTGAATGAGATGGGGTGGTGCTTTGGACATCTGTCATAATAGTTTTCTGACCAATCATTTTGTGCTTAAGGGGACGACTGCCAATAGACTTAAAGGCATGACAATTACATGAACATACATTTATGCAACATACCAGTGCTTTTTATTATACTGGCTTTTTATTGGCTGCTGAAAATGAGTTTAAGCTGCATTTTTCTCCTATAAATGCGCAGTTTCAGTACTTCCCTGTGTAATTAGTCATACAAACGTAATAGTTTTGAGTGCTGCCGACTTAAATACTTGAGAATTATATTAACATACATGTATACAACATACAAATGCATTTTATTATGTTGCCTTTTTATTAGTTTCTGAAAATGTGGAAGTTAATCATGATTTTAATCAGCATTTACACCGTTTCTCTACTTTCCTGTGTAATTAGTTATGCAAACGTAATAGTTTTGAGTGCTATAGACTGAAAAACACAAGAATTACGTTAACATACCTACAACATATGGATGCACTTTATTATACTGACTTTTTTGTTATTAAATGTGGATGTTCATCATGATTTTAATCTGTATTTTCCCATATAAATACACAGTTTCATGACTTTTCTGTATAATTAGTCACACATACGTAATAGTTTTGTGTGCTGCAGAAAGAAGACTTGAGAATTACATTAACATCCATACATCCAATATACTACATTTTTAGACAATGTGGAAGCTAATCATGAGTTTACTCTGCATTTTCTCTTATAAATACACAGTTTCAGTACTTTTCTGTGTAATTATACAGATGTAAGAGGTCTGAGTGCTGTGGACTTAAAGACATAATTACATTAACGTCTATGCAACACACCAATGCATTTTATTATATTGACTTTTTATACAATGTGGAAGTTAATTATGATTTTAATCTGCATTTTCTCATATAAATACACTGTTTCTGTACTTTTATGTATAGCTAGTTGTATATACATAATAGTTTTGAGTGCTATAGACTTAAAAACAAGATTTACATTAACGTACATGTACACAACATACCAGTGCATTTTAATATACTGACTTATTAGAAAATGTGGAAGCTAATCATGAGTTTACTCAGCATTTTCTTATATAAATACACAGTCTCTGTACTTTTCTGTCTAATTATACAGACGTAAAAGGTCTGTGCTGTGGACTTAAAGACATAATTACATTAACATCCATATATACAACATACCAATGCATTTTATTATATTGACTTTTTAGAAAATGTGAACTTTACTGTAATCATGATTTTAATCTGCATTTTCTCATATAAATACACTGTTTCTGTGCTTTTCTGTATAACTAGTTGTATGTACATAATAGTTTTGAGTGCTATAGACTTGAAAACAAAAGAATGACATTAACGTACATGTACACAACATACCAGTGCATTTTTGTATACGGACATTTTATTAGTTGCTGAAAATGTGAATCAGGAGTTTAAACTGCATTTTCCCCATATAAAAAACACAGGTTTAGCACTTTTCTGTGTAATAATTATGCAGACATAATAGTTTTAAGTTTTAGCTGTAGACCTAAAGACATAAGAATTACTCTTACATCTGTACATACAACAGACCAGTGCAGTTTCTTGTATTGACATTTATTATTATTAAATGTGGAAGTAAATCTGCATTGTCTCATATAAATACAGTTTCAGTACTTTTCTGTATAATTATACATAATAGGTCTGAGTCATATGGACTTAAAGACATAATTACACTAACAGAAATACATGCAACATACCAATGCTTTTTATTACAGTGACTTTTTAGGAAATGTGAACGATAAATATGAGTTTAATCTGCATTTTCTCATATAAATACACAGTTTTAATACTTTTCTGTATAATTACTCATACATATGTAATAGATTCGAGTGCTATAGACCTAAAGACAAGAGAATTACACTAACATTCATACATACAACACACCAGTGCAGTTTATTGTACAGACTTTTCATGAGTTGTCAAGTGATATTGTTATTTTAATGCCTACTTTTTCATCTGTTATTCTTAATTTTGCTTCATTTTTATATGTAACTTGCTGCATGGAGTTAAATCTGGAAATATTTTTGCAGATGAGGCATGTCAGGGTTAATACATTTTTTTAAATGCAGATAAATTAATAGATTTTCAGAATGTTTTGAAGCTGCATCATTTTCACTGCGCAACTTTTCCGGTGGGAGGGTCCGCCACCTGCTTGTCTCCATGGAGATGTAATTACTTTGCCTGTAATGTTCCTGGTATGACTTTAACTTCCAGCATTTATTCATTACAGGTGTCTCTGTTGCCCAAAAATACAATAATTCCTTGTGTGAATAGGGGCGCCTCTCCGCAGATCTGACCTGTAATGTAGCGCAGGGCTGTAACTGAGGCTGTGCAATTAACTGAATTTCGATTATCAAACTCCAAACTCATATAATCGAGTCGAAACGATTTAAAAGTTTATTTTGGGGTATTTTTTATATAAATAAGTATATTTATTTGATTTATTTATTTCAATTTAAGTTGATTTTTGATACATTTATGTTTTTTTAGACTTTATTTCATGTTCAGAGTATATTTTTATTCATTTTATGTTTTATACATGACAAAACTGCTGTAAGGTACATGTTTGTATGCTATATTTATTTTCAATTTGAAAGTTTTACGTAAAATATCAGTGTTTTTTGAGAGAGAAATGCTGAATAAATGCATCGTGTAACTAAAAAAAATAATTGTTTGGATAATCGGGATTTCAGTATTGACCAAAATAATCGTGATAATGATTTTTTTCCATAATCGAGCAGCCCTATCTGTAACCTGCTTGATAAATAGGTTTAATCTATACTGTGGAACATTCTAGACAAGGCAATATCATTTCCATGGAGACGAGCAGCTGGCGGACCCTCCTCAGGAAATGTTACGCAGTGCAGCTTTGAATAACTTTCAGGTCTTTTAGCGTTTTTAATAAGTAAAGTTTCCCTCACAATATGAATTAGATTCAGTGTGGATTAAAGTCTTAGAGAGATTTGTATAGGTTGAGATTCATAAAATGGCGTCTTTTTTCTCACATAAATTGTATAATGTATAATTTGTACATTTCTTTTGATTGAAGTATTAGGGGTCTGCAAAAATATCCAAATATCGGTATATTTGCTGATACAGTATTGTTATCGCCGGCTGCTGTATTGATATATCACCGAGATTATTTTTTGGTATCTTTTTGCGTTTTTTGGCATCTTTTTGTGTTTTTTGGCATCTTTTTGCATTTTTTGGTATCTTTTTGCATTTTTTGGTATCTTTTTGCGTTTTTTGGCATCTTTTTGCGTTTTTTGGTATCTTTTTGCATTTTTTGGTATCTTTTTGCATTTTTTGGCATCTTTTTGCATTTTTTGGTATCTTTTTGCGTTTTTTGGCATCTTTTTGCGTTTTTTGGTATCTTTTTGTGTTTTTTGGTATCTTTTTGCGTTTTTTGGTATCTTTTTGCGTTTTTTGGCATCTTTATGCATTTTTTGGTATCTTTTTGCGTTTTTGGTGTCTTATTAGATTTTTTTTTTTTCATTTTTGTGTGAGTAGGGGGTCTGTCACCTGCTTCTGCTTCTGTCCATGGGAAATACTCCACAGTATGGCATTAAACATATATATTTCGCATTTATTTTTATAATTGCTGTTGTTTTTACGACTCAGAAAATACCTTTGTTCTTTCTTACTGTAAACGGAGTCGCCTCTACTAGATCTGACTTGTAACTTGCTTGTCTCCATGGAGATTGAAATTTAGATGACGAACTGCGGAAAATTCTCGGCGAAGAAATGGCGTCTCCGTAGAAACAAGCACGGGACAAACCCTCCACCAGGAAAGTTACAGAGTGAACCTTTAAAAGAAGAAAATGTGGATCTTAAAAACGTCTCTTACTGTTATAATAATGAATATATTATCAAAGCTTAAGATGCATTGTGTAATTTTTCGGTTGGGGGTATGTCGGCTGCTTGTTTCCATGGATACGTAATTGCTCTGCCTGGAATGTTCCGCAGTAGGGCATTAAACAGCTCTACTTTACATTTATTCAATTACAGGTGGATTTAGAGCTCAAAAATACCTAGAAAAACAGACATTGTGACTGTGGGGTCGACTCTCCACAGATCTGACCTGGAACTTGGTCTGGTTTGGTCTCCATGGCGATAGAAAGGCTAAACATTCCAGACCAAGCAATAACAAATAAAGTTACACAGTGCACCTTTACTGTTATAGCAATGAAAATATTATGAAAGTTCATGTTATTTTTTCATACTGAGACAAACTTTATTGATCCACAAGAGAAATTATTTGGACACAGTCGCTCACAAATAATAATAAGCCCAAAAATATAATTGTTAAAGGTGCATTGTGTAACTTTTTTTTCTGGTAGAGGGTCCAGTACCTGCTTGTTTCTAAAATAAATATGTTATTAAGTCTGGCAATCAACTTTTCTATCTCCATTTAGACAAGCGAACAATGTTACCAGGTCGAATTATGGGTTACGGGTCAGATCAGTGGAAAGGCGAGCCCAAACTCGAGTACAAATGCATCTTTTAATGTATTTTTGAGCAATAAACACACACGCTATTGAATAAATACTTGTTTTTTAAGTGTAATGCCATAACTTGGAACATTCCTGGCAAACCTAACCCAGGCAGGAGTGTAACAGCAACCGGGAAAGTTGCACGATGAACCTTTAATAATAAATTTAATATTAGTAGCGACTATAAAATGCTCTGTAAATGTAAAATTACTCTATTTTAATGTCCGATTGTGTAACATTTCAAGTTTTTTTAATCCCAGAGCTCCACAGAAATCCTCCAGTGTGTCTTAATGGAAACCAGAGAGGATATAGTAACAGTTATAATGGTGCGGATTAAACATATTAATTCGAATGTAAATTAATCCATATGTTAATTAACCAAGTAGTTTAAGAATAGACCCGCTTTAATCTCCCTGAAGACTGCAGCGTCTGGGGGCTCCATTACAACCACCCTGTCCTCTATACTACACTGTTAAAGCTGCATCGCGCAACTTTTCGGGTGGAGGGTCCGTCACCTGCTTGTCTCCACGGAGATGTCGTTGCTTTGTCTAGAATGTTCCACCGTAGAGATTAAAAACCCTGTTCGCAGAGAGAGTTTTTGTATTTTTGAGCAATAGAAACGCCCGTAATGGATAAAAGCTAGACAGATGTGTTTAATGTCATACCACGGAACATTCCAGGCCAAGCAATAACATCTCCATGGAGACAACAAGGTGACGGACCCCTCCACCAGAAAAGCTGCACCTTTAAAGACATTGTCCATATGGTTCTTGTGTTATAATATAAAGTCGTGTATTTCCGGGCTGTAGGCGACTAATGCCGGGCGAACACTGTGCGATATTTCTGATCGTTTCCGTTTCCCTCAGCCCCGGCGCAAACTCTACGACCAAATCACAGGGTTTAAAAGTTCACAGCTCACTAGAGGTGTAAGGATTCATTCAGTGATATATCGTGATACTTCGTTGCGCAATTCTCAAATCGATTCAAAATGCATCGGAATCGATTTTTTTCACTAAAATTCCTTAGTTGCATTCACTGTTCTCATGATTTAAAAAAGCTAATAAATTATCTTTCATACAGTTTGGTTCCAAGTGTAGTTGACAATATTACTATAAAATTAATTACTGATGAATTACAATATATCATTGTATTGTTTTAGTATTGTGATATATCGATTCGTGACATGCATATCATGATCTGTATCATATCGTCAGACTCTCCTGGACAAAGGCATCCAGAGCACTGCGTCAGGTGCTCCTCGCTCTGTGATCAGGAGCTTTAGTCCCAAACTCCACTGACAGCTTCTATGTGCGGTAAATCCTGTGAGTGCGAGGGTCATTTCATACAGGTCCTAAATAGGGGTGGCACGGTATATGTATTCGTATTGAACCGTCGCGGTACGGGGGTCACGGTTCGGTGTGCGCATTTTGACGGAGAATATACGGTACAAAAGTTTAATATTGAACTGACCACAGGACTTTCCTTTTGCGACGGTTTCCTTTAGGGCTGGGCGGTATACCGTTTGAACCGGTATACCGGTAATTTTTATTTTTATGATATGAATTTTTTATTTACCGCCATACCGTGTGTGCGCGCATATGTCGGCAACACAGAGCGGCGGAACGTCGCACAGCGGTAGATTGAGCGGGGGCTGTTTTTCAGTGTTACACCAAACAAGCCAACAAGCCAGGTAAGGATAGCGAGTTGAGTAGAAAGTAAAATCTGCATCTTCTCCCCAATCTCTGCGTAACGTTGGCACTGCAGCACAAAACACTACACAGACGTCCCTGGTAGGCGCGTTTGCTAAAGGGACCGTCTGTGTAGTGTTAGGCGCGTTTGCTAAAGGGACCGTCTGTGTAGTGTTAGGCGCGTTTGCTAAAGGGACCGTCTGTGTAGTGTTTTGTGACACGGGCGAGAGCGCTGGAAAGCGCGAGCCGCGCACTCCGTCTAAAGGGACCGTCTATGACAAGAAAAGCAAACGTTGGAATGATATTACCAACTCTATCACACTCCACTTAGCCAAAGACAAAAATACCGTTAAATACCGTGATACCGTGATAATTTAAAAAAATACCGTGATAACAATTTTTGGTCATACCGCCCAGCTCTAGTTTCCTTAACCATTACCATGTGCCAGCCCTGATTGGTCCATGAACATGTACATGTCTGGATTGGTCTAGCGAGCAAACTCTGCCTTCAAATACAAAACTGCTGTTGTTGTTGCTGCTGTTAGGTCGTTGCGAGAGGGGTGAAAGACGATGGCGAGTAATTCAAGCCCGGAGTTAGAAGACCCACCACCATCATTTAAGTCAGTGGTGTGGTGTGGGACAACTTCAGGTTCCCCGTGAGTTACAAAAGCAACGGAGAGCGGGTGGTGGACAAAACGAAGACGGTCTGTCGTCGTTGTTTGACAGCTGTGGGTTATGTGAGTGGGAACACTTCAAATATGCTAACACAGAAGGTACCTAAAAAGACCATGTGTTAAAACTTCACTGATGTACCCAGCTCAGTAACCAATCAATATACTCAATGTGGTGCTTGCGTGTTCACTTGTTTTACATGTTTTACTTTTACTTGTTTTACTACAAGTTGCAGTTATCTCAGCTGGAGATTTAGGCAATAAAAAGCAGCCTTTGAGGACAGCCTTTCTGGTTATGTTTTTTTTCCTGCACTGTACCGAAAATGTATCGAACCGTGGGGTCTGAACCGAGGTATGTACCGTACCGTGAATTTTGTGTACCGTGCCACCCCTAGTCCTAAACAGTGCACTTTAGTGTAAATAGTGAAACAAGGGTGATTTGTTAGGCAAACAAAACCGTGTGTTTGCAAGGCCCACAGATACTACGGCTGCTGCAGTGGAGCACAACATGTGAGATTTAATGTGCGCGGGTTCGGGTCGGGACCCAATCAAAGACTGTATATGTTTTTTTATACTGTCTGTGGTCCCAGTATTTGAACCCATTTGCTCAGAGCCACGTAAACATGAATTAGCTCACAGTAGAAGAGCAAAACACTGGTCACATGCCGTGGTGGCGGTAGCCCAACATTCTATAAAAATGTTCTATTGAACGCATTTTGTATTGATATCGGGTACATGTCTATTGAGATGCATATCATTATCGCCCAGCCCTATAATGCACCCACCTACGGCTCACGATTCATGTTCTCACACTACACGAACTACTTCAACTTTCAAACAGGTTTTATTGTGACCTACGATCAGGAGCTGGTCGTGCGGTATTAATCGGTTCTCGTTACCCCATGTTTACTACACGAAGCTCGTTGCACGATTAAGACAAAACTCGATCCTCAAAACAGTTGCAGGAGTGAAAAATCGGCTCAAAAAGGCTAAAAAAATCACACAGTGGCCTAAAAAGGAGTCGTGACAAAAGATCTCAAAACTATTAGAAGTGCACTGTGTAACTTTTCCAGTCCATTGTTTGCTTGTCTCCGCGCAGATGTGCCTAGAATGTTCCACAGTACAGCCATAAACTTATGAATCTCCATAGAGACTTGCAAACCAAATTACAGGTTAGATTTGTGGAGAGGCGACTCCACTCACAGTGAGAATCAATGTTTTTAAGATATTTTTGATCAATAAACAACACCTGTAGTGTAAAATCCTAGACAGATTAGTTTAATGCCATACTACGGACAATTTAAACCATAGCATTAACATCTCCATGGCGACAAACGGGCTGCAGACCCTCAAAAAAGTTACACAGTGCACCTTTTAAGTGACTGTTGTAAGCATTTTTAATATATATTTTAAAACGTCTCAATGCTCTGAATGTGAAAACTCAATTTTTCAATTCAAAACCTAATTATATTCTCAAATAAAACTACCTTATTTATTTTCCTGTTTAATATCAGTGTAAATGGACGGTCCTCATAAATATAGACAGGCTCACTCCCTCCGCTGCGCTTTATCTGAGCCAGAGTCTGTGATTGGACGAGGCAGCAGAGGTCGGAGGTCGTGACCCTGCTGTGTTAACTGAGCCAGGGGTCAAACACTAAATGATGTGCACTCTGAGCGGCGATGGCAGCGGCGGATAAACACTCCAGAAGGACAGGATTAGGTGTGTTTATAAATGAGATTTGACATTTGTGTGCAGACGACATCGTTCTAATGCGTCCCCCGGGACTCTCCTCAGACACGAGCGCCGCCGACGCTGATGCAATGTGAAGGGTGAAGGCGCTCGAGCTGATTTTTACTCTTTTAAACACGTGGGAAACACAACTAGATCATTTTAAACAGTTTGCAGTTTATTCCTCACTTACCTTATGCATTCAGAGCATCTTAATTATTCACCGTGATGAGTTTATAAGAGTATTTCACAACTTTCAGAGACCAAAAAGCAATTATCCAATTTTTAGCCCAGTTTTTCACACTGTGGATGCCCAAATGTGCAATGAAGTCCTTATAGTAACTGTACTTGGACATTTTTTGAGAGTTTTTCGATCAAATGAACCTTCGAGTTTACATGGAAATAATAATTCCAAATTGAGGTTTACATGGAAAACACGTTAAATTGACTTTGAATGTAAACTGTGTCACTGATAAAGCAGTGAAAATTATGTAAATAAAGTTAATAACGGTTGGAAACCAGCAGAGCGGAGTGAAGTCGTACTTCACATACTCTGACAGTTGGGGCCAAATGCTTAGTTTTTGTTTCTGTTTCTAAGAATAAACTAAAATGAACACATTTAAGAAGAAACATACGTGTGGCTACAGCAGACAGAGAGTTACACGGGTTAAATTAAAACTGCCCAATCAGAAAAAGACAGAGAGTTTTGCCTTCACTATAACGCAAACAACTACTAGCAGGCTAACAGTGCACCAGTATTGCTTGCTGGCTGATAATTGGATGCGGACGGCACACAGTGGTCACACTTTGACCCTAAGAGCTGCTTTTTTACATGGAAAGAAATGGAAACGGCCCCTTTATAATATAGCATAGTAGCGTGTAACTATATCCAAGTCTCACAAGATGATATGGTCACAGTATGAACCTCACGGTACGATATTTATTGTGATATCGTGGGAAAGCTCACGATATTACGATATTCTACATAATAACAAGACTGACGTTATAAAACGCTTTGACCAGTCATTTGGTGCAACTTTTATTGTCATTAGGGATGGAACGAAATCCAAATCTCTCTGTACGATATTTTCACCATAAACATCTCACTGTACCAGATTTATTGACTGTAAAAAACTGTGAATCTGCTCCTTTTTCCTCTAAAAATGCTTCACAAGACTTAATCCAAAGAATGAAGATGTAAAAGTGCTTAGAACAGTTATTTCTTCATGTCGTCTGCACTGAAACGGAGCAAAGGATCATGGTCTATGTAGTTCCCTCTGTTTTTTTTTAGCTGTTTTTGCATCAGAACTGTTCATTTAAGCAAAGAGACTTGGGATTCGATATATTGTGATGCTCCACGATATTATTGTGAGACCTTTGACGATACGATATCACCAGATTTACATTATTGTTACATCCCTATAGTATAGTATAGTATAGTGAATATTGTAGTATTCACCTTATTCAGCCCCACCCACTTTTGTCTCTAAATGCTCTTAAAATAGTGTTTTCTTGTGGTGGCACTTCCAGTTAATTTATTAATTTCAATGCAGAAAAAGGTTTTGCAGCTAAAATCTGACATAAAGTTGTTTCATTTGTGTAAAATGTTCAGTGTTTATGTGACCAACACGTCTCACTGCACTGATTTCTCTGGAGTCTTTAAAACGCCTTTATCATTCGTATTGAATTTATTTGCTGTGAGGATCGGCGCTCACTGTAACTTCTAGAATAAGGTGTGTAGTATTGTATAGTTCTGTAGTTTATAGCAGCTCTGTATTTGACAGACATACAATTTACATTTACAAACATCTCAAAAAAGTTAAACGAAACCCTCGATTTGTGAACACACACTGTATTTTGACGTCTCCTTTCCCTCCCAGACGCTTCTGTCTGTCATAAACAGTTTTACTCTCTGCCCCGGGCACAGACAGCCCTCAGCACATGTACAAATCTGGCGTAATGCTGATTTGTCACTTCACCAAAGAGGAGTGCAAACCCTGCAAAAAGGAAACAAGAATTTTTCAATCACGCAGAGCTCCTCCCATCTGCCGATTTGAGAGGGCCACACAAAGCCGCCGGACGCATAATCCTTTTATCAAACGCAAAGATGGAAAACTCTTATTGGAAATACGCACAGACTGAAATAATATTAAGGTCATTTCTATCACCAGTTTATTTCTCCCTTTTTGACAATCCACCTCTGCATTTGGTTTTATCTTGGGGTTATAATGAGTTGTGGTGAGGCGGCGGAGGGATGGAGGGACGGAGGGATGGAGGGGAGGGACGGAGGGACGGATGGAGGGATGGAGGCTGACCACTGCTCGGAGAATCTGGGAGCTGATCAGGAAAAGCAGAATCAAAAGCGGGTTTAAGTCTGGAGCAGGTGGGAGCCGGGAGGATGGAAAACCGGGAGTGTGTCCCGTCAGCATTTTCACAGCGTCATATCTCTCCTCTCTCTCTTTCTTTCTATCTCTCCTCCCTCCTCTCCTCCCTCCTTCTCTCTCTCCTCGTGACTGTCTGCCGTCTGTCTGAGCTCCCCTGATAACTCCACAGTGGATTTGTTGTGATCAAAAACAATATTTACTAATAAAAAGTCGAGAGCTTTTGGCTATTAGACAAAATTGAAACCTGCCTAGAGTAATGATAGTGGCCCCTCTGTTATGTGATATATACAAATAATAACGATAATTAACATTATTTTATTTTTAAACTACGATTCTGCCCTCAGCTGCCCTGGGGCAGAAGCGAGCTCTATTTTACTTTCTGTTCGAATGGAGAAGTGTCTAAAAACCAGCGCTAAATCAGGGCTAAACCAAGACTAAACCAAGATTAAACCAGGACTAAATTAGGTCTTAAACCAGGACTAAACTTGGACTAAGATAAACCAGGACTAGGGCTAAACCAGGCCTAAACCTGGACTAAACCACTACTAAACCAAGACTAAACCAAGGCTTAAACCAAGGCTAAACCAGGACTAAACCTGGATTAAACTAGGACTAAACTTGGACTAAAATAAACGAGGACTAGGGCTAAAGTAAACCAAGATTAAACCAGGACTAACCAGGGCTAAACCAGGACTAAACTAAACCAGGACTAAACCAGCACTAAACCAGCACTAAACCAGGAATAAACTAGGAATAAACTAGGACTAGACTAAACTAAACCAGGACCAGGGCTAAACCAGGGCTAAACCATGAATAAACTAGGACTAAACTTAACTAGGACCAGGGCTAAACCAGGACTAAACTAAACCAGGACCTAAACCAGGGCTAAACCAGGACCAATCCAAGCCTAATCCAGGACTAAACCAGGACCAGAGCTAAACCAGGACTAAACTAAATCAGGACTAGGGGTAAACCAGGACTAAATCAGTTCTAAATCACATACATCAGCACTGAACATGGTTTTATTTACTAAAGATGCATCAGAACTAAGTAAAACCAAGAATATGTCTGGAAAAAAAAGACCAGGACACAACTGGGTGTGCTGTACCTCAGTATTGCCTTTATGCTTGTGTGAAAAGCTACAAACCTGTAATAAATCTCCTTTCATGATAACATCATTAAACACACTGGTGCTCGTCACACACTTACACACACAGAAGCCAACGTCTATTTTCCCCAAGACTTGATACCAAATAAAAACCTTTCATATCTCTCCGTTTTAGCTAACTGCCTGCCCTCCTCTGCTCTCTGTAACTGCTGTCCATTAGTGCCTCTGACCCGGAGAGGTGCATTCTGGGAGGAGGTGCCCCGGTGACCCCTGCATCACCGTGTGTGTTTGTGTTTATGTGTTTGTATCGCTCCATTGTACAGACTAAACTACGACTTACAGATCTGGTTTAAAGACTTGTTTTTGAAGGAAAGGTTTGGATTAGTGTCTGGGTATTGATTTTTTTTGGCAACACTAGTTTCAAGACGATGAAATCAGGTCCAAACCAGGATCCAAACTAATACTTAACCAGGACTAGACCACAACTAACCCCAGAAAGACAAAACTAACACTAAACCAGGGCTAAACTAGGACTAAACCAAGGCTAAACCAGGACTAAACTAGAAAAAAAAAAGAAACAGGACTAAGTCAGGACTAAACAAGGACTAAACCAGGTCTGAACTAGGACTAAACAAGAACTAAACTAGGACTAAACCAAGGCTAAACCAGGACTAAACTAGAAAAAAAAAGAAACGGGACTAAGTCAGGGCTAAATCAAGACTAAACCAGGTCTAAACTAGGACTACACTTGAACTAAACTAGGACTAATCCAGATCTAAACCATAAGTACTAAACCAAGACTAAACCAGGTCTAATTCAAGACTAAACCAAGACTAAACTAGGACTAATCTAGGTCTAAATCAAGACTAAACCAGGGCTACACCAAGACTAAACTAGAACTAAACTAGGACTAATCCAGATCTAGACTAGGGCTAAATAAGCAATAAACCAGGACTAAATCAAGACTAAACCGGAACTGAACAAGGACTAAACCAGCACTGAACCAAGACTGTACGAGAACTAGATCAGGATTAAAGCAGGTCTAAACCAGGGCTAAACTAGGACTAAACCAGGTCTATATCAAGACTAACCCAGGGCTACACCAAGACTACACTAGGACTAATCCAGATCCAAACCAGGGCTTATTTAGCACTAAACCAGGACCAGCGATGAACCAAGACTATACAGGGACTGAACCAAGACTAAACGAGAACTAGACCATGATTAAACCAGGTCTAAACCAGGTTTAAACCAGGACTAAACAAGGACTAAACCAGGTCTAAACTAGGACTAAACCTCATACATCAACAATGAAGATGGTTTTATTTACCAGAGAAACCAAAACTAACTGAAACCAAGAATATGTCTGGAAAAAAAAGACCAAAACCAGGACCAAGACCAAGACCAGGACTCAGTGATGGACCTGAGTATTGTCGATGTGCTTGCGTGAAAGCTGCAGGCCTATAATTATCCTCCTGGAGAAAACAAGTGGCTCATTGTACTAACAGGATTACAGCCTGAGAGAGGTTTGATTTAAGCTGTTTAATGTGAGAGGCTTTTATTTATCACATTTGGGGATATTTTTGAAGTTTATACAAGACCAAAGACGCACTGGAGCGTGTGTGTTTTCAGATGAACAATATCAAAACATGCAGAAGTACAAAAAAAATTGATTCAAATGAAGGTGGTTTGACTACTCAGTTACATTTAGTCTATTAATACCCCATACGTTTACTCCTACTTGAGTAATATTTGTATTGAAGTAACAGTGAAAGTTGTGCTTCCTCTTCCCACCGTGAGCAAGTCTGAAGTGACAAAAACTTGAAATTACAATATGAAATGATTTGAACATTTGTGTTTCTTGCAGCTCATTCAGATACGATTTAGTTTAGTCTCATTTTTGTGTCTGTCCTTTAAAAATACTAGTTTGATTCATTATTTAATGTTATATTAACTTCAAAATAGAAATCAGACGTTGCATACAGACTGTTACTCTTGCATGAGTAGTAGTTTCCCCAATTACTTTTTTGTTACTCTTAATTGTGGAATTTTCACTTCTTTGTATTTCTGATTGAGTAATAACTGGGACTAAACCAGGACTAAACAATTTACTGTATTTTTCAGACTATAAGTCACTTTTTCCCGGGTTTTGGTGGTTCCTGCGACTTACTCAGGTGTGACTTATACATTACATTTTTCACAGACTGCCCATAGACCAAATATATGAATTGTATATATGAATCAAAAATGACTATTTGTGACTAAATGACTATCACTTGACTATTAACAAGAACTACATGGGACTAAACCGGACTTC
This sequence comes from Odontamblyopus lacepedii, assembly GCA_034769755.1. Taxonomy (NCBI): domain Eukaryota; kingdom Metazoa; phylum Chordata; class Actinopteri; order Gobiiformes; family Gobiidae; genus Odontamblyopus; species Odontamblyopus lacepedii. The sequence goes on from CM068350.1 coordinate 38,104,956, forward strand.
ACCAGGATTTAACCACAACCAAATTAGGACCAAGTTAGTTAGGACTAAACAAATCTAACTTTTTACTTCTACTTGACTAATAACAAGGACTAAACCAAGAAAGAACAACTATAACCTCACACAGCAAGAAGGGAGTCTAGTTCTAGATCTATGGCAGCACCGACAGACATACTTCAGTCTCCTGGACAGCAGAGACGGCTGTGCTTTTCTCTCAGCTGGATGCAACAAAAGTTAGATTTTTTTGGCTTGATTTTCTGGTGTGATGCTTCAGCCAATAAGATTCAAATATTCCTCATGACCTGACGTCCCTATTTACCCGGGACAGTCCCAGTTTTGAGCCCTGTGTCCCCTGTCCCAGCAGATTTATCCAAAACCACTGATTTGTCCCAGTTTTGTGCAATAAATGTCCCAATTTTTGACCAGTTTGATCCCTGCCAACAGTAAACTGAGACATACATTATCAATAAAATACTTAAAAACTGCTAAAAAATGACCAAAACCCAAAAAAATGTGACTATACTGACTTAATTTCCCTTAATTATGCACTCATTTCACAGTTTTATTATTACCAAACACTCCAAACCCAGAGTGTCCTGGTTTTTGGTTTTGAAATTCTGGTTACTCTCCTCATGATGTTCCACCTTTTTGTGATCACTTTCGGTATGAGCCGTTCCAGTTTGATAATGTGGAGAACTCAATGGGCTCTGTGCACAATAGCGCCCGGCAGCCTCACTGTTAGCGTCACTACTTCCTGTCCAATCTTATCTCTATGAGGTTTTGCCGAGTCATGCTAAAATTAATAAATATTTAAAGATAAAGCAGTCAACAGGGAGCTGTGGATGGATATCACTGACAGCGTGTTAAAAAGTATGTAAATAAAATGAATACTTGAGCGGAGAACACTTGGAGATGTTTCTGTTGCAGTGCTAACACAAATGCTCATTTTGGGGTATAACAGATATTACAACGGCGACACAAACTGAAGTACTCTACATATAGGGTGACAAGACGGCCCTTTTTACCCGGGACAGTCCCAGTTTTGAGCCCTGTGTTTCTGTCCCAGCAGATTTATCCAAAACCACTGATTTGTCCCAGTTTAAGATGAGAAATGTCCCAGTTGTCTAACCAGGCTGGCGCCACCTAGTGCTTCCGCTCAATTTCATTTCTCTCCAGCGTCTAGGTCAGGAATCAGAAAACGCTCGGCGGTTTGTTGAAGTTGTCTTCGGCCAATCAGAGAAGCAGTGTCTTGGCCAGAACCACTCCGAGTTGTGATAGCAGACTGTACACACTATCCTCCTTTGGACTTCCTTTGTCAAATAATAACTCTGCATTTTTTAATCATACTTTTAATTCACAGGTTCACCTTGCAAAAACGACAATGCTCGTGGACAGACATGTTCACTGTCTGCTTTGTTTAATGTTTTTCCGGCAACTGGTTGGACACCACTGAGTGTCCTGGTGCATTACAGACATCACAAACACATAGCAGCGATTGGTTAAATCAAAAAAGTACCGGCCTGCCATCGAACGAGTGAATCCTAAAGCTGCGAGGTCAGACGGTTTCCAGGAAGTGAAACCGGCTGGTAAATTAGGCTTAAATTGACATTTGTTTCAGTAAAACACAGAAAAGCTGCTTAACAGTGACCAAAACCAAAGAAAATGTGAGTATACTGTTCATGTTAGTCATGAATGGTCTCTGCATAATCTTTTTCCTTAACTGTTTCGCAATTTTATCACCAACGAAACCCAAACCAGGGACGTCCCAGTTTCTTATTTTGAAAATCTGGTCACTACATATAAAAATAATTGCGTAGTCTTTAGTTTAATCAATTAGCTTTTAAATATGTTGTTTATTTCATGTTTTAAATCCGCTATAAATAAAGGTAACTGTTCGCTTTGAGACTCTGAGCTCAAGTGCTACACGTAGGTTAGAACAACTCTGCTTATTTACAACAATTCCCATATCTCCCTGTGCTGTGTGTAACTCTGTAGCAGACAAAGCCTCACTTCACATTTCAATTGCATGAACTTCAATGCATCTCTGCTGCTTTTTTTAGATAAACATTACAGGTGTTGATTTGACATTGACTCGCACTAAACTGCTCCAAATTGCGTTCCTTGGCTCTGGTTTGTTTTGATAGCGACCTGCGCTCAGAAGCAGAGCCCGTGCAGCTCCTCTCCTGCACAGCGCGGTGTCAGCCTCAGAGAAAGCCACCAAACCAATAATTTTGTCAAGTTCTTTTTTTAGCGCGTGTCTGAGGGCGTGTGGATGCCCGTATACACCCATTCAGGCTCCCTCAAAAGAAGAGCCATCTGCGGGTCTCTTTCTTATTTCCCCTCTCCTTTCTTCCAGCCTTGTAATCAAATTTGAGCAAAATCAAATGGCGCTCGCGAAGAAGAGGAGCGGGCGGAGGAGGGGAGGGGGGCCGCCGAGAGGAAGAGGGTTCAATGAAAGTACCTTTTGTTGGTTTGAAACGAGCAAGTAATTTACAAAATGCCCTCCCTTTGTGCGCGGGGCTAAAGCAAGAAAGAAATCGGTAGCTTTTAGACGCAAGACCGTGTGCAGAGACGGCCAAGATAATGAAAAGCGTCTTGTGTTTGTGGGCTAGAGAGCATTTCAGGCCCTGCGCGAGGTTAGCTAGGCTGCCGCTGATGCCGAAGAGAGAGAGAGAGAAAAATAAAAGAATACACAAGGCGCCAGCTAGTGCAGTGTGTGTGCGTGTGTTTGTGTGTTTAAGTAAAAAAACTGGATGGAGAAGTCTTGTTCGCTCACATGCGCCAAGGAGCTGAGAGGGAGCACTTCTGGCGTGGAGGAGGGTTTCGAAACGCGAGACCAAACCAGGACTATCGGGAGTCCTTCGCGCCGGCCGTCACCTGTGGTCTCTGCTGCAGGTGGGACGCCCCGGACCCCTCCCCTCGCCCTGGGATGAGGAGAAGAGGAGGGTCCCCCCCGTAAAGATGGAGGATTATGAAGCAGGAGGATAAATCTTCACCTGGATTACGCGTGCACACCTGAGTGACACCTGCTGGCGGAGAAGGTACGATTCGTGCTTATTTGCGGACGCTCGTACTGAAGACACGTACAATTAAAGGTCTTATATCATGCAAAATGGACTCTTGTGAGCTTTAAGTCGTGTTAGAATGTTGTTATGTCCTCAAAAACAGACCCGAAGTTGTGTTTTGTTTCATTCACACATGTTTGCGTAACCCTTTATTATCAGTCTGTCTGGATCTCCAAAGCTCGAAATGCTCCGTTCCACCTTGTGATGTCACGGAACGGTAGTTTTCAAGTTAACAACACCTTTTACGTTTAGGTCAGTAGAGTTTTAATTTGTTTTATTTTAGTTTAATTATCCTAATCGAATTATCCTAACGATTCTCGAGTTTTAAAACCACAATGGAGCACTTCCTGTATTGCCACATGACATCACAAGGTGGTACAGAGTGTTTTCTGTTTGAGAGAAGCCTAAATATGCAGGGTTTGCGTGTTAAACATGTGCGAATGAAACAAAACGCAACTCTCAAGGTCTGTTTTTGACGAGGAAACAACATTATAACAGATCAGAAAGTAGCGTAATATGGGCCCATTGACGTGCAATAATGACAGTTTAACTCGTATTTGCGTGTATTAGCTTCCTGTTATCCATGGGTGTCGGGATAATTAAAAGTGAGGCCTGTTGCCATAGCGATTTGCAATTTAAAACAAAATAGGCCCGTCTGTTTTGTATGGGAAATAGTCCTCAAAATGTTGCGTATGTAACAGGAAGCTGGAAAACCCTCAAGTAGCTGTACCAGGTCACATTTTGGGGACGTTTTTCCATTTAAAAGATAGAATAGCTTGTTTTTAAATTGTTAATCGCTATGACAACGGCCCTAAGTCAACGGATAAGGTGTTTTCTTGTGGTGTCGTAACACTCTAGAGAACCTCAGTGTAAAATATGAGGTGGATATGACGGTGGGAATTCTTATTTTAAAACCTGCAGAAGTGTCAAAGCGAACGTGATTTAAACAGATAATGCAAAACGCTGTGATTAAAAAGTTAAACCAGTATGAATTTGCTTAAAAATTGTTCTTCCCTGTTAGAATATTTAGTTAAAACATCTATTTCTTGCATGGAAACACAATTACTTTAGCAATTTCATTTTGAGGGACAGTGTTTCATATTTTTCTCATCAAAACTTTTTACAAAACTCGACACTAGTGAAACTTTTAACGATCTTGTCAACAAAATGGGTAACAATTGATTTTACTGTCATAGTACATAACCTTGAAGCAAATGGCAGCAGAATGAAGAGAGACCATAGAACATTATACCTGATTTTATAATATGAAAAATGGAAGAAATCACTTTACTGTTGAGAAATAAAGGGATAATAAATGGAGTCTATTAGGGGTGGGTATTGCCAACAACCTTGCGATACGATACGATTCGCGATACAGGGGTCTCGATACGATACGATTCGTGATACAGGGGTATGCCGATACATGGTCTTCAAGGCGATACGTATCCCGATATTTTACATTACGTAACCTATAATTTAAAAAAAAAAGACAGATGTTTACTCAAATGTTATTTTTATTTTGGTGTAGCGCATCAGTTACAATGTAACAGAAGAAGGCTGTAAGGCAGAAACTGCCCTTGATTAACCTGTTAACACCCGCACTCGGCACAAGTGTTCAAATATGTACCAGATGTTCCAAACTGTAATAAGATGTAATGTATAATAAATAAACCATCTTCTGAAATTTAGGCATGTTTTCTTAAGATAAATAACTAAAACAAGCCAAAAAATTTCGCTCCATATGTCTTGTGTGCCTCCACCTGTGAGTGTGCGTAAAAGGAGGAGAGAGAGAGTCTCCATACACAGAGCGCATGGAGCTAGACTATCACTACAGCACCTCTGCCCCACATGGGGCCCACTGCTGAAATCGTCTTTTCATAGGCTACTCAGATCTGTCAATCATTTCCTGAAAGAACCAATGACTGAAGAGGTTTTGCCGTGGAACTGTCCCTCGGTCATGCCGTAATACGCCGCTAACTGGACGCACTCGTTTTGTTCCCCAAGCTGTAGCGCGGCGCCCCGTAGCCGGACCGAAGCCTGGATACGCTTGTTTTGTAGCTAAGAGTGTGGAGAAAACAAACATACCCCACACCGCTAACAGGAGCTAAGCGTTTAGCTATGCTAAGGACCAAGAGCGAGAGTAGTAGAGAGATGCGTCGCTCATCCATTCAGACAAACTCGGACTTTCTGGATTATTTCTCCACATGGAATTATTTTATGAAAAAAAACAACTGGATATTCTTTTTCTGTGGACTGTTACGGACTAATTGAGCACAGCTATTCCTGGATTGGACCCGTTTCGGACCGACAGAACCGGCTCAAAGGTAAGAAATGCGATGAATATTTTCGGGAATTATAAGTTATGGCGCTTTGGGCTCGCTGTGTGGCATAAAATGAATGATATGGTGGTTTTACTGAGGAATTAAGCTTTCAAACGATGTATAGTATGTCAATATTGGAAAAATAAGTACGGTGAATATCTGCCTTGACTTTTTAATGTTGTGTAATCGCCCGCCGGCGGGCGGGTGGGTGTTAAGTTTATTAATGTAAACATGGCTTAACAAGGCTGTATGCTGACATGCAGCTGCCTTTGATGAAAGTAAACTTAAGATATGGCCTTAACAAGGCTGTAGTGCAGAAGGAATGCTGCCTTTGACAATACGAAATGCGCATTGCAAGCAAGGATCACTTATCAGACGCAGTTTGCTGAAGCTTGATAAATAATGTTTGTTGCATGTAAAATATCGATACTGACGCCTCCGTATCGATACGTGTATCGCCAAGAGGCCCACGACGATGTATCCCCGTATCGATTTTTTGAACACACCCCTAGAGTCTATAGTGAACATTCATGGTCTTCAGTTGTGGCGGTATGTTTCTGATGAAGACACTGTGAAGAACTGTATTATTGTTTATAAAAATGTTATTCATGTTTTAAAGCAGGTCTTATTCTTATCTGAAAGCTTGGGTTTGACTCGGTATCGAAGTCATTTTGGGTTTAAGCAGGTTCACTTTATATCCTCTCGCTGTATATTCTGTATAAAGAGCATTAACAGTCCGGTCACTCCCTCTTCCTGCGTCTCAGACCAAACTCAGACAGAGCTTTGTTATTTTTGTGCTCATGTGTTTCTGATCGGGTAATCAGAAGTCACTGTACTAAAGGAAAAGTGTAGTTTTGGCCTCCTGAGTTAGGGTACATTTTGGCCTGGACATGGCTGACACGAGGACATGATATATACCTGGGGAGCCAGTCACTTATTCTTTCAAAGTTCTCCAGTTTTATCCAAGACATATGCTGTGATACCTGTGAATTGTCTTGGAAATGATTTTTCTTGCAATTATCAATTTCCGAAGCCTTGTGAGTTATGGACTAGAAAGGTTCAAGGTTCTTTATTTGTCATTCAAGCATGCAAAAGAAACACATGACTGAAGTGAATGTTCCTCGAGGCCCCGTGACCAAGAGGGATAAAAACAATAATAAATAAGCAATATTAAAAGCATTTAACAGTTTTAACAGATAAGCACAAGTTAAACATGTAGCAAGATGGAGAGGCAGACTGAGCCGGAAGTCACTGTGCACCGTTCAAAAGTCTGACAGCCTCAGGAAAAAAAGCAGGTTTATTCTTTGTTGTATCAGATATGGACAGGGCCTGGGGTGGGACAGGGCCTGGGCAGGGACAGGGCCTGGGGCAGGGACAGGGCCTGGGGCAGGGACAGGGCCTGGGGCAGGGACAGGGCCTGGGCAGGGACAGGGCCTGGGCAGGGACAGGGCCTGGGCAGGGACAGGGTCTGGGCAGGGACAGGGCCTGGGCAGGGACAGGGCCTGGGCAGGGACAGGGCCTGGGGCAGGGACAGGGCCTGGGGCAGGGACAGGGCCTGGGCAGGGACAGGGCCTGGGCAGGAACAGGGCCTGGGCAGGGACAGGGCCTGGGGCGCCCTGACCAGAGCCTCTCTGGGTCCAGTCAAGTCTCTCTGAGTATCCCTTCTCTTCCTCTAATCCCCAGAGCCTCTGAGTCCACAGTATTTATACAAGAATGACAAAACATCAGACCTTACAAAGTGTCACATGGAGAGCCACCTGATGACATCATGAGTTGGTTTGGCCTCAGGATAAACATATGGAGTGAAAACAATACAAAGTTTGGTGCAGAGATCTGAAAGACTGTTGTTTGGTCTGATTGTGTCTGTCTGTAAATACTATTTACATACATCCAATTCCCTGCTCACACATGTACAGTATATAGATGTAAATATGTCGCTTGATGTAAATAATTTTTGAGAGAGAACTATTTTTATCTTTTATCTTGTATTTATTTGATTCTAACTACATGTTCTTGGTCGGTTGCATCTGTAACAAAGAAAATTTCCTCTCAGGGATGAATAAAAGTAATTCTGATACCTGAAGAGATTAGCAAACAAGATGGAACAAAAATGGTGTTACATTTTCTAGAAAGTCTATGAACCAAAATTATTCTAGAGATAAAATAAAACCCAATATTTATGTTCCATTACAGAATTATTGGGTAATAATTTGGACATTTTAAATTGCAATTTTCATCTAAAACAACTTAAGAAAAGAAACAAGTCTGTTAACTCCTGTGTGGTGCCCAGTGTGAGCCGACGTCACTGTAAATGTTTTCATAACAAAGAGTCGAACGCTGTCAGAGCCTCCGATGGACAGCTGCAGATCATAACACGCTTCTGTCATTTGTACCAACATGACTACACAATCCTGCCAATAATACGTGTCTCACAGATAAAGAAAATACAATTTACAGTGAGGTGTGTAAATACAAGTTTGAAAGACTAAATGAGGAGGAGGTTACAACTAGAACATGGTTAAAAGCTCTGAAAAGTTTTGCAGAATAGGTTTCATTTAAGGGTCTTTGATAGTGGGAAGAACATAAACATAGTAATGAAACAGAATCTACAATAACACAGGTAGAACATGCACGTTTTCATCTCGTACCTGTGCTTGTCGTCTGCAGGCGGCTCCTCGGATGCTGAAGACTCCAGAAGATCGTCTCCGAGGTAAGAGTTTACTCACACTGTGCTGATGGTGCCAGGCGGATTTACCAAACTGTTACTAATGATATGAACGAGAAACATTGCGATTGCGGTTTAATTTATGCATTGTCGTTGATTCACAACACATTCACAAATAAAGCTAACTGGAGGCACTGCTCTATCTGAAGCTCTGTAACTCAAGTTGACTTTAATCTGAGCTTTGGTTTAAAACATATGACCATAATGAACGGACTTAGCTGGAACTACAGGAGGTGATTTGTGCTGTTAAACGAGTCGGTCTCACATACAATTACCGTCAAAAGTTTGCTAGCGTTAGCCCAGAGTTTTCACGATCACATTTTTGTTGAAAATCAAACTCCGAAACAGGATCACAGGCTGAAAATGTGTTGTTTAAAACCATTTAGTGTTTTTTTTCTTGAGTTTTCAGACAGACTAAGCACTTTCCAGGCTGTGTTTGCTAATGTGCTCATTGTGTCACCGTAACTGCTAAACATTCCTCCATAGGCATACATGCAGCTCCCCCATGTGGTGTCACTGTAAAGTATCAAAAGTGCTGTTTAACTGTGGCTTTAATAATATTAGTACTTGTTTCAGCCTTTGTTACTTGGAGCTCTAAGCTGTTTCTCTCCTCACGTTGTATTTCTCTCATGATGAGATTTTGGCCTCCAGACTCTCCTCAGTCTGTGTTTAAATCGGTTTTAGACACGAACTCTGTCTGATCTAAAATGCTCTGAACAGTTCATGCTTTTTTATTTGCACTTTCTGGATGTAGGGAGATGCTGGGGAAGTGATTCTGTCTTTATATGAACTAGGGATGGGCATTTGATTAAATTGCCTTAATCGATCGTTGGGAAAATTAACAATCGATTTTTTATTAATCATTAACATTTTATATTAAAATTACCATCACAATTATTACTATTACTAATTGCATAAATAAACTCAACTTTACAACATATAAACCATAATCACTCCAGAGCCTCATCAGTGTGAGATCAGAATGTGTTTAATGCAGCTTTAAACATTTGTTTATGTCTTACAGAAACGAAACTTAAAACCACATGACTCATTTGCATAAACAGAAAGTGAAAAAAAGCAGCTCTTTCCTTGTGCTGATGCTTCAGCTTCTGTTGGACTAAAGGACACGACTCAGTGGAATATGAGTGTTCTCTCTGTGACAGAGGATGTGATGAGGCTGTGAGTCTGTTCTGTGCGTATGTCGCATTGGAGATGCTGCGTAAACATGCGAAACCGGGATACTCAAAAAACCCGATCATACCCGGGACACTGATGTGCAGGTAAACGCACTCTGGGGAATATAGTGATCTCCAAGGAGCCAGAGCCGAGACGTGGGACTGTGAGGCTCCAGTGTTTGTGCTGTGAGACGCAGCCTCGACTCCTGATGCTACGTTACGCACAGACGCCTACATTCGGTTTGTCGATTAAAGTGAACGTGATCGATGAAATTCTTAATGATCAGTTATCAATTAGTCGATTAATCCTGCCCATCCCTAACATGAACTATTAGGACTGCACGATCTTGCAATATTCTATAACCGTGTTTTGTGTTTGCGATTATTGTCATATGTTAGTATATCTTTTGGGATAATAAGATCAGTTAAATTAAAACAAAAAATGCACACGCTATTTACTAGTCAATCTGTGTAAAATGGGTCTAATGTTGGACCAAATAATGAATCATGAATACAATCTGCCTTTCAAAAGTAGTACATTTCAATATATATCGATTATTTGCACATTCTGTATTTAGGAGCTGCTGATTCTGTCTTTATGTTGACAATAACTGATCTTTGTTGATTTAAATCCATCCTCTTCTTACTGTTCCGAGTGGGAGATGCTCTGATTCTATTAAAAAATCCCAAATACTGTTCTTGTATCAACCCATTTGAAAAAGGAATATAGTTAGAAATTGAAATGGTTTGACTTTGTTATAGTTTCTCAAACTTCTGCCTCCTCGCGCTCACCTGGGGAAATGAACAGTGATCTGAAAGTGGCTGATTTCTCCGTTGGCTCATTTCAAAGGTCAGAATTTGCACAGGAACAAATGTTGTGTTTGAGATTGGCCCTGCGCAGAATAGATAATGAACTGTCTGAGCGCGCACGTGGCTCTATGAGCGTGCACGGGGCCCTGTGTGTGTGCACGTGGCTTTGTGTGTGTGCCCGTTTCACTGGGGGGGATTTGAGAAATGCTTCAGTGATTCAATTGTTGCTAAAACTCTGCTTGAGGTGTGAGGGGGCAACAGGAGGAGGTTATACTGTTTCCTGTCAGCTGAGATGGCCTTTATGTGAAATGGAAATGGTCCAGTTTGCAACTATATGAAACAATAAATGCTTTAGAAACGCTTCAACTGTTTGAGCCGTAGACCGTATATATAACTATGTGTAGCCGCCGTGTTCCACATAGGAAGTTTGCATGCGGCTCTTCTGGCTCCTCCTTACTCCCGCTGACTAACACTGGAATACTGTCGCCCTCTTTCTGTAACTGCTGCTGTGATCCTCGTCTTTTGGTCTTAAAAAGTTCATATTAACCCGCTCTACATGATCCTGGGGTTTTTATTTCGCTGTTTTGTCCGTTAAAAAATCCTGTTCATAATATAGATCCTGGCTCCAAATTCGCTCTTGTAACTGTGAGCATCAGTGAGCTTCTTGTGAGTGGAGTCAATTCAAGTTTATTTCTATAGCACGTTGAAAACAACTTCAGTTGACCAAAGTGCTCCACATAAAAGATAACAAAGACAGAAGAAACATAAACACATATAGCACAATGTGAGGACTATAATAAAAAACAACATAAACTGACGAGCTAGTATTAAATGCCGGGGAAAAGAGATGAGTTTTCAGTCTAGTCTTAAACTGCGCTACAGACTGAGAGGATCTGACAGGAAAAGGAAGGTTATTCCACAGAAAAGGCTCCGTCACCTCTCGTCTTGAGCCGAGTTTTGGGCACGACCAACAGGAGCTGGTCCACTTCTTTACACCGTCTATGTCCTGGACCTAGAATTTACCATTCTGGATTTTTTTTTTTGTAAGTTGCATGCTTTGTGTTGCATTTTTGGTATGAAAAGGCTTCTATAAATAAAGTTTGATTGATTGTTTAATTGTATCTTCTTTTGTAGCTGGGGGTGATTTAACAAAGAAGTTATGGGCGTTTTACAGAGTTTCAGATGACATTGCACTGATCATTACCTGTTATATTCGTATAAATCTGGATTTATAGTTTATTGTTTTCTACTTTATCTTATTCTGTTTTATTTATTGCATGTTTAGTGTTTAGTGTCTACGTTTCGCTCCAAGTACCGCAGCAATTTCCTAATGTTGTGAACCTGTTCGCTCATATGGCAATAAAACCTTTCTGATTCTGGTTCTGACATCATAACATTCTGTAGGTCAATAATATTTAATTCTGGAGAAGCTAAAGTTAATATTATTAATATTGCCCCTGTCTGGGAGTAACAGAGGTGCACAGGTACACACTAAATAGTCTCTTGTAAGATGTTTTCCTTGCACATTTTATGGTATTTCAGTCATTTTCAACTTTTCGTATAACTTTTGGCCTAATGTTCTGGGTGTAATGAGGGAAGTTCAGATGGGTGTGATTGACAGGTGGATGAGCCAATCAGGGACATGCATGATCCATCCTTATCAAAACAAATATGGCTGCTCATGAGGAAAAAAGAAAGGGAAGAATATCACAGAGAGCTGAAAAACATGGTGGATTTTTGCAGAATCAATGAAAGAAACACTACAATTTTAATCTGAGGTTAAAGAATTTAGATTTTTTCTCCAAATGACAGATCACCAATGAGCTGCTTCGTTTCAAATGTGTCACAGAAAAAACAAAAAATAAAACAGATTTCATGCACTCTGACTGAAAAAAATACAGAGATATTCTGAATTTGGGAGCATAATAATGCACTGTGTAACTTTTTTCCATGGAAATGTCATTGCTTTGCCTGAAATCTTCCATAGTACGACATTAAACAGCTCTACTTTACATTTATTCAATTACAGGTGGTTTTATAGCTAAAAAATACCAAGAAAAACAGCCGTTCTGACTGTGAGCGGGGTCGCCTCTCCGCAGATCTGACCTGTAACGTGGTCTGGTTTGGTCTCCATGGTGATGATAAAAAGGTTTAGTGTCATAATGTGGAAAATTCCAGACAAAGGAATAACGTCTTCATGGAGAAAAACGCATTTGACGGAGCCTCCACCAGGAAAGTTACACAGTGCACCTTTAAAAGCCCTCAGAAAAGTTCCACGGTGCGTCTTTAATGTCAGAGTGTCGGTCTTTCTGAATGATGAGTGTCTGTGACAGGAGGTGGACAGACTCGGGCCCGGCGGAGGAGGCGCCTCTCGTATTGGATCTCACGCTTTATTAAACTGAATGATGTTCTCAGAGCGCAGTGACCCCGACTCCTCCCCTGAGACCCGATAATGACGACTAATGGGCTGTTAAAAGAGAGGGATGGACCGGGGGAGGAGGGGAGAGGGATGGACCGGGGGAGGAGGGGAGAGGGATGGACCGGGGGAGGAGGAGGAGAGGGATGGACCGGGGGAGGAGGGGAGAGGGATGGACCGGGGGAGGAGGAGGAGAGGGATGGACCGGGGGAGGAGGAGGAGAGAGGGAGAAGAGGAGAGAGGAAGAGGGGGAGAGGGGGATGGACAGGAGGAGGAGGAGAGAGGGGGGAGGAGGAGAGAGGAAGAGGGGGAGAGAGGGATGCACTGGGGGAGGAGGAGAGGAGGAGAGAGGAGGGAGGAGGAGAGAGGAAGAGGGGGAGAAAGGGATGCACCGGGGGAGGAGGAGAGGAGGAGAGGGGGGGGGGGGGGGGGGAGAGAGGAAGAGGGGAAGAGAGGGATGCACCGGGGGAGGAGGAGAGAGGGAGAGGAGGAGAGAGGAAGAGGGGGAGAGAGGGAGAGGAGGAGAGAGGAAGAGGGGGAGAGAGGGATGAACCGGGGGAGGAGGAGGAGAGAGGAGGAGGAGCAGAGAGGAAGAGGGGAGGAGAGAGGGAGAGATAGAAAGAGAGAGAGGGGCAAGACTTAAAGAAAAGGAGGAGGGAGGGAGGAGAGAGGAAGAGACAAGGAGAGAAAGAGGTGAGAGATGGCAGAGAAGAGACAAAGAGAGGGAGAGAGAGTAGTAAGAGCGAGGGGAAGAGATAGAGAAAGGGGAGCAAAGAGGAGGGAGAGAAAGGGAGAGAGGAGAAAGAAAAAGCTAGAGGGGTGTGAGAGGGAATACAGAAGAGTGAGGGGGAGAGAGAGAGAAAGGGAGGACAGGGGAAAGAGACAGAAGGAATAGAGAAAGAGAGAGGAGAGGAGCGAGACTTAAAGAAAGGCAGGAGAGGGGGAGGACGGGAGGAGGAAGAGACATGGAGACAAAGAGGGGAGAGAAAGTAGTAGGAGAGAGGGAGAGCAATAGAAAGCTAGAAGGGTGGGAGAGAAAGGGAGGAAAAAGAGTGAGAAAGAGAGGGTAGAGGGAGGACTGAATAAGAGAGTGGCAGGAGTAAGGGGAGATGAAGAGAGGAGGGAGGGAGAGAGAAAGGGCACACCTGTCAACTCCTCCTCCTCCTCCACCACCCTTCACTCACGCCCGTCGTCATTACAGCCAATAACCCGTCATTAAGCCCATCATTTGCCCCGCGCGCATTTGACCCGCGGCTTCAGGCGTGCTCCCGTTTTTAACCCCTGACCCCTGCCGCCGCCGCCAGAACCAGGAAGTGAGGCTGGATGTGCAGGTGCCAACGTCGTTCTAATCAAGGCCGAGCGTCACGACGGAGCGAAAGACAATGAGAGATGAATGGGTGTAATTATGGATATTGTTAAAATGGACCCGTGTGATTTGGGAGAGGACCGGAAAGCCCATTTCTGGTCCCAAATGTCAGGCTTTTTAAAAAATGAGACGCCTCAAACTTCAAAAAAATCATTAAAAAGGACAGATTAAGTAAGATAAACTTTTATGACCCGTGTTGTAACAGCGCTCTCCTATTATACGCTTACTCAAAAGTTTTATCTCAGTTGTTTTGTGTAGGTTTGAGGCACGAGTTCATCGAAAATTTCTGTTTTCACCTACCCCACTTGTGATTATTCACATTTAAAAAGAGCTAAAAAAAATGTCACATAGCAATTTTTCAGCAATAAAAACGTGTTATTTTCCACTCGCTCATTATGAACAGTCAGTTGAGGCTTCTTAGTTAGTTTTGAACAGGAAGTGAGTTAACCTTTTCATTTTCCATTCCGCACTCTTCTCTTCTCTCTAATTCTCTCTAATTTAATGCCCCATCCCTATTTTAAAATTTTATGATGATTATTTATGTTTTGATTTGTTTGTATTGTGATTTTAATGTATTTCTTATTCTGTAAAGCACTTTGAATTACTTTGTGTACGAATTGTGCTGTACAAATAAACTTGCCCCGCCTTGCCTTGCCCTAACCTGTTTTTATTATTAAGCCAGAACAGTTTCTAATAATATTGCATAAGGCCATGTAATTAACCTCTTTTTTATTGAACTGAATTCCAATCATCAATTTTAGGCACTACACACACCCTAAACTACAAACAAACCGGCATATCGTCCAGTCCTAGATGATTTGAGGTGACGCACCATTAGATTATCATGTTGTGTCAGGGCAGACATGTAGACAAGTCATTTTTCAATTTGATAACTAGTCAAACTATTATTTCTGTTGTACAATAGACCCTTTTATTGTGAGTAAACAGTAGTGACGTAGGCTCGGTTGCACATTTTGGCAACAGATGTACGGCAGAACTCGGCAGCTTGTCGAGCTCTGCGAAAGGATTATCGTCAAAAGGTCGAGAATATTTCCTCAACAAGCTGAACTTTGACAACAAACAGACATTTTGGTGCTGGAAATGTTTTTATCGCCGTCTTCTTCTGTCCGTGTTCAGTCTGAATGAATCGCAACGTACAGGGAACAAAGCCACTTCTGTTGCCAAAATGCACATGCAGCTTTTTTTTCGTTTTTAAATCACTTTCACCCTTCCAAATACCGAATGAATGTTATGTTATGGTGCTGGAGTTTTCTAGAGATGATACCGATTCACTGTATTATTGATACAAATGAGAAATAGTTTATTATTAGTTTATCATTTAGATTTTTGTCTTTTGTATAACAGGCCTTTTTGTGTTTCATACCCTGTAGAGTCCACATAATTAACTCATGTGGACGCTACGTACCGGAGTATAAGTCGCACCAGCCGAAAAATGCATAATGAAGAAGAAAAAAACATATATAAGTCGCACCGGGCTATAAGGGGGAAATTTAATTTATTAAATCAGAGACCAAGAACTGACATTTCATTTTGAAAGGCAAGTTACAGAAGTTATAGTAATAAAAACAACCAAATAGAGAAGAATCTGTGTATCGTTCATTCATTTGTTTTTCAATATAGAACCAAAAATAAGAAAACCGAAAAAAACAACCTCTTTTCTTTATTATTTGTCTCTAAAACCAAAATGAAAAAAACGGATAACGATTTTTTAAAATTCATATACACGATTCATATAGATGGTCTATGGCGGTCAGTGTGAAAAATGTAATATATAAGTCGCAGGAAACACCCAAACTCTGAATGAATGTTATGTTATTGTGCTGGAGTTTCCTAGAGACGATACAGATTCAATGTATTATTGATACAAATGAGAAATTGTTTATTAGTTTATCTTTTTCTTTGTTATAAAAGGCCTTTTTTTGTTTCATGCTCTGCAGAGTCCACATAATTCATGATTAATCACTGCATTTATGGAGATAAGTTACCCAGAATGCTTTACAGGGCATTATTCATTCACTCCATTCTGCACCGTCACCATCACACTCACACCCCACATTCAAACTAGACCATGCGGGTGAAGTGTCTTGCCTAAGGACACAACAACAGTTTTTGCCCCCACCGTCTCCCAGCCAAGTAGTAACCAGGCCCGGCCGTGATTATCCTCTGAGATGTGACGAGATCAGGCTTTGGCAAGGAGGTTTTGCCAGGATTATGATTGTTTTTGCAGTGGATCAGTTCATCTTTAAGAAAACATTCAAAAAGTGAAATATTGTGGTTCCTTCAAACACTCCTTAACCATATATCACCACCTCGCTGCTTTAGTGCAGATTCTCAACCTTCTGTGCTTGCAACATTTCTGAAATACCTAGAAAAAATGGTCTCATCACTGCATTTCATATTAGCATGTTTTCTATTATTATTCTAAACCTCCTCTCTTGCTCTCGGCCCCCTGCAGTGCGTTTTAAAACAGGTATGTCTGTGCTTTCCTTCATTTAAATAATACCTCTTAGCTCCAGCGCTCGGATTAACCTCTGAATACTTTGTCTTAGCGTGCGCCCTACCTCCAGAGTGCTGCGGGGGGCGATAAAAGCTCAAATTAGGCAGATTTTGGCATTAACGTCGGTCCCCACCTTGGCCTGTGCGCTACGTTAGCTTTGCGGCTAATCCAAGAGCTACAGAGACGCTAACCTGGCAACCCCCAAGTGAACTGACTCTCTACTTTTACCTCCCCTTGTCTTAGCGCGATAAGGTAATAGGGATCCGCTGGTTTTAGGTTAGGTTTGGGAGTTAATGGATGACCAGTATATGAATTTGAATTGCAGACGTATTGTCTTATGATTTTGAGAGGCTTACACAGCTGTATCTCATGGTTTAAAGTCGAGACTGGACCCCCACCTCGGACCCTGATCTACTAATAGATGGTTAAAGTCCCTTTTGTCT
This sequence comes from Odontamblyopus lacepedii, assembly GCA_034769755.1. Classification (NCBI taxonomy): domain Eukaryota; kingdom Metazoa; phylum Chordata; class Actinopteri; order Gobiiformes; family Gobiidae; genus Odontamblyopus; species Odontamblyopus lacepedii. Next base: position 38,121,792 of record CM068350.1, read on the forward strand.
TGTCCTGATAAAGTAATGAGGTTTAGGAGAGGTGAACAGGGCCTTTTGAGCTGCATTTATGAATAAGAATCACACTATGAAACTCTGACTACTTTTAGTGTGTTTTGAGGTATGTTTGAACCACTTTAGAGGCATTTTTACTATATTTATGTTGATTTTTTTCATCAGTGACCATGACAGTGGTATGAGGCACCGCGGACTGTGCGGGGGCAGTATGGAGCTCACTGTCATTTGTTCATTTACGTTAATACCCATCGGTGTGACTGTGTGGGGCTGTCCATAACTGTAGCTCTGCATTACAGCCTGTATTTGCCTGTAGCCTTAAGCAGCATTTTATGTCCTTGTCTTGAATCCTATAACTGTCTTACATGACACAGTAACATAATCAGCAATGTTTCTACAAGCCAAAATATACTTTTTATTAGTCTAATAAAAACAACAAGATGAATCTTTATGGAAAATTTGGAGCAAATTGCTCTATAAAAAGTCATAAGAAGTTATAATTTAATTATTTGATTAATGGAATTTTTTCCCGATAGATTAGTTGATTAATCAAAAAAAAAAAAAACACACACACACACACACACCAGAGGCCATGTTGCCTCTTCTCACCTTTTTCACCCCTGACCCATTTTCATGTCTGTTTATATCCTGTGGTCCGCAGACAGATCCTGCTGCAGTCTTTGCCATCAGAGATTTAAAGTCTCAAGATTCTCCTCGTATTTTTGTATTTTTGTATTTTTGTTGCTCGTTTAAAAATCGTTTCAGACTGAAAAATCCTGTGGCGGCCTCTAGACAAACTTTATTGCGGTCTGCTGAACTTTCTTTGATTTTTCACACCTCTGTTTGACTTGTTGTCTGTGGTCTTTGTCTGTGCTGTGGTGTTGTAGCGTGAGCACTCACTACTCTGCTGCAGTGAGGTTACATCATTCTTCCTTTACACATTCCACATTTCCACATTTCCACATTTGTTTGAGAAATGAATGAACACAAGTTCAATAATTTTGTTTTTCTTTGCCGGTAGGTCTATGAAATATTAAGTTTTTATATAAATGTGTTAAAAAGACTTGAATTTAACTTGAAGAAACCTGTAGGAACCCTGAAAAAGCATGTAAATACTTGAGATATATATATGAGGGTCTCTCATCACATTTGTATTTAAATTCAGTGATCTTCTTACACTTTGTGTATTGTATATCAAGCTGGCCAAAAATATACATGTTTAAAATGAGAAATTTGAACATTTTATACAAATGTTTGTTACTTTCTAAAATTAGTAATGGACTAACAGCACGGCCTCTAAAAATGTGATGATCTACCTCAAGAGGAGAATGCAGCATTCCAAAAAGCAGTACTTCTTTTGGTAGATTCTTTTGTCTCAGTGAGTCAATGGAACACAATGTCAGCAGAGATTATTACTTCTACTGAATTCAAAACTTTTGCACGTCTGACCAGAAAATGACTTGTCGAATGCCGAGTTCATACCCATGAGTACTGCATGTGTGTGTAGGTGTATTTTTATTATAATGTATTGGGTGCATTTGTTTGTGATCTAAGGGTGGAATTATTTGTTTGTCTTCTTGAGATCACAACATTAACCTGCCCGGGAATTACAGGTGTAACATTGTGCACTGTCCCTGCACCAATAAAATATGATCGTATGTTCATCATATGATACCAGTTAATTACTATTCTAGAGCTCATAATTTACCAGTTTATCAAGGTTCTTTTTAACACAGTTGAAGGTGCAATCTGTGCCTTTTAAACACACGTCGCCTGCTGTCTATGAGAAATAGATGTTTGTGTTTGGATTGGACACATAGCACCACAAAATATCTGCAGAAATGGACAAAACTGATGTCTGTTTGATCATATTGATTGGATTAACCTGGACGACTCCTGCAAAAGGTAAATACATTCTTCTCTGTTACAGAAATCAAAATTTAATATGCCAAAGTATTTCGTGTGTGTATGTATGTGTATATATATATATATTTATGTGTGTGTGTGTGTATATATGTATATATATATATATATATATATACATATATACATATATATGGAAGGTGGTTGGTCTCTCACCCTCATCAGTTCGGGTTCTACCAGAGGGCTGGGAGCTTGAGAGTTCTGCGCAGTATCTTTGCTGTTCCCAGTATTGCGCTTTTCTGGACTGAGATGTCTGTTGTCCTTCCTGGGATCTGCTGAAACCACTCCTCCAGTTTGGGGGTCACAGCCCCGAGTGCTCCGATCACCACAGGCACCACCGATGCTTTCACCTTCCAGGCTCTCTCCAGCTCTTCCTTGAGCCCCTGGTATTTCTCTAGCTTCTCGAGTTCCTTTTTCCTGACATTGCCATCGCTCGGTATTGCAATGTCCACCACCACGGCTTTGTTCTCTCGCTTATCCAGAACCACGATGTCTGGTTGGTTCGCCATCACCATTCTGTCAGTCTGTATTTGGAAGGCCCACAGGATCTTGGCCCGCTCATTCTCCACAACCTTTGGAGGCGTTTCCCACCTTGATCCTGGGGTTTCCAGCCCGTACTCTGCACAGATGTTTCTGTACACTCCGCCACTTGGTTATCTCACTCCATGTTGCTTTCCCTACCAGCATCTTACACCCTGCAGTTATGTGCTGGACTGTCTCAGGCACTTCTTTGCACCGCCTACACCTTGGGTCTTGTCTGGTGTGGTAGATCTGGGCCTCTATTGCAGCCAGGATGATGCCTCCATGCTGTCCTTCAGACCAGCCCTCTCCAGCCATTGGTACTCAGGGCCGTGACCCCCAAACTGGATGAGTGGTTGCAGCAGATCCCATGAAGGACAACAGACATCTCAGTCCAGAAAAGCGCAGTACTGGGAACAGCAAAAATACTGCGCAGAACTCTCAAGCTCCCAGGCCTCTGGTAGAGGACCCGAGCTGATGAGGGTGAGAGACCAACCACCGTGGAAGGTGAGAAATGCGTTTGCATTTTTTTAAATATAATCACATCTATTTGGCCTATCTGATTCTTACTGCTCTGTCAATCATATAGTCACAGTGGAGCATTCACAGAGGATCTCAGAGCCTTTGTCTGTAATGTAGAAACTACCTCCGTACTGCTCTCATTTGTTTGGATTTTTCTCAACACTGTGTGATTATTTTTGGCCATCTTCAAATGCTATGTGGACCTGCTTTCTTTCTATAGTTTTGTTTTTTGACCCCAGCAGGCATACATAGTGGTTTTGTCATGAATCTACCTAAATCACCTGGAATGTTCCACAACAAGGCATAAACCAAGGATTCTATCTAAAACTAATTTTGTTTGTTCTTTTCCAAAATGTTTGTCTTTCAAAGGGTTGTCCTCAGCTCTTGCTCATGTCAAAATAAAGATAAGATCCTTGGGTGACATCGGCAATGAAGTGCTCACTGAAATTATTACACAGGTAAATATATAAGCGATTTTTTGGTAATAAAAGTTAAATTTCCATGACGTCTCTTACGGTGGCTGAGTGGCTAGCACTCACGCTTCCCAGCAAGAAGGTTCCGGGTTCAATCCCCGGGTCGTCTGGCCTTTCTATGTGGGGTTTGCATGTTCTCCCCCATCCAGAAATGGGTTTCCTCCAGGCACTCTGCTTTCCCCATCAACCCAAAACATACACTGTAGGTGTGAAAGTGGTGTGTGCGTGAGAGATTGGAGGGGCCGATGGTGCCGATTGGCAGCCGCGCCTCCATCTGCTAGCTGTGGCTACAACAGTAGTTTACATCACTGGAGTGAATGAAGAAAGCTCTGTAAATAATGCTCTGTAAAGTGTCTTTGGGGATCTGTGTCTGTGTAAAGCGCTATATAAATAAAGTTACCTTACCTCTTATTTTACAGTTTTTACAAGACAAACTTAACAGAACTGGAATTGTGGCAACAGTGAAATCAATTTCAAACCTGAATCCACCTAAACCAACATCAAACAGTGAAGCTACTGAGTTTCTACCAATAACCACAACGGTTTCAGAATGGGCGTTGGGGGAGTTGGAGGAGTCGTCGGGGGAGTTGGAGGAGTCTGAGGACTTGGAAGCCAACACACCTCCAACAGCCACGCTACAACCAACAGCAACCACCCCTCCACCCACTACCATCACACTAATTCCTCCGACAACCACGACGCCACTTCCAACAACCACCATAACGCTTCCTCCCACCACTACCACGACCACGACACCACTTCCTTCCGCAACCACGATACTTCCTCCCACAACCACCACAACACTTCCTCCCAGCACCACCACGACACCACTTCCTCCCACAACCACCACGATACTTCCTCCCACAACCACCACGATACTTCCTCACACAACCACCACGATACTTCCTCCCACAACCACCACGATACTTCCTCCCAGCACCACCACGACACCACTTCCTCCCACAACCACCACGACACTTCCCCCCACAACCACCACGACACTTCCCCCCAAAACCACCACGACACTTCCCCCCACAAGCACCACGACACTTCCCCCCACAACCACCATATCACTTCCCTTCACAACCACCACGACACTTCCCCCCACAAGCACCACGACACTTCCCCCCACAAGCACCACAACTCTTCCCCCCACAAGCACCACGACACTTCCCCACACAAGCACCACGACACTTCCCCCCACAACCACCACGACACTTCCTCCCACAACCACCACATCACTTCCCTTCACAACCACCACGACACTTCCCCCCACAAGCACCACGACACTTCCCCCCACATCCACCACGACACTTCCCCGCACAAGCACCACGACACTTCCCCCCACAAGCACCACGACACTTCCCCCCGCAAGCACCACGACACTTCCCCCCACAAGCACCACGACACTTCCCCCCACAACCACCACGACACTTCCTCCTACATCCACCACGACACTTCCCCCGACAACCACCACGACACTTCCCCCCACAAGCACCACGACACTTCCCCCCACAACCACCACGACACTTCCCCCCACAAGCACCACGACACTTCCCCCCACAAGCACCACGACACTTCCCCCCACAACCACCACGACATTTCCCCCCACAACCACCACGACATTTCCCCCCACAACCACCACGACACTTCCCCCCACAAGCACCACGACACTTCCCCCCACAAGCACCACGACACTTCCACCAACAACCACCACGACACTTCCCCCGACAAGCACCACGACACTTCCCCCCACAACCCCCACGACACTTCCCCCCACAACCACCACGACTCTTCCTCCCACTTCCACCACGACACTTCCTCCCACTTCCCCCACGACACTTCCTCCCACTTCCACCACGACACTTCCCCCCACAACCACCACGACACTTCCTCCTACATCCACCACGACACTTCCCCCCACAAGCACCACAACACTTCCCCCCACAACCACCACATCACTTCCCCCCACAACCACCACAACACTTCCCCCCACAACCAGCACGACACTTCCTCCCACAACCACCACGACACTTCCCCCCACAACCACCACAACACTTCCCCCCACAACCACCACGACACTTCCTCCCACAACCACCACGACACTTCCCTCGACAAGCACCGCGACACTTCCCCCCACAACCACCGCGACACTTCTCCCCACAACCACCACGACACTTCCCCCCACAACCACCACGACATTTCCCCCCACAACCACTACGACATTTCCCCCCACAACCACCAGGACACTTCCCCCCACAACCACCACGACTCTTTCCCCCACTTCCACCACGACACGTCCCCCCACAACCACCACGACACTTCCTCCTACAACCACCACGACACTTCCCCCCACAACCACTACGACATTTCCCCCCACAACCACCACGACACTTCCCCCCACAACCACCACGACTCTTCCCCCCACTTCCACCACGACACTTCCTCCCACTTCCCCCACGACACTTCCTCCCACTTCCACCACGACACTTCCCCCCACAACCACCACGACACTTCCTCCTACATCCACCACGACACTTCCCCCCACAAGCACCACAACACTTCCCCCCACAACCACCACATCACTTCCCCCCACAACCACCACAACACTTCCCCCCACAACCAGCACGACACTTCCTCCCACAACCACCACGACACTTCCCCACAACCACCACCACACTTCCCCCCACCACCACCACGACACTTCCTCCCACAACCACCACGACACTTCCCCCGACAAGCACCACGACACTTCCCCCCACAACCACCGCGACACTTCCCCCCACAACCACCACGACACTTCCCCCCACAACCACCACGACACTTCCCCCCACAACCACCACGACATTTCCGCCCACAACCACTACGACATTTCCCCCCACAACCACCACGACACTTCCCCCCACAACCACCACGACTCTTCCTCCCACTTCCACCACGACACTTCCCCCCACAACCACCACGACACTTCCTCCTACAACCACCACGACACTTCCCCCCACAACCACCACGACACTTCCCCCCACAACCACCACGACACTTCCTCCTACAACCACCGTGACACTTCCCCCCACAACCACCACGACAATTCCCCCCACAACCACCACGACATTTCCCCCCACAACCACCACGACTCTTCCTCCCACTTCCACCACAACACTTCCCCTCACAACCACCACGACACTTCCCCCCACAACCACCACGACACTTCCCCCCACAAGCACCACGACTCTTCCTCCCACTTCCACCACGACACTTCCCCCCACAACCACCACGACACTTCCTCCTACAACCACCACGACACTTCCCCCCACAACCACCACGACACTTCCTCCTACAACCACCACGACACTTCCCCCCACAACCACCACGACACTTCACCCCACAACCACCACGACACTTCCCCCCACAACCACCACGACACTTCCCCTCACAACCACCACGACTCTTCCTCCCACAACCACCACGACACTTACCACCACGACACTTCCCCCCACAACCACCACGACACTTCCCCCCACAACCACCATGACACTTCCTCCCACAACCACCACGACACTTCCCCCCACAACCACCACGACACTTCCCCCCACAAGCACCACGACACTTCCCCCCACAAGCACCACGACACTTCCCCCCACAACCACCACGACATTTCCCCCCACAACCACCACGACTCTTCCTCCCACTTCCACCACGACACTTCCCCCCACAACCACCACGACACTTCCTCCTACATCCACCACGACACTTCCTCCCACAACCACCACGACACTTCCTCCTACATCCACCACGACACTTCCCCCCACAACCACCACGACACTTCCCCCCACAACCACCACGACACTTCCCCTCACAACCACCACGACTCTTCCTCCCACAACCACCACGACACTTACCACCACGACACTTCCCCCCACAACCACCATGACACTTCCCCCCACAACCACCATGACACTTCCTCCCACAACCACCACGACACTTCCCCCCACAAGCACCGCGACACTTCCCCCCACAACCACCACGACACTTCCTCCCACAACCACCACGACACTTCCCCCCACAACCACCACGACACTTCCCCCCACAACCACCACGACACTTCCCCCCACAACCACCACGATACTTCCTCCGACAACCACCGCGACACTTACCCCCACAACCACCACGACATTTCCCCCCACAACCACCACGACACTTCCCCCCACAACCACCACGACTCTTCCTCCCACTTCCACCACGACACTTCCCCCCACAACCACCACGACACTTCCTCCTACAACCACCGTGACACTTCCCCCCACAACCACCACGACAATTCCCCCCACAACCACCACGACATTTCCCCCCACAACCACCACGACTCTTCCTCCCACTTCCACCACGACACTTCCCCTCACAACCACCACGACACTTCCCCCCACAACCACCACGACACTTCCCCCCACAAGCACCACGACTCTTCCTCCCACTTCCACCACGACACTTCCCCCCACAACCACCACGACACTTCCTCCTACAACCACCACGACACTTCCCCCCACAAGCACCACGACACTTCCCCCCACAACCACCACGACATTTCCCCCCACAACCACCACGACTCTTCCTCCCACTTCCACCACGACACTTCCCCCCACAACCACCACGACACTTCCTCCTACATCCACCACGACACTTCCTCCCACAACCACCACGACACTTCCTCCTACATCCACCACGACACTTCCCCCCACAACCACCACGACACTTCCTCCCACAACCACCACGACACTTCCTCCCACAACCACCACGACACTTCCTCCCACAACCACCACGACACTTCCCCCCACAACCACCACGACACTTCCCCCCACAACCACCACGACACTTCCCCCCACAACCACCACGACACTTCCCCCCACAACCACCATGACACTTCCTCCCACAACCACCACGACACTTCCCCCCACAAGCACCGCGACACTTCCCCCCACAACCACCACGACACTTCCCCCCACAACCACCATGACACTTCCTCCCACAACCACCACGACACTTCCCCCCACAACCACCGCGACACTTCCCCCCACAACCACCACGACACTTCCCCCCACAACCACCACGACACTTCCCCCCACAACCACCACGACACTTCCCCCCACAACCACCACGACACTTCCCCCCACAACCACCATGACACTTCCCCCCACAACCACCACGACACTTCCCCCCACAACCACCACGACACTTCCCCCCACAACCACCACGACACTTCCCCCCACAACCACCATGACACTTCCTCCCACAACCACCACGACACTTCCCCCCACAAGCACCGCGACACTTCCCCCCACAACCACCACGACACTTCCTCCCACAACCACCACGACACTTCCCCCCACAACCACCACGACACTTCCGCCCACAACCACCACGACACTTCCTCCCACAACCACCACGACACTTCCCCCCACAACCACCGCGACATTTCCCCCCACAACCACCGCGACACTTCCCCCCACAACCACTGCGACACTTCCCCCCACATCCACCACGACACTTCCTCCCACAATTACCACGACACTTCCCCCGACAAGCACCACGGGACTTCCCCCCACAAGCACCACGACACTTCCCCCCACAACCACCACGACAGGGCCCCCCACAACCACCACGACACTTCCCACAACCACCACGACACTTCCCCCCACAACCACCACGACACTTCCCCCCACAACCACCCCGACACTTCCCCCCACAACCACCACGACACTTCCCCCCACAACCACCACGACACTTCCCCCCACAACCACCACGACTCTTCCTCCCACTTCCACCACGACACTTCCCCCCACAACCACCACGACACTTCCTCCTACAACCACCACGACACTTCCCCCCACAACCACCACGACACTTCCTCCTACAACCACCGTGACACTTCCCCCCACAACCACCACGACAATTCCCCCCACAACCACCACGACACTTCCCCCCACAACCACCACGACATTTCCCCCCACAACCACCACGACTCTTCCTCCCACTTCCACCACGACACTTCCCCTCACAACCACCACGACACTTCCCCCCACAACCACCACGACACTTCCCCCCACAACCACCACGACACTTCCCCCCACAAGCACCACGACTCTTCCTCCCACTTCCACCACGACACTTCCCCCCACAACCACCACGACACTTCCTCCTACAACCACCACGACACTTCCCCCCACAAGCACCACGACACTTCCCCCCACAACCACCACGACATTTCCCCCCACAACCACCACGACTCTTCCTCCCACTTCCACCACGACACTTCCCCCCACAACCACCACGACACTTCCTCCTACATCCACCACGACACTTCCTCCCACAACCACCACGACACTTCCTCCTACATCCACCACGACACTTCCCCCCACAACCACCACGACACTTCCCCCCACAACCACCACGACACTTCCCCCCACAACCACCACGACACTTCCCCTCACAACCACCACGACTCTTCCTCCCACAACCACCACGACACTTCCCCCCACAACCACCACGACACTTCCCCCCACAACCACCACGACACTTCCCCCCACAACCACCATGACACTTCCTCCCACAACCACCACGACACTTCCATTCACAACCACCACGACACTTCCACCCACAACCACCACGACACTTCCTCCCACAACCACCACGACACTTCCCCCCACAACCACCACGACACTTCCCCCCACAACCACCACGACACTTCCCCCCACAACCACCACGATACTTCCTCCGACAACCACCGCGACACTTACCCCCACAACCACCACGACACTTCCTCCCACAACCACCACGACACTTCCCCCCACAACCACCGCGATACTTCCTCCGACAACCACCGCGACACTTCCCCCCACAACCACCACGACACTTCCTCCCACAACCACCACGACACTTCCCCCCACAACCACCACGATACTTCCTCCGACAACCACCACGACACTTCCTCCCACAACCACCACGACACTTCCCCCCACAACCACCACGATACTTCCTCCGACAACCACCGCGACACTTCCCCCCACAACCACCACGACACTTCCTCCCACAACCACCACGACACTTCTTGCGACAACCATCACAACACTTCCTCCCACAACCACCACGACACTTCCTCCCACAACCACCACATCACTTCCCTTCACAACCACCACGACACTTCCTTTCACAACCACCACATCACTTCCCTTCACATCCATCACGACACTTCCCCCCACAACCACCACGACACTTCCCCCCACAACCACCACGACACTTCCCCCCACAACCACCACGACATTTCCCCCCACAACCACCACGACACTTCCCCCCACAACCACCACGACACTTCCCCCCACAACCACCACGACACTTCCTCCGACATCCATCACGACACTTCCCCCCACAACCACCACGACACTTCTTCCGACAACCACCACGACACTTCCCCCCACAACCACCACGACACTTCCCTTCACAACCACCACGACACTTCCTCCGACATCCACCATGACACTTCCCCCCACAACCACCACGACACTTCCTCCGACATCCATCACGACACTTCCCTTCACAACCACCACGACACTTCCTCCGACATCCACCATGACAATTCCCCCCACAACCACCACGACACTTCCTCCCACAAACACCACGACACTTCCTCCTACAAACACCACGACACTTCCATCAACAACCACCACGACACTTCCTCCCACAAACACCACGACACTTCCTCCTACAAACACCACGACACTTCCATCAACAACCACCATGCCTCTAAAAACAAACACAACTACTACAACAACAGTGTAATGTTTATGAAGCTGACTTGCTTTTATTGTGCTGTAGTTCTACCACTTACAACCAAATCTCCCTTTGGGACAATATAGCTTTAACACAATCATCATAAACTTATTTAATTACTTATTTTTTCCTTCTTTATTAGAATTTTTTTTTTTTCCTTTCTTTACCCAGGAAAGTCCCATTGAGATCACTAATCTCTTTTTCAAGGGAGTCCTGCCATACACACATCACTTTTATACTAGGCAATGTGGGTGAAGTGTCTTGCCTAAGGACACAACACCAGTTTTTTGTGACTGGCGCCCCACTGTGGCACCTGGAATCCCCAGTGGTCTCCCATCCAAGTACTAACCAGGCCTGGCCCTGTTGAGCTTCTGAGATCTGACAGGATCAGGCTTTGACAAACCAGTATGGCCAAGTATTTAGCCTTTTAGTATTACAAGTACTAACTGAAATACGTTTTATTTTTAAACATTCTCTTATCAAATTTACAGTAGAAAAAAATTGGTTCCAGTGAACAAATACAGTATAGACCATTCTGTACACATTTTCTTAAAACGTGTTACTGAACGCAGACAAATGCCGTTTCCAACTGTAGAATGTTACAATATACAAAACACAACTGACCACTGAAATATGTGGGGAAAAACAAAATCCAGGTAAACGAATAATGTTTTCAGTATTTTTTCAGTATGTTCTGTTTCTGAGGAACCATTTTATGTGAACTCGTATGTAATGCTCATGTATGTGCTTCAAATGACAATAATTATATTATAATATCCTTTGGTACTTATTTCCTTTTTATCTGCATGTTTTTGTTATAACGTGCTTAAGTAAAAAAAAAATAAAAAGCATTCTTGTCTTTGTGTGTCTTTTGGCAGTATTGTGTGTGTTTACACTGTTAATGTGTAATTCATTTTGATATAATTATTCTCCACTAGATGCCACCAAACTGTCTTTTTCCTCTGACTTCTTATAAGTGCTTACATTTTTGATTGGCTGGATTGATTGACAGGTTACTGATATTTTATTGTTTTAATATTCAAGAGCTGATCTTTTAAGCAAGCCTGTGGGAAACTAAGATGAAGGTTTGTAGAAGGTCTGTATGAAAGTTCCATGATTTTCGGACCATGATACTGAATCGAAAATTGCTCATAAGTTCTCTTGTATAAAGGAATATGCAGTTCATCAGCCTGTCCAGTGGAATAATTATGAATAAAATCATGTTTAGTATGAAGTATGAAGGCCAATCAGAATCATGCAGTTCCTTGAAAATAGTCAAAGGGTGTAGCAGCTTCAATTTTTTTTTAAAGAAAAAAGAATGATTAGACATTGTTACTGTTTGCAAATGTTATTTTTTATTAAGCAGTAAAGGTACTCCCCCACACATTAAGTAGGGAAAAATCTAACTAAATATGAGAATATGAACTAGAATATGAGATGCCTTCTTTGTGATATAGTGAAAAGGTGACCAACTATAGCTAGCTAAATTAAACAGCCTGAAAATACCCTGGAGCCCTTTAGTAATGTTCCTTAACGTGTGCGGCTGGATTAGCACTGAACCAACATAAGTATCAAGAAACAGAAGTGAAAACCTTTTGCACAGGAAAAAAAACATATTTGTCATCATAATAACAGTTTGTTTTCTGTTTTTTTAAATTATTATTGTAATGCAACATTTTATTTAGATTATGCATTGTGCAGGGTAAATGCAATTTTACTTTGAACCATTTAAACAGATCTTAGTTTGGTCATTTCTTTGTGATTAGTTTGCTGTTAAACTGAGTTCCCACGCTGGCTTTTGTCATATAATTAAATATAAACACAGTTGTCTCTTGATTACCTCTTGCGTTTTTCCCATGGGTGGACATGAGTGTCTTCAGCATACATAATTATTTTGACATCACACACTGAGGGGAGGTCATTTATAGACTAAAAAGCAGCGCCCAAGGATCAAACCTTGAGGTACCCCCAGTGTGAAACTTTGTAGAGAAGATAACTTTTTGTTTTAACTATACTTTGTCTCGTGCAACTTTTACTTTTTTGGAGTGCCTGGATTTCTTTATGTCTAAAGAGAGCATGTTTGCATTCACATAGTGGTGTCTCCCCCTCAGGTACGATGCAAACCAGTCTATTGCAAGTTGTGATCGTAGAAACTGCACAATCTTACTGAGGAAAATACTGTGGCTTACAATGTAAAACGCCCTGCACAAGTCAAGGAAGCCAGCTCCAGCTACTCCACCCTGGTCTAGACACGACTGGTTTAATTTAATCAAGGAAGTAGCAGCAGGAAGCCGTTTCAATGGAATACTTCCTCCTGAAAACAAATTGTAGTGGATTTAATAAATAATTTGCATCAAGGTGTTTGCTGAGCTGCTCGGCTGTAACCTGCTCATAGACCTTAGAGGTGGAGTATATTTTGGCCTCTTGCCAATCTCATGACTTGTGCTCAGGTATGACAATGGCAGTTTTCAATATTGTTGGAAAAATGCCCTTAATGACACACAGCATTTCTTGTGTCTTCATTGGAATAAATTCAAAAGTCAGTCTGGGCCGTAGACCATATATATGAGTGGACTAAGTGAGTGTGACGTCACCCATAGCGTTTAGCGTCACTCAGATGAGGCCCGCGATGCCACGGTTACAGGAGCAAATCTGGAGCCAGGCTCTCTGTTATGAACAGGATTTTTTTTGACAGACAAAATAGCGGGAAAAAAAAATTCAGGATCATGTGGAGCGGTTCATACGAACATTTTAAGACCAAAATGATGAGGCTCAATGCAGGAGTTACAGAGAGAGGGACGATAAGATCTCAATGTGAGTCAATGGGAAGAAGGGAGAGAAGGAGCCGGAAGAGCCTCCTGGAGCACTTCCTGTTTGGCATGCAGCGGCTAATGCTTTAGCTATGTTCACTCATATATACTGTCTATTGTCCGGGTCCTCACACACTTCTGGGATGATTTGATAAAATCATATGCACACAAAAGAAACACGGACACAGTGATTAAAACTAAATATTAGGTTTATTAAAGCTGTATTCTGGCAAGCCATGCCCACATCGCCCCATGGTGAAATTTCGCCACCAACAGATCCGTAACACTGCTGGCAACTCCGAGCTGCACATACCCTAGTGAGCAGCTGATTTTACTTGATTTGGTTTTGTCTTGGTTTGATCATTCAAGCATATTTTACTCATTGATTCAAACCTGTATCTGATCATTTGGACCACAGAGTTATCAGGCTGTTTCTCAGAACACTTGGCACAGCTTTCATTCACAAACACACACATTATCAGTGAGTTTACCCTGTATTTTTCTGTACTACAGCTTTGTTCTCACGTGGTAAAAGACAATTGGCCTCAATGACGAAACGTTCTTACGAGCAAATTTGTACCTAAGCCCTTCTTACAAACAGTTGTGGCATTCACAAATCTTAACTGAAAGGAAGAACAAATCCTACGAACGGTCAGGAGCAGAACATTTTTCAGAATATTATTACTCTGATAATGCAACAAAATATTCAAATTCCTCCATGATTGTAAGTTATACGTTTTCTTAAATTAGTAGTTTGTAGTGCTCCACCTCACTTCTTTGTTCACTCTGTCCCTCACACTTTCTCACACGTTATAAGGCCAAACCCATATTGGCCATATATGGAAGTTCAGAGGGCGTTTTTAACCAAATACATATTAATTATTATATGTAAATGAAATGTAAATGAGCGTGGAGGTGTTCGTAGCTGAATGTTGGTGAATTAGGCGCAACTGTCACTTAAGATTCGCTGCTTAAAAACGTTTTGTGATGTGGCGCAGAGTTCTCTCAGCGTCTTCTTAAAGTGGAAGCTACGAACATTTTTTAATGAATGAATGATTGAACGAATGAGCCCCACTGGCCCCCAAAACTGTCACTTTCAATATAGAGATTCAGACATAATTCGAGAAAAAATCTACAATTCGTGAGCACCAAAAATCTAACAGGATTTCACACTCACTCGTGAATATGATCGTATGTTCATCATATGATACCAGTTAATTATTATTCTAGAGCTGATCATTTAAACACGCCCGTGTGGAACGAGTTTATCAAGGTTCTTTTTAACACAGTTGAAGGTGCAATCTGTGCCTTTTAAACACACGTCGCCTGCTGTCTATGAGAAATAGATGGTTGTGTTTGGATTGGACACATAGCACCACAAAATATCTGCAGAAATGGACAAAACGGATGTCTGTTTGATCATATTGATTGGATTAACCTGGACGACTCCTGCAAAAGGTAAATACATTCTTCTCTGTTACAGAAATCAAAATTTAATATGCCAAAGTATTTCGTGTGTGTATGTATGTGTATATATATGTATATATATATATATATATATATATATATATACCAACCACCGTGGAAGGTGGTTGGTCTCTCACCCTCATCAGTTCGGGTTCTACCAGAGGGCTGGGAGCTTGAGAGTTCTGCGCAGTATCTTTGCTGTTCCCAGTATTGTGCTTTTCTGGACTGAGATGTTTGTTGTCCTTCCTGGGATCTGCTGAAATCACTCCTCCAGTTTGGGGGTCACGGCCCCGAGTGCTCCGATCACCACAGGCACCACCGATGCTTTCACCTTCCAGGCTCTCTCCAGCTCTTCCTTGAGCCCCTGGTATTTCTCTAGCTTCTCGAGTTCCTTTTTCCTGACATTGCCATCACTCAGTATTGCAATGTCCACCACCACGGCTTTGTTCTCTCGCTTATCCAGAACCACGATGTCTGGTTGGTTTGCCATCACCATTCTGTCAGTCTGTATTTGGAAGTCCCACAGGATCTTGGCTCGCTCATTCTCCACAACCTTTGGAGGCATTTCCCACCTTGATCCTGGGGTTTCCAGCCCGTACTCTGCACAGATGTTTCTGTACACTAGCAGCATCTTACACCCTGCAGTTATGTACTGGACTGTCTCAGGCACTTCTTTGCACCGCCTACACCTTGGGTCTTGTCTGGTGTGGTAGATCTGGGCCTCTATTGCAGCCAGGATGAGTGCCTCCGTGCTGTCCTTCAGACCAGCCCTCTCCAGCCATTGGTACTCGGGGCCGTGACCCCCAAACTGGATGAGTGGTTGCAGCAGATCCCATGAAGGACGACAGACATCTCAGTCCAGAAAAGCGCAGTACTGGGAACAGCAAAGATACTGCGCAGAACTCTCAAGCTCCCAGGCCTCTGGTAGAGGACCCGAGCTGATGAGGATGAGAAAGACCAACCACCGTGGAAGGTGAGAAATCCGTTTGCGATTTTTTTAATATAATCACATCTATTTGGCCTATCTGTTTCTTACTGCTCTGTCAATCATATAGTCACAGCAGAGCATTCACAGAGGATCTCAGAGCCACAGAACACCCCATTTAATCAGCATTTATTCCTTTGTCTGTAATGTAGAAACTACCTCCGTACTGCTCCCATTTGTTTGGATTTATCTCAACACTGTGTGATTATTTTTGGCCATCTTCAAATGCTATGTGGACCTGCTTTCTTTCTATAGTTTTGTTTTTTGACCCCAGCAGGCATACATAGTGGTTTTGTCATGAATCTACCTAAATTACCTGGAATGTTCCACAACAAGGCATAAACCAAGGATTCTATCTAAAACTAATTTTGTTCTTTGTTCTTTTCCAAAATGTTTGTCTTTTAAAGGGTTGTCCTCAGCTCTTGCTCATGTCAAAATAAAGATAAGATCCTTGGGTGACATCAGCAATGAAGTGCTGACTGAAATTATTACACAGGTAAATATATAAGCGATTTTTTGGTAATAAAAGTTAAATTTCCATGACGTCTCTTACGGTGGCTGAGTGGCTAGCACTCACGCTTCCCAGCAAGAAGGTTCCGGGTTCGATCTCCGGGTCGTCTGGCCTTTCTATGTGGGGCTTGCATGTTCTCCCCCATTCAGAGATGGGTTTCCTCCAGGCACTCTGGTTTCCCCATCAACCCAAAACATACACTGTAGGTGTGAAAATGGTGTGTGCGTGAGTGATTGGAGGGGCCGATGGTGCCGATTGGCAGCCGCGCCTCCATCTGCTAGCTGTGGCTACAACAGTAGTTTAGATCACTGGAGTGAATGAAGAAAGCTCTGTAAATAATGCTCTGTAAAGTGTCTTTGGGGATCTGTGTAAAGCGCTATATAAATAAAGTTACCTTACCTCTTATTTTACAGTTTTTACAAGACAAACTTAACAGAACTGGAATTGTGGCAACAGTGAAATCAATTTCAAACCTGAATCCACCTAAACCAACATCAAACAGTGAAGCTACTGAGTTTCTACCAATAACCACAACGGTTTCAGAATGGGCGTTGGGGGAGTTGGACGAGTCGTCGGAGGAGTTAACAACCAGCATACCTTTAACAGCCACGCCACAACCAACAGCAACCACCCCTCCATCCGCTACCACCACACTAATTCCTCCGACAACCATGACGCCACTTCCAACAACAACCACCACAACGCTTCCTCCCACCGCCACCACAACATCACTTCCCCCCACAACCACCACGATACTTCCTCCCACAACCACCACGACACTTCCCCCCACAACCACCACGATACTTCCTCCCACAACCACCACGACACTTCCCCCCACAACCACCACGACACTTCCTCCTACATCCACCACGACACTTCCCTCCACAACCACCACGACACTTCCCCCCAAAACCACCACGACACGTCCCCCCACAACCACCACGACACTTCCCCCCACAACCACCACAACACTTCCTCCCACTTCCACTACGACACTTCCCCCCACAACCACCGCGACACTTCCTCCCACAACCACCACGACACTTCCCCCCACAACCACCACGATACTTCCTCCCACAACCACCACGACACTTCCCCCCACAACCACCACGACACTTCCTCCTACATCCACCACGACACTTCCCCCCACAACCACCACGACACTTCCCCCCAAAACCACCACGACACGTCCCCCCACAACCACCACGACACTTCCCCCCACAACCACCACAACACTTCCTCCCACTTCCACTACGACACTTCCCCCCACAACCACCGCGACACTTCCCCCCACAACCACCACGTCACTTCCCCCCACAACCACCACGACACTTCCCCTCACAACCACCATGACTCTTCCTCCTACATCCACCACGACACTTCCCCCCACAACCACCACGACACTTCCTCCTACATCCACCACGACACTTCCCCCCACAACCACCACGACACTTCCTCCCACAACCACCACGACACGTCCCCCCACAACCACCACGACACTTCCCCCCACAACCACCACGACACTTCCCCCCACAACCACCACGACACTTCCCCCCACAACCACCACGACACTTCCTCCCACTTCCACTATGACACTTCCCCCCACAACCACCACGACACTTCCTCCCACTTCCACTACGACACTTCCCCCCACAACCACCACGACACTTCCCCCCACAACCACCACGACACTTCCTCCCACTTCCACTATGACACTTCCCCCCACAACCACCACGACACTTCCCCCCACAAGCACCACGACACTTCCCCCCACAACCACCACGACACTTCCTCCCACTTCCACTATGACACTTCCCCCCACAACCACCACGACACTTCCTCCCACTTCCGCTACGACACTTCCCCCCACAACCACCACGACACTTCCCCCCACAACCACCACGACACTTATCCCCACAAGCACCACGACACTTCCCCCCACAACCACCACGACACTTATCCCCACAAGCACCACGACACTTCCCCCCGCAAGCACCACGACACTTCTCCCCACAACCACCACGACACTTCCAACAACAACCACCATGACACTTCCCCCCACAAGCACCACGACACTTCCCCCCACAAGCACCACGACACTTCCCCCCACAACCACCACGACACTTCCAACAACAACCACCATGACACTTCCAACAACAACCACCATGACTCTTCCTCCCACAACCACCCTAACACTTCCTCCCACAACCACCACGACACTTCCCCCCACAACCACCACGACACTTCCCCCCACAAGCACCACGACACTTCCCCTCACAACCACCACGACACTTCCTCCCACTTCCACTACGACACTTCCCCCCACAACCACCACGACACTTCCTCCCACTTCCACTACGACACTTCCCCACAACCACCACGACACTTCCCCCCACAACCACCTCGACACTTCCCCCCACAAGCACCACGACACTTCCCCCCACAAGCACCACGACACTTCCCCCCACAAGCACCGCGACGCTTCCCCCCTCAACCACCGCGACACTTCCAACAACAACCAGCACGACACTTCCTCCCACAACCACCTCGACACTTCCTCCCACAACCACCACGACACTTCCAACAACAACCACCACGACACTTCCCCCCACAAGCACCATGACACTTCCCCCCACAAGCACCACGACAATTCCCCCCACAACCACCACGACACTTCCAACAACAACCACCATGACTCTTCCTCCCACAACCACCGCGACACTTCCTCCTACAACCACCACGACACTTCCTCCCACAACCACCACGACACTTCCCCCCACAACCACCACGATACTTCCTCCCACAACTACCGCGACACTTCCTCCCACAACCACCACGACACTTCCTCCTACAACCACCGCGACACTTCCTCCCACAACCACCGCGACACTTCCTCCCACAACCACCACGACACTTCCTCCCACAACCACCGCGACACTTCATCCCACAACCACCACGACACTTCCAACAACAACCACCACGACACTTCCCCCCACAACCACCGCGACACTTCCTCCCACAACCACCACGACACTTCCAACAACAACCACCACGACACTTCCTCCCACAACCACTGCGACACTTCCAACAACAACCACCACGACACTTCCTCCCACAACCACCCCGACACTTCCTCCCACAACCACCACGACACTTCCTCCCACAACCACCACGACACTTCCAACAACAACCACCACGACACTTCCCCCCACAACCACCGCGACACTTCCTCCCACAACCACCACGACACTTCCAACAACAACCACCACGACACTTCCTCCCACAACCACCACGACACTTCCTCCCACAACCACCACGACACTTCCAACAACAACCACCACGACACTTCCCCCCACAACCACCCCAACACTTCCTCCCACAAGCACCACGACACTTCCTCCCACAAACACCACGACACTTCCTCCCACAAACACCACGACACTTCCTCCCACAAACACCACGACACTTCCAACAACAACCACCATGCCTCTAAAAACAAACACAACTACTACAACAACAGTGTAATGTTTATGAAGCTGACTTGCTTTTATTGTGCTGTAGTTCTACCACTTACAACCAAATCTCCCTTTGGGACAATATAGCTTTAACACAATCATCACAAACTTATTTAATTACTTATTTTTTCCTTCTTTATTTGAATTTTTTTTTTTACCTTTCTTTACCCAGGAAAGTCCCATTGAGATTACTAATCTCTTTTTCAAGGGAGTCCTGCCATACACACATCACTTTTATACTAGGCAATGTGGGTGAAGTGTCTTGCCTAAGGACACAACACCAGTTTTTTGTGACTGGCGCCCCACTGTGGCACCTGGAATCCCCAGTGGTCTCCCATCCAAGTACTAACCAGGCCTGGCCCTGCTGAGCTTCTGAGATCTGACAGGATCAGGCTTTGACAAACCAGTATGGCCAAGTATTTAGCCTTTTAGTAAGTATTACAAGTACTAACTGAAATACGTTTTATTTTTAAACATTCTCTTATCAAATTTACAGTAGAAAAAAATCAGTTCCAGTGAACAAATACAGTATAGACCATTCTGTACACATTTTCTTAAAACGTGTTACTGATCGCAGACAAATGCCGTTTCCAACTGTAGAATGTTACAATATACAAAACACAACTGACCACTGAAATATGTGGGGAAAAACAAAATCCAGGTAAACGAATAATGTTTTCAGTATTTTTTCAGTATGTTCTGTTTCTGAGGAACCATTTTATGTGAACTCGTATGCAATGCTCATGTATGTGCTTCAAATGACAATAATTATAATATCCTTTGGTACTTATTTCCTTTTTATCTGCATGTTTTTGTTATAACGTGCTTAAGTAAAAAAAATAAAAAGCATTCTTGTCTTTGTGTGTCTTTTGGCAGTATTGTGTGCGTTTACACTGTTAATGTGTAATTCATTTTGATATAATTATTCTCCACTAGATGCCACCAAACTGTCTTTTTCCTCTGACTTCTTATAAGTGCTTACATTTTTGATTGGCTGGATTGATTGACAAGTTACTGATATATTATTGTTTTAATATTCAAGAGCTGATCTTTTAAGCAAGCCTGTGGGAAACTAAGATGAAGGTCTGTATGAAAGTTCCATGATTTTCGGACCATGATACTGAATTGAAAATTGCTCATAAATTCTCTTGTATAAAGGAATATGCAGTTCATCAGCCTGTCCAGTGGAATAATTATGAATAAAATCATGTTTAGTATGAAGTATGAAGGCCAATCAGAATCATGCAGTTCCTTGAAAATAGTCAAAGGGTGTAGCAGCTTCAATTTTTTTTTAAAAGAAAAAAGAATGAAGTTTAGACATTGTTACTGTTTGCAAATGTTATTTTTTATTAAGCAGTAAAGGTACTCCCCCACACATTAAGTAGGGAAAAATCTAACTAACAGAATATGAGATGCCTTCTTTGTGATATAGTGAAAAGGTGACCAACTATAGCTAGCTAAATTAAACAGCCTGAAAATACCCCTGGAGCCCTTCAGTAATGTCACAGTTCCTTAACGTGTGCGGCTGGATTAGCACTGAACCAACATAAGTATCAAGAAACAGAGGTGAAAACCTTTTGCGCAAGGAAAAAAACATATTTGGCATCATAATAAGTTTGTTTTCTGTTTTTTAAATTATTATTTTAATGCAACATTTTATTTAGATTATGCATTGTGCAGGGTAAATGCACTTTTACTTTGAACCATTTAAACAGATCTTAGTTTTGGTCATTTCTTTGTGATTAGTTTGCTGTTAAACTGAGTTCCCACGCTGGCTTTTGTCATATAATTAAATATAAACACCCGAGAGGAACACCCTTTTCAACACCCTTATTGACATGAGACAAGAACTCTGAAGCCAGTTTGCCTTCTTTCTCATTTCAGTTGTCTCTTGATTACCTCTGGCGTTTTTTCCATGGGTGGACATGAGTGTCTTCAGCATACATAATTATTTTGACATCACACACTGAGGGGAGGTCATTTATAGACTAAAAAGCAACGCCCAAGGATCAAGCCTTGAGGTACACCCAGTGTGAAACTTTGTAGAGAAGATAACTTTTTGTTTTAACTATACTTTGTCTCGTGCAACTTTTACTTTTTTGGAGTGCCTGGATTTCTTTATGTCTAAAGAGAGCATGTTTGCATTCACATATGGCTGTCTCCCCCTCAGGTACGATGCAAACCAGTCTATTGCAGGTTGTGATTGTAGAAACTGCCCAATCTTACTGAGGAAAATACTGTGGCTTACAATGTAAAACGCCCTGCACAAGTCAAGGAAGCCAGCTCCACCCTGGTCTAGACACGACTGATTTAATTTAATCAAGGAAGTAGCAGCAGGAAGCCGTTTCAATGGAATACTTTCTCCTGAAAACAAATTGTAGTGGATTTAATAAATAATTTGCATCAAGGTGTTGGCTGAGCTGCTCGGCTGTAACCTGCTCATAGATCTTAGAGGTGGAGTATATTTTGGCCTCTTGCCAATCTCATGACTTCTGCTCAGGTATGACAATGGCAGTTTTCAATATTGTTGGAAAAATGCCCTTAATGACACACAGCATTTCTTGTGTCTTCATTGGAATAAATTCAAAAGTCAGTCTGAGCCATAGACCATATATATGAGTGGACTAAGTGAGTGTGACGTCACCCATAGCGTTTAGCGTCACTCAGATGAGGCTCGCGATGCCATGGTTACAGGAGCAAATCTGGAGCCAGGCTCTCTGTTATGAACAGGATTTTTTTGACGGACAAAATAGCGGGAAAAAAAAATTCAGGATCATGTGGAGCGGTTCATACGAACATTTTAAGACCAAAATGACGAGGCTCAATGCAGGAGTTACAGAGAGAGGGACGATAAGATCTCAATGTGAGTCAATGGGAAGAAGGGAGAGAAGGAGCCGGAAGAGCCTCCTGGAGCACTTCCTGTTTGGCATGCGGCGGCTAATGCTTTAGCTATGTTCACTCATATATACTGTCTATTGTCCGGGTCCTCACACACTTCTGGGATGATTTGATAAAATCATATGCACACAAAAGAAACACGGACACAGTGATTAAAACTAAATATTAGGTTTATTAAAGCTGTATTCTGGCAAGCCATGCCCACATCGCCCCATGGTGAAATTTCGCCACCAACAGATCCGTAACACTGCTGGTGAGCAGCTGATTTCTATTTATTTATTTGATTTGGTTTTGTCTTGGTTTGATCATTCAAGCATATTTTACTCATTGATTCAAACCTGTATCTGAACCTTGCTCAGGTGGTCAAATCATTTGGACCACAGAGTTATCAGGCTCTTTCTCAGAACACTTGGCACAGCTTTCATTCACAAACACACACATTATCAGTGAGTTTACCCTGTTTTTCTGTACTACAGCTTTGTTCTCATGTGGTAAAAGACAATTGGCCTCAATGACGAAACGTTCTTACGAGCAAATTTGTACCTAAGCCCTTCTTACAAACAATTTTGGCATTCACAGATCTTAACTGAAAGGAAGAACAAATCCTACGAACGGTCAGGAGCAGAACATTTTTCAGATTATTACTCTGATAATGCAACAAAATATTCAAATTCCTCCATGATTGTAAGTTGTACGTTTTCTTAAATTAGTAGTTTGTAGTGCTCCACCTCACTTCTTTGTTCACTCTGTCCCTAACACTTTCTCACACGTTATAAGGCCAAACCCATATTGGCCATATATGGAAGTTCAGAGGGCGTTTTTAACCAAATACACATTAATTATTATATGTAAATGAAATGTAAATGAGCGTGGAGGTGTTTGTAGCTGAATGTTGGTGAATTAGGCGCAACTGTCACTTAAGATTCGGAAGCTACGAACATTTTTTAATGAATGAATGATTGAACGAATGAGCCCCATTGGCCCCCAAAACTGTCACTTTCAATATAGAGATTCAGACATAATTCGAGAAAAAATCTACAATTCGTGAGCACCAAAAATCTAACAGGATTTCACACTCACTCGTGAAAAAAGGCAAAAAGGCACTGTACACGGTATAAGGCTACACACAGATATACAATATGCCAGCTCAGTCATTTCTGAACTGTAGAAAATGCCATTGTTGCCAGCAGAGGGCACCAGCTCTACCTGTTGTTGCCCCAAGGAGTGAAACAGTTTAATTTCCTGAAAATTTCCCCAAAAGTGAATCATGAGGTTGGCGGGAATGTTCTTCATGTTCAGGACATTAGGAGACTTTTTAAATGGAGATGTTAAACTCATAATAATTTAAAGGGGTCATATATAAAACCAGATTTTAAACTTTCAAGGCACAAGATCATAGAAAAATTCTGTTTTCCCCTACCCCCTATCCCCACCTGCTGCTCAGTACTTGGTTTCAAATTCAAAAGGGTTTAAAAAAAATGTCACACAGCAAAAAAAAAAAAAAAAAAGAAAATTTCCCAATGATTTTTTTCTTTCCTTTCGTTCTTTAAAGGTGCATTGTGTCACTTTTCTGGTGGAGAGTCTGTCAGATGCTTTTTTTTTTCTCCATGGGAATGTTAATACTTTGTCTGGAATGTTTGACAGTACGGCATTAAACCTTTCTACCATCATGGGGACCAAACCGGACCAAGTTGCAGGTCAGATCTGTGGAGCCTGGAGAGGCAGCCCCCCTCTCACAGTCAGAATGTTTGTTTTTCTAGGTATTTTTGAGCTATAAAACCATCTGTAATCGAATAAATGTAAAGAAGAGCTGTTTAATGTCACACTGTGGAACATTCTAGACAGAGCAATGACATATCGGTAGAAACATGCAGGCGACCATCTTTAATAGAGAGATTTTTTGCTAAAAGAAAAATGTGTTAGAAGTTTGAAGGTCTTCTCTATCATTACCACAGAGATCTCATTCTTTTGCTGCTTTTACTAAGTTATTACTTCATGTGATTGAAAAAAAAAAAGAACTAAAAGAGGCTAAACTCGAGATCTGTGACCGTTGAAGGTTCAGAAATATGGAGCGTCTTGACCGTGTTTAGTTCAAGGACGGTTGTACATTACAGATCTGGGTCCTCCGTCACATATGTATTATTCAGATCTGACTGTATTGTTTTCTGATTCTTGGAAAAGTGGCTTTTTCATGGCGTGTGGAGGTCAGTAGCTAATAGACCTCACCATGGAGACTTCAGCATAACCTTAAACATCTCTCCAGACAATACTGCCTTTAGAATGTGCACGAATCGCTATTGTGAAGACGATTTTCCCCTCATATATTCAGGGAGAGCTTTTCCTTGACACCGTCATTCTTTTGTTGCGTGGAGCTTCAAAAGAGTATAACAGAGATATGTTTGTTGAGATTATGAATATTCGAAAAATACATTTTTTACACTATTTTTCTGATCTGCTGCATGTTATAATGTAGTTTCCCCATCACAAACAGACCTGGAGTTGTGTTTTGTTTCATTCACACATGTTTAACACGCAGACCTGCATATTTAGGTTGGGTTCTCCTCTCAAAGGCGAAACGCTCTGTTCTACCTTGTGATGTGATAATACAGGAAGTGCTCCACTGTGTTTTTAAACTCCAGACACCTTTCCGAGATTCATTTGGATAATTTCAGACCAGGAATAGCTGATCTCTACTCAACTAAATGTCAAAGATAGCTGTTAACTTACTTGTTAAAGGGACAGTTCAGAATTTTGGACATAGGGCCTCATTTCCTCATGAGCCAGAGTGTTGGAGATGTGTGGAGACACTTTTTAAATATTCCATCCAGTCCTTGTATTTGCAGAGGTGCTGGTGCTAAACTAGTGCATGCCAATGGCCATAGTCGTCCTGCCACTAAAAACAGTCTGACCCACTCCACAGAGCAAAACTATTAGAACTCCAGACTGTCGATGTGAATGTTTGTGTCCAGAGAAAAATGAAATAAAACTAACCTTGCATCACATGAATTGTCACATGTTGAGGGACTATTTTCTCTTATATCAGTCCGCCGCTGCTGAGCTTCAATGATTCTGCTGAGCTAAAATGATTCTGTGGACACAGACGTTCACATGGACAGTCTACATACAAGGACTAGATGGAAGATTTAAAAAAAAAAAGTGTCTCCACACCTCTCCAACACTCTGGCTCCCAAGGAAATGATGCCCTATGTCTAAAATTCCAAACTGTCCCTTTAAACTACCACTTCATGACATCACAAGGTGGAACAGAGAATTATTTTGATTTTTGGAGATGTAGACCGACTAATAATAAAAGATTAAACATGTGAAATGGCAGTGGCAAATAAAGGACTTTGGATTTATTATACTTTACTTCAAAATTATTTCATTATGGATGACTAGTTACTTTGAAATAAGGAAACATGAGGGTCATAGAGCAGATTTAAACCACAAAAACTATTCTAAATCTACAATATTGAAAAAACCAAGCCAAACAAAACAAAAAATATAAGCTGCAATAAACAAACGGCAGAATGAAACACTTTAGTACTTAGTTTACATTTGCAATTAGTCATATACATTATTAATTCAACCATCTACAGTTCAAATTTTATCATAAAGCCAAAAAAATACACACGATAAATATTGACACCCAAAAAATATTGATGCAGTTTTCATGTTATTGAATGACAGGCCTAACCAAAAGTTACTAGGGCAAGTAAGTGTAATGTATTTAGTAAATTTTCTATTTTAACTAGTTACATTACTATGTTACGATAAATAAATAAATTCACAAATAAATAAATACATACATTTAATAAACAAAATACAATTCTGAACTAGCTACTGCCCACCACTGAAAACAATCCAAAGATTACAATTACTAGGGACACTGACGTACTGTACCACAGAAAATGATTTTTTTCTTCGGTAAAGTTCGAGAGATAAAGAGATTGCAGATGGATAAGTTAGTTTAAAGGACATGAATTTGCCCTTGAGCTAAGTATTCTCCCGTTCTGCTCCTTCCATTCTGCGCCTCTGTGTCTTTATCGGCAGCACTTCATACATGAGCCTGTGAATACGCGGTTTGTGTGTGGATCTATAACTAATGGGAGATGATGAGCGCTCTGGAGGCTGGGGGAAAATTGCATGCAATTCATCAAACCTTGAGCTGACAGCCGGACAAAGAGGCCGTGGTGAGAGGAGGGCCACGGAAGCACCAAAACACTCTCCTCCGCTTTAATGAGAGCCATTCACATTCACCATGTCGCAGGGACAGTGAGGTAAACACAATCAACAAATGGAGATGGATGGAATGCAAAAACAACATTTCAACTTGTATTTATCATGGAACAGCTTGTTTGGGTGATGTAGTGGTCAAGAATTATGCTTTTAGTCATGTTTTACTGTATACGGAATGGTTAATTTCTGATAAATCATATATTGCAAGTCAGGAATATTTTTTAATTCATCTTTCATGAAGTTAAGAAAGCATAAAACATTGTGACAAGTCAAAGCTTACCATAGTCGGACTGAATTAAGGGGTAATTATCGATCTTTTGTCCTGAAAGCTGGAGTACCTCATTTTCAAGGAGGTATTATTTAAATCTATGCAACTTCCAAGCACTCACAAACCCTTTGGCGCATTATGGTTAAAGTTAAAGTGCATTTTATTGTCTCTGCATTTGACCCATGCCCCAATGCCGCTGGAGCAAACTGTCAAGATCAGTAGGACCCATCCCCAGATCCTGAGCTAGTCTTGGTTAGAAATACCTTAGCTGGAAGATTTGAGCTGTTGTGCTTGTTTTGGGTCGATGAGGAAAACCGGAGCGCTCAGAGGAAACACACTCAGACACAGAGAGAACATGCAAATGCCACACAGAAAAGGCCTGGGCGACCTGGGAATCAAACCTGGAACCTTCTTGCTGTGAAGTGAGAGTTCTGGACACTGTGGCTCTATAAAAAACAGCTGTTCTAAAGCTTATGCTGCCGCGGCTCAAGTCTTGTCCGTACTGCTGTTGTGTCCTGAGGCAAGACACTCATCCTCCCCATGAATGTGGTGTTGAAGCTACTGCAGGTTTGTCAGAGGGACCCATGGTGCAGCCTGGCAGATCTACAGCAGAACAGCTGTGCCTACAGTAATATCGTAAACTCAATCTCAAGAAATATTATTATTATTATTATTATTATTATTATTATTAATAGTAGTAGCAGTAGAAGTAGTAGCAATAGCAGTAGAAGTAGTAGTAGTAGCAGTAGTAGTACTAGTAATAGCAGCAGTTGTAGCAGTAGCAGTAACAGTAGCAGTAGTAGTAGTAGTAGTAGCAGCAGTAGCAGTAACAGTAGTAGCAGTAGCAGTAGTAGCAGCAGTCGTAGCAGTAGTAGTAGTAGCGGTGAAAGCGGTAGCGGTGGTGGTAGTGGTGGTAGAGCGGTAGTAGTGGTGGCGGTGGTAGTAGCGGTGGTAGTGGTGGCGGTAGCGGTGGCGGCGGTGGCGGTGGTGGTAGCGGTCGTGGCGGTAGTGGTAGTAGCGGTGGCGGTGAAGCGGTGGTAGTGGTAGTGGCGGTGGTAGTGGCAGTGGTAGCGGTGATGGTGGTAGCGGTGGTGGTGGCGGTGGCGGCGGTAGCGGTGGTGGCAGCGGTGGTGGCGGTGGTAGTAGCAGTGGTAGCAGTAGTGGTAGTAGCGGTGGCGGTGGTAGTGGTGGTAGTGGCAGTGGTAGTAGCGGTGGCGGCAGTGGCGGTGGTAGTGGTGGCGGTGGCAGTGAAGCGGTGGCGGTGGTAATGGTGGTGAAGCGGTGGTAGTGGCGGTGGTAGTGGTGGTGAGAAGCGGTGGCGGTGGTAGTGGCGGCGGTGGTGGTGGTAGCGGTGGTGGTAGTGGCAGCGGTGGTGGTGCTGGTGGTGGTGGCAGCGGTGGCGGTGGTGGTGGTAGTGGTGGTGAAAGCGGTGGTAGTGGTGAAGCGGTGGCAGTGGTAGTAGCGGCACTGGTGGTAGTGGCGGTGGCAGTGGTGGTGGTAGCGGTGGTGCTGGTGGTAGTAGCAGTAGTAGTAGTAGCAGTAGTACTAGTAGTAGTAGCAGCAGTAGCAGTAGTAGTAGTAGCAGTAGTACTAGTAGTAGTAGCAGCAGTAGCAGTAGCAGTAGCAGTAGTAGTAGCAGTAGCAGTAGTAGTAGTAGTAGCAGTCGTAGCAGTAGCAGTAGTAGTAGTAGCAGTAGTAGCAGTAGCAGTAGTAGTAGTAGCAGTAGCAGTAGTAGTAGTAGGATTAAGCATTTTAACCCCTTAACACAGAGTGTCACCAATATGCAACAAACCATTTGGATCGAGATATAAGCCAAGATCGCGGCTGCTTTCCCCTAGTGCCGATTAGTGCAGATACAGAACCGTCCAAGGAACCTTTGGCAAGCACTTGTTTCTAGTCGGTGCAAATTTGCAACATACCCAAATTTCTATTTTTGCTATAGTCAAATTAATAATCTCAATTTAATTTATTATCCACTTAAAGACAAAAACACACACAAAGTATTTGTTATATACATCTATATAAATTCAGTCAATGTTCAGTGAAGAACCCTGTCAGAAGAACTGAAGAAGCCTCTTGGCTGAGTGACGAAACATATTCACTGTTAAAGGTCCTTACTTATTGCGTAAAATGACTTTTGAGAGCTTCAAGTCACGTTATAATGTTGTTACTGCCTCAAAAACAGTCCTGGACTTGTGTTTTGTTTCATTCACATGTTTGAGGAACGTTTATTATTAGTCTGTTTACATCTGCAAAGCTCAAAATGCTCCGTTCCACCTTGTGATGTTGGTAGTTTTTACCTTTAGATTATTTCAGGTTTTTAGTTCCAGGCCTGAAATAATCCAAATGATTTTAGTGAGCGTGTATGGAGTTTAAAAACGCAGTGGAGCACTTCCTGTATTACCACATGACATCACAAGAGGTTGTTTTTTTTCTGTTTTGAGAAGAATTCAGCCTAAATTTGCAGGATTTGTATGTTTAAACACGTGCGAATGAAACAAAACACAACTCCAGGTCTGTTTGTGACGAGGAAATAACATAAAAACACAGAGATCAGAAATGGTGTAATATGGGCCCTTTAAAATACTTTTTGTTCATTTTCTTTTGCGATGGAACCTACATGGACGACTGAGGGTCCACACAGATATTGAGCTAAACGGCGAACGACTTGTTGCATCAGAAAATAACTGTAAATCACACGGTACAGTATATTTGCAGAAAGACCTTGTAAAGTTCAAACCCACATAACTCACAAACAAGAGTTGTTCAAGTGCTCCTCTTTCATACCACTGCACTGTTATGGACGGCTCTGAGTAATATTGCGATTTCTCCTCGCTTCGGCTATACAGTACAAGTGTCTCTCATCATTTGCGCTTGTTCAAAACATAACTGAACCACATTACCGCGAATACACTGCACCTCGTATCGATCGAAAAGTGTTTTGAGCGTGCCATCTTTTTTCTTTTTTTTCCCTCTCTCTTATTTTCCAAGCATGTTTTAGACTCTTCAACCCAAGGCCTCGCACACAGACACCCCGCTCTGCCTCTAAAACCATTAACGTCAGCCAGCGTCAAGAGCGCGAGCCCGGGGATGGACGGATAAGCGGTCAGGGCCAGCGGAGGAGTGGTAGGATGGAGGGATAATTGTGAAGCAGAAGAATTGTGAAGTGAGCCTGGATTGATGCGCGTGTCAGGGAGGAATAGGCCTTTATTTGACAGTCAATTATCAGATAGACCCAGTGGCCCCACAGTCCAGAGCCTTCACACTCGTACTGCCGAGGCTCAGGCGGTAGTTTGGGACGCAAAGAAGAGAAGAGGAAAAAACGAATAAGGAAGAGTGTTTGTTTCAATGACGGGGAGGTGGTGCCTTCGTCTGGGGCGTGTCCAGTGCTGGAAGAAGGACTCAGTCTTGTTACCGTATTTTCCAGAGTAAAAGTCACACCAGCAAAAAAACGCATAATGAAAAAGAAAAAAACATGTAAGTCACACTTTTGAGGGGAAATTTATTTTATAAAATCAGCGACAAAGAACCAACATTTCATCTTGAAAGGCGAGTTATAGAAGTTATAGTAATAAAAACAATCGAATAGAGAACAATCCGTGTATCATTTGTTAATTAGTTTTTCAATAAAGAACCAAAAATAAGAAAACAAAAAAAACTCTTTTCTTTATTATTGTCTCTAAAACCAAAATAAAAAAAACGATAACGATTTGTTTTTTTCATTTTTAATTCATATATACGATTCATATATTTGGTCTATGGACTGTCTGTGTGAAAAATGTAATATATAAGTCGCTCCTGAGTATAAGTCGCAGGAACCACCCAAACCCGGAAAAAGTGACTTATAGTCTGAAAAATACGGTACATAAAGGTGATCTGTGCAACTTTTCTGTCTTGCTGTTCTCCAGGGAAATGTCACTGCTTTGTAGTGCAGGTTATCATGAAGAACTTCTCATTACCTCGTTTTTTGATACAGTGAACTTTCGATTCAGTACGATTCTATGCAATATATTTCAAATCAGTTAAATATGGTTACATTCAGTTAAAAACAAAGACTAAATCATGGCTGTGATAATAAAAGTCTTTATTAAATCACTAACATTTTACTCAAAACTGTGTAAACTGTATTGCATAAAGTTTCATTTCTCCAAACAAGCAACACAATAGATTATTATCACAGTGGCAGGAAGTGATGCGATGTTGAGTCGCACAACTTCCGGTCAGTGCTTGTCCCTGCTAAAATCCCTGTGGAAAAGTGTCACATATTTTTGACCAGCTTCATGAATCTGCTCCAACACCAAATCTTCATCCAACTACAAAGAACAGATTCTGTCCATGAAGAATATATCCACAACGATCAAGGGAAGAAAGACGAAAACTTCAAGGAAACAACGACAAGCATTAGTGAAACTGAGCAAAACTAACGTTATGGTCATGAAGAAAACATAAGTAACTTGTTCACTCAGACTGATTCTACAATTAACATTAAAAATCGATTTTGTGATGTCGATATTAGCACAGACTAAGGGATTTGTGCAGTTTAAATGCTACAGATGTTCACAGATTAAATGTCGACCATTTAAACTGCACAAATCGCTAATATTGACATCACATAGTCCATTTAAAATTTTAATTATAGTTCCAAAAAAGCAGTCCTATAATAGCAAAAAAAACGAAACAAAAAACAAATACAATAATACAATGAGCTTTGGGTAATGATTGAAAGGACGAGATTGCAGATACAAGAGGTGGAAATGCGTTTCCTCCGCAGAGTGGCCGGGCGCTCCCTTAGAGATATGTTGTGGAGCTCGGTCACACAGGAGGAGCTCAGAGTAGAGCCACTGCTCCTCCACGTTGAGAGGAGCAGCTGAGGGGAGGGCATTTGTTCTGGATGCCTCCTGGACGCCTCCCTCAGGAGGTGTTCCGGGCATGTCCCACCGGGAGGAGGCCCCAGGGAAGACCCAGGACACACTGGAGGGACTATGTCTCTGGGCCTGGGAACGCCTCGGGGTCCAGGAGGAGCTGGAGGAAGTGTCTGGGGTGAACGAACGATGGCAGTTAGGCTGCTGCCCCCGCGACCTGGCCTTGGATAAGCGGAAGAAAATGGATGGATGGATAATACAATATGTTCTGTCTTGTTCTCATGGACCCAGTCTCGTATCTCGTCTCGTGTTGTTTCTGTGTAGGGAGTTGGTAGCTGTGGTCTGGGTCATATTTTATTGAACTTTGAGGTAAAACTTATAGGACTAAAGTGGTTGAAAATATCCAAGCAGAAGCATAAAGGCGAATACAAGCTGGCACTGGCTCGTTTTTGAAATTTTCCATTGACCTTACTGCATAGGGTTATAGATTTCAACAGCAAAGACTCCAAAGCCATTTGGACGCGATGACTTGGTGGTGCATATGAATATTTTACACAAACCTGTTTTTCTAAAGCTGAAGCATTTCTACATTTCCTCTGCTTGCAACAAATATGACACTTTTTGACGATAATGTACATTTTTTGACGTTATAGCTGGGCATGGGGTGAAATTTGGTGACAAGATTACAATAGTGAAAATAATTGCAATTAAGGATTACATCACAGTTATTTCAGTTGCTTATAATGAACACTTATTTCTTCTGAGTTTTGCACTAGTTGAATCCAACGACAACAACCTGGTGACATCACTGACCCAGAATGCTTTGCGACGAAAACAAATATGGCGACCTACTAGCGAGCGTATTTTCACCTTTTTATAAAAACAAATACTACAAACGAACATATGACTTTTTTGGTATTACGTATTTATAACAGACTCCAACGTTAATCATATTATATTATCATAGCCGGGGATCCTTTTAGAGGTTTTATAAGCTTATATAGCTGTAACTTGAGGGACATATTTTTTTACTCATAGACAAGATAAATAAAAGTCTAAATATAAAAAATTAAGATATGAAACAGACATTTAGCCAATCTCTGCTGAACTAAAGGTAGAAAGTAGCTGTTAACATGAAAACTACCAGTACATGACATCACAAGGTTGAACAGAACATTTTGAGATGTAGACAGACTGATAATAGAGGTTTACGGAAACATGTGCGAATGAAACGAAACAAAAACACAATTCCAGGTATGTTTTTGAGGCGCTAACAACATTCTAACATGGCTTAATGCGCACAAGAATCCATTTTGTGTAATATAGGACCTTTAAAAGCTGCTCTAAATAGATGTTATTATAGAGTTATTTCAGCACGCTTTGAGGAGATGTTTTTAAAATCCCCTCATTACATTGCCATAATTATAATATTGATGTTTCCCCGTGGTCCTGCTTCCACCTGAACCTGAATACCGAGCGGCAGTATTTTCCTCTTTAATGGTGTTTCGCAGATGTATCCAGTGTGATTGGAGAGAGTGAAGAGTGTGGCAGCCTTGCACCGAGGTCACTGAGCTGTTTCTGTTCATTCAGAGTTAGCCTTGAGCGGCAGATCCACAAAAAACCCTGGTGAACATGTTTGCACTGTGAGGAGGAGGGGAGGAGGGGAGGAGGAGGGCTGTACGCGAGTGTGAGTGACAGGAGACGGATGGAAAAACACAAATCAAACCTTTTCTATGTTCAGGCTTAAATTCTGAAACAAGAAAACATGGCTATATACTCATTCCAATTAAAAAAAAAACACTCTTTATTTAGACAATACAATGTGAGGTCCAGGTAGGTTATATAGTGCTCCATGGACGTACACTTGTCTATGTGCTCTTACGCTTGTTCTGATGCAGCTCAAGATCATTTTAATTCAGGAAAGGTTAATTTCTTTCCTGCAAATGTGACTTTTTTAAAATATTGATAGCTTCTCAGATGAGTATTAGTTTGGACACTAGTTTTAGTATCGATTAGTATCTGATTTTTCTACTTTTATCAGCCCTATTTTGAATAATTTTACCTTTTGTACAACATATTCATGTGTTAGGTCCATGATGACTGTATGAACTCTGTTTTGTTAATAATAATTTGTGGTCTTTAGGTTCTAGATCAGTGGTTCTTAACCTTGTTGGAGGTACTGAACCCCACTAGTTTCATATGCACATTCACCAAACCCTTCTTAATTAGAAAAATAAAATATGTTTTTTTCAAATTCAAAACATAACTATATATATTTTATTGGTGCACACATGTGAATCCATATTGCACATATTTGTCCGACCACTTTCTTTTTTTCCTCGACATAGTTAGTATGAAGGGAAAATATTAAGAAAGAAATTACACGACACCATCACGATAGTCACAAGACGATTGCGCGCACAAAATTTCCTGCAGCCAATAACGGCCAAACGGGGCGTGTCACATGAATCATATGAGTTGGATGTGAGTCTTGACTCCTGAACCCCTGAGATTGACTCACCGAACCCCTGGGGCTCGATCGAACCCAGGTTAAGAACCACTGTTCTAGATTGTGATGATGCCATACGCCCAGATTAAATATTTTTGTTCAGCAGGGATGGTACAAGATCTCGTGCGACAAAATAGCCACAAGATCGTGCACACGTGAGAAAAAATGTGTTTACATTTGGACTGGACAGAAAAGGGTCACGTATTAGTGAGTTACATCTCTTACAGTTCCAGAAAGCAGTGCTAGAATGGAAAGAAAAATACTGAAAATTGGAAACTGAATTGTGAAATTTATTCATAAGGAATTAAGTTAAAATTTTAACTTGTCTCGTTCTCGTGGACCCAATTTCATATCTCGTCTCATCTTTTAGAAATTGTATCTTGTCCCATCCCCCATTGTGCTTTATTATTAGTTTTAGTTTTAAAGCAGCACAGTGGAACTTTCCAGAGGTGGCACAGCACCTGCATTATCCCATGGAAACAGAACAGAACGTTAAATTCACTACACTTCAGAACATTCTCCTTATATAAATGTTTTAATGCATACGGCTGGATATTATAGCACAAGAGACAAGCAGGTGTCCAGGCCAAGTATGAGAAAACATACTTTTATTTTGGTCTATTTGGAGCTCAAAATGTTACGTGATGGGGCTTTAAGCGATGTATAACTGTCATTTATGACTTGAGTAATACTAAAAAGCCCAGTTAAACGAGGGGTACCACAAGGAACAATTATAGGTCCTCTTATTCTTTATCACCTTCAATAATCGTTCTTATGTTGAGTGATTCGTGTCTTGTTACAGATTTCTATTTTCAGTTAATGCCTCAGTTAATTCTTAAACTTTTTCTGTCTCTTTTTAACCCATTTTCTAATCTACTGTGTGTCGTTTTTCGCAATAAGGTACAATTCTGACACAAGGTGTGCGTTTCAACTCAATACAGACAAGAAAGAGCCTGTGTCCTTAGAGCGCTCACACCAAACGCTTTACAGTGAATATATCTGAAGAATGAAATCAGCAGAATAAACGTGCGGGTGGCTTCTTTTTCTTTTGGGTCTTCTTTCGCTCGTCCATTTGACTTCGTGGAATAAAAGATGACCATTAACGATGAATGTTTTAGGAAGGGACTAAAGAGGCTGTTAAGAATGACGCGCACAATGCAACCGAGCTCATTACTATGGGTTGTTACGATACTGAAATTAATGACTTGATTTCATTGTTAAATTGTTTCTGAGTTTGATGCAACAATGTGAAAAATAAAGAAACACCTACACGATTCCACGGAAACAGAACGTTAAACTTCGAAACATTCTCCATATATATAAGTTTTAATGCATACTGTTGAATAAAAAGGCCAAGTATAAAACACTCTTATTTTGGTCCATTTTGTGGCTAAAAAGTGTTGGGGCTTTAAGTTGTGTATGAATTAGTGCTGTCAAACGATTCATTTTTAAATCAGATTAGAATTTAAATTAATCACGATTAATCGCAGTTAAATATTCTTCAAAAAAACACCAAAATGTCTTGACAAAAACGCAATTTATTATCAAAAAGTTATTTTATTGAAATTTTTCAATCATTGGTAGTTTTGTTGCTGTTGTTTCTTGTGCTCGGCTTGTTGTTGTACGAGTACCGTCGTTGCTGCCGCTGAATCAAACCCGTGTTTTGCTTTAAGACGGTGTTTTAAACTTGTGCTTCTGTGGAAAGAGAGTTCGTCGCTGCAAATATCTGCAAACTACCTTAGTTTTATCCAAAGTCGCGTATGGACAGACCTGATCACCGACCTAATAACCTGTGCAGTCCATCCGCACTTTCCATAGAGGAGCGTTCAGAATAAACTGTGTGATTAATCTGCGTTAAAAAAAAAACAACATTAGTGCGATAACAGCCCTAGTATTAATGTATAAATTGTAAATGCCACTTATGACGTTAGTAATACGATATCCTAACAACCCCAATTAAACAAGGTGTACCACAAGGAACGATTGTAGGTCCTTTCTTATTCTTTATCACCATTAATAATACTTTATAATATATTGTGTAAATCAAATTGTGTTATTAAAGATTTCTATTTTGAGTTAATGCCAGTTTTCTTATTATTTGCTGTCACTTTTTAAGCCATTTTATAATCTGCTGTGTGGAGTTTTTTAAAGAATGACACACACAATGCAATCCTAGCAAATCGTCACAATATTAAAATTTCAAGCTTGATTTCAATGCTAAGAACTGGCTCCATAATTGTTACTGATTTTGATCATAAAAGTGGAAAAAAAAAATGCATAGCACACTCAGATGGCCGATATCCGAAAGCTTTTTTTATTTTAAATTACGTTTTGGCAAAAAGCCTTCTTCAGATATGATTTCTTGCTTTGGACCACAGTGCAGTGTACAACAATGTGAAAAACAACGAAAAACACTTTACGGTTTAATTGTTAACGCAATTTATTGGTATTTTCTTCAGTATTGTAGTCTTATTGTAGTCTTATTCTGACAATTTCGTTTTAAATTGTTAATTGCTATGGCGACAATCCTAAAAATTTGCTATACTGAAACTCATGGATAAGTTTGGATAAGTAGAGACATTTATAATCAAACGAAAAACGTATAGAATAGTTGGAGAACGTGTCTTATACCAAGGCATTGACGAGGAGGAGACGGAGAGGCTGGGGTGGCTGATGGTTTTGCTGGAGTATTGTTGCTAGAATAGGTCATTTGGAGGAGGGGAAAGAGAGTGCATTTGACTTAAGAGTGGATTTCTGAACTAGCCGTATTCTCCCTCAATAAATATGTTCTATAGGGTTTATATGGGACAGCAACAACAGAAAGGGGGAGCGCTGTAAGCCAGTGAGGTTTGAGATTTTATACTTTTTATATTTAATTATTCGCAAGTTTAATCTTTAGCCTTATATAAATCTCTCTCCACCCCCTTCAAAGTAGCTCGCCAAGGGATTTTTGAATTATTGTGCTGAAAAAACCCCAAATAATTGAATTAAATGTCTATTACCATTGTATAATTTCGATGCCCATCTTTGTGCACTAATAAATGGATAATGTAAATGTATGTAAATGTTTTAGGCGTCAAACTGTACCCCATCTGTTTCACCTCTCTTATATTCACTCACTTTCTTGCGACCTCTCTGGCATTTTCGTTTTGTAAAAGTAGCTCACCGGAGAAAAAAGGTTGGAGACCCGTGAATTACGTTGTTTAGTTTTGTGTTGTACTTTTTTCTGCATAAATAGTAGTTTTTGCATGAACTCCCCCTGCAGGTGTAGCCATGTGGGTGCAGTTTGGGTCCGAAACATAGAGATAAAGAATAGTTTTGAGTGATTAGTGAACTAATCGATCAAGAATTTTAGTTAACAGCCTTGTTTTTTAGCATTATGCCCGATCCTTCAATGCAACTGGGTGTAATGCTCTCTTTATGTTTAGCTTTTATTAAAATGCTGTGTTTTCTTAGATTCCATTTACCTTAAAAAAAAAAAAAAAAAACACTTTGGGAGATCTTATGGACCACTGATGGATAATGTGAATATGCAAATGTAATTGTAGCCCATATTTTTAAGTGAAGGTATTGAAGAAGTGTTATAGCACCACTTTTACGATGGAACAACATTGTTTTCCTTTATTTTCATGACTTTAATGGAGCCTCTTTTTCCTCACATGTGCATTACAGTTTTATTTGTTCAGCTGGAGCGCTCAAAAAGAGTCAATTTATCTTAGAAACTTATATTTTTCTACCATTAAAAAAACAACAACTTTAATTTAAGTCATAAGGTTGGTATATTATGGTATATTTGATGCTTTGCCATGTTGAACCTAGAATTACTGTGTGAATTACTTAAAGGTGCACAGTTTGGTCTGACACCTGCTTGTCTCCATGGCAGGGCTCTACAGTGCGCCCATTTCACTCGCATTTGCAAGTAAATATTTCACCGTGCGAACGAGGAAAACAAAACAGTCGCACCAGTGCGAGTGCTTCTGCAGCCACAATAAGGAGAACTGTGCACACACGTAACTGACGAGCTAAACGTTCTAAATGTATGAAACATTAGGGGCAAACTCACACTAGGACTTTAGAACCGTGCCCAAGCCTGGATCGCCCCTAAAGCGCTGCACGCTTGCCCATCGCGAGTGTAACCGGACCGTACCCGGGCACGACACCTCCGACCGCGCACGACTCCAGCATACGAGCTCCGCGTGTGGCCGATATCACTCATACGAACAAACTCCGCTTCAAAACACACCCACGCCCACCTTAAACGAGGAGCGCCCCGCAGCAGGACCCACACCTGTTCCACCACTCACAGACACCCCCACACCGCTGGACTCCCTCCTCCAACAAAGCGAAAGTTTTGTCTTGGTCGTGTCTCGGACTCGAGCGCACTCGGGGTCTGAATACTGAGTGCGGTCATATTTCATTACGGCCGCTACTGTCGGCAATAAAATTGTACCGGTGTGCGGGACCTGTGCAATGGAGCCCGCAGACACCGCGGCACCGCCAGTGCGCGGCTTGTCCACAGCGCCACCCTCGTGTACCAGCCTGCATCACAGGGCAGGTTAAACATCCCACCTGTCCATCCGCCTCGTCAAATACGCCAATACTAATTTTATGTCCGTGTCCGCACAGAGCAGAGCTACGGCACAGAGCAAATCCTACCCACTTTTTACACTTTGAAGCAGTTTTGTGTAAAGTGCCAGTGGAAGTTCTCTTAAAGAAGAGGTTCTTAAACTGTGGGTGAGGGTCCAAAAAGGGCCATAGAGTGTTTCAGTGCAGTACAGTTTGTTTGGCTTATTTTAAGTCTAAATATTAATCAGATAAAATGAAGATATATTTATAAAAACATTGCGATCATGCAGGAAAAGTACAGTCATAATTCTTTTGTTTTTTTGTATTAAATTTATTCAGGGTTGGTGTTGGTGTGCGTGAGTTCCGCACTGTAATAATCGTTCAAACGAAAACCTATTTGTGCCCCCTTTTTTTTTTCTGTGCTCCTAAAATTTTTAACTTAGGGGCACATGTGCTCCTGAAAAAAAAAGTTAGTGTAGAGCCCTGCTCCATGGGGATGTTATTGCTTTGTCTGTAATGTTTCACCGTACGGCATTACACCTTTCTATCTTCATGGAGACCAAACCAGGCCAAGTTACAGGTCAGATTTGCTAGATTTAAGTGTTTCTACCCTAATCTTTTTTCAGTGCAAGGAGGGTTTGAATAGGGCCCAGGAGAGATCGCTAGATTACTCAAACATGCATGAACAACTCGGTGTGACGTTATAACTTGGTACCAAAAAAAAGCATAATATACCTTCTTTAAAGGGCCATTGTGTAACTTTTCTGATAGATGTTCTAGAACATTAAACCTTTCTATCTTCATGGAGACCAAACCAGAGCAAGGTACAGGTCAGATCTGTGGAGAGGCGACCCCGCTCACAGTCAGAATGATGTTTTTCTAGGTATTTTTGAGCTATAAAACCACCTGTAATTGAATAAATGTAAAGTAGAGCTGTTTAATGTCACACTGTGGGACTTTCCAAGCAGAGCAATGTCATATCCATAGCAACAAGAACATGACAGACCCCTGAATGAAAAGGTACATAGTGCAGCTTTAAAGATACAGTACGTAACTTTCTGTAGGTGGCTTGTCACCCGCATGATCCCACAAAATGATTAAGTTAAAACCATATTTCTGATCATTCACCATGGAGACAGATTTACGTTTTATACCATACTGTGGAATATTACGGCTGAAGGAACAATATTTCCATGGAAACAGGCACGAGTAGGGCTTCCTCCAGGCCACGCGAGAGTCAGGTCTGTGGAGATGCAAGCCCGCTCACAGTACAGACGCATGTTTTTCAGTGCTACTAACAACCCCAACCCTAAATAATAATAAAAAAATAAAGAAACACGCTTTTATTCGGGCGAAAAAGTTCCATACTGTGGCTTTAAAGGTCACGTCCACGTCCCGTTGTCTTGTGTAATTTCCCTTCATTGTTTCCTGAATCAGAACTTGTGTTTAATTAGGCTATATTGCCAAATGGTGCCGTCATTTATCCCTTTCAGCGAGTTTTCATTTATTTGCGTCTGTTTTCAAATACGAACGCGGCAAAAGAGTAAATAAGTCTCACAATCTCCCGACAACAATGTTTCCTCTAATCATATCTTAAGCCGCTAATAATTCCCACTCAAATTTGCTGAACATTTGCAGCTTTTCTCTCGGTTACAGCGCGGCGTGTCGTTACTCCTGCCTCCTGTAGATGGCGTCAGAGCACCAGGCTTCACCTCGAGCTGAGTTTAGCCCCGTTTAGACAATTACAGACGAATCCATGAAACCAGCACGAAAACGCAGCGAAAACGTGTTGAGTTTAGATTAAAAACACAAATGCATGAATATTCGCAGGACCACATCAGCTATTTTATCCTTCCTACTTAAAGAGAAACGCATAAATATATTAAAAAATTATGAATTGCAATGGACACTAAGGACATTTCATTTAAAAACCCATGCATACACTGTTCACTATCTACATTTT
Source organism: Odontamblyopus lacepedii (assembly GCA_034769755.1). Taxonomy (NCBI): domain Eukaryota; kingdom Metazoa; phylum Chordata; class Actinopteri; order Gobiiformes; family Gobiidae; genus Odontamblyopus; species Odontamblyopus lacepedii. Next base: position 38,163,646 of record CM068350.1, read on the forward strand.
TGTAAATAAAATCCATAATTTTATATAAATGGAAAGAAATCACTTGTGATTAATGTTGTGGTTTTATTTTATTTTATTACATTTTTGCACATTTTTTGAACAATTTCTCATATTTTTTTAGCTCCAATATAATTTTTTATTAGGGATTAGACATTGTATTTTCAAGCTGCCACTCTTAACAATTTTCCTCCTGCTTTGCCAATTTTCTTTGTATCCAAGAACCTATATTTTTCCCACAATTTCAGTGTTGCAATGCAAAGTTTAAGAACAGAAAAATATGCAAAAATCAAGATAAATAACTATTAAAATAGATTTAAATCTAACTATAATATTCCAATATATAATTTGAACAGAGTTAAGATACAAACGCACAAATGTAACACAATAAAATACAGCACAGTACAAAAATATAAGTTGCTTTAATGTGTTTTTCGATCTCAGATTTCACCTCGGTGCTATTGGCCGTATTTTGTGGCGTCAAGTCAAGCATTGCGCACAGATTTTCTACCATTGACGGCCATGTTGAAATCCCCCATGTGTTTTGTCGTGGTTTTTCTGGTCTGGTGATATCGAATGTGTATTTATCCATAGATCCTTTTGAGGCAGCTGTGTGTCTGTGTGTGTGTGTATATTTGTGTGTCTGTCTTTGTTTGTGTGTGTGTGTGTGTCCTTGTCCGTGCCCGCCCATGTGTGTGTCTTTGTGTGTGTGTGTGTGTGTGTGTGTGTTCTTCTCAAAATACCTCCATATTTGTGCGTCGTCATGCAAGAGCACCAGAGCCTGAAGCCATAGCTATACACACCCAACCTGCCTCCAAAACCTCACACAATTTCTCATTTTTAACTTAACTTTTTTATCTTTTCGGATACAATTCTCACAGGATTTTGGCAGATACTGATTCCTTATCCACCGCAGAACATATATAAGGTCTGAGCCAGAGAATTGCATTTATTACGCCTATAAACGTTACAAAAATTGCAAATATTCAAGAATACATTTCTTATCTGGGCACTGTATTTATATTTTTTCATGTATTTTTCTGCATTGTTGCTATTTTGAGTTTACATTCCTATCAGATAGTGTCCAAACCCTAAATCTCTCACATCTCTATCATCAAAATCACTATAAAACGTCATCCCTTGTGCACATTTTGCATTTATACAGGCTGCAGAAATGTTGTTTAAATCTGAAATATAAACAAACTATCAAAATTATGAGTATTATTTAATTTACAAGCGAGTCTTTGCTCCTAACCCACATAATAATGAGATCATGAGAGACTTATGTTGCATCAATTTACGTTTTTACACAATTTCTCATTAGTTTTTAGCCCTTGTACCTCCTTTTCTAAGGAATTTCTTCTTTCTATGCAACAAATTACAATTTTAAAAGCCCAAGAATAGAAATATGCAATCAAAAATCAAGCTTAATAATGTTAAGAATTAAACCTAGACTTAAATCTAAGCAGAATATTACAATTTGAATAGAGTTAATACACATTAACATTGTAAAAATATGTTTTTTATCCATCCTTTTGTTTCAGATCACATATGAGATGACGTATGTTGCAATATTTTCCATTTTTACATATTTTAAAAACAATTTCTTATACGTTTTTGTTGCCCAAATGTAATCTTCTATAAGGAATTAGTCTTTCTATACAACAAATTACAATTTCCAAAGTTCAAGAATAGAAATATGCAAAAATCAGTATTAATAAAGATGGTAAAACTAGACTTAAACCTTCACTCAAATAAAACCAGAATATTTTAATTTGAGTTAAGATACAAATGCATTAACATTTTGAAAATATAGTTTTAATCCATCCTTTTGTCAAATGAGTTGCAATATTTAACATTTTTACATATTTTAAACACAATTTCTCATATCTTTTATAAGAAATTAGTCTTTTTGTCGACAAATTACTCAAACATTTTACATTTTCTGTTTGCAAAGCTCAAAATTAAAGACAAATCACTATTAAAACTAAGCTTAAACCTATCAGAATGTAATGCAAATAGAGTCAATATACAAACGCATGCACATTTTGAGAATACATTTTTAATACCTCTTCAAAAATGTATAAATAAACAAATACAGAATACATAAATTCAGTCTCAGCTCCCTGTTTGTAGCCCATAACTCTTATCTATTATGCACCCGGCCTCCCCCTATTCATTACAAAGCAAGAACGCCACATCGAATCCTCATTTTTACTAAACGCCTTTATTATGCAAATGACCACACCTGCAAATTGTCTTCTGTAGCTGCTCGTTTCTCGCCAGTGACAACAAAAATATACGGCGCCTGCTCGTTCATTCATTCATCCATCCATTTACATTATTTATTATTTCTTTTTTTCACGAGGAGACAGTGAAGAGGCTGTAACTCTGTGGAGCTGACAGTTCCTACTCCAGGATTAGGACCTGAATGTGTCACCAGTTGTATGGATGTCTTGGTAATGTGATTAAACGTGTGCTATTATCCAGCCTTCGTTTGTTTGGACAAAGCTCTGTTTTATGGGAATTAGCTGGAGTTTGTCATCATTTATTACAAAGACATACATCATAATTGTAATACGTTTTTTTTTTTTTGCTTGAGAGTCCCAATAACCTGCTTATAACATATCAAATTACATTGCAATTTTAATCCTAACTTTCATGTTTTAAGGCTTCATCTTATGGGCGACGTTTTGAGGACTTTTAACACACATCTCTATAGTTATATATTTATTTTAGTTTATTTTTTAAAGCTTTGTATGGGGACATGCCAATCCAAAATAACCTTATAACTCATCAAATTACACTACAATTTCAATAATAACTTTTAAAATCATTACGTGTATTTGTGTTTTTTGGCTTCATCTTATGGGTGATGTTTTGAGGACTTTTTACACGCATCTCAATAGTTATACATTTTATTTTTTTTATATTTTAAAGCTTGCAGTTGAGACATACCAATCCAAAAAACTCTGCTTACAACATGTCAATTTTCATTACAATTTCAATACTAACTTTGAAAATCATTAGTTGTATTCATGTTTTTTGGCTTCATCTTATGGACAACGTTTTGAGGACTTTTTCCACATTTGAGGACTCTTTACACACATCTCAATAGTGACACATTTTGTTTATTCTATTTTTTAAAGCCTGGAATATAGACATGTTAATCCAAAATAACCTGCTTACAACATGTCAAATTACATTACAATTTTAATACTAACTTTTATGTGTATTCATGTTTTTGAGCTTCATCTTATGGCCGACATTTTAAGGACTTTACGCGTATCTCTACAGTTATACGTTTTGTTTATTTTGTTTTTTAAACCTTAGAATGGAGCTACATGCCAGTGCAAAATAACCTGCTTACAACATATTAAATTACATTACAATTTCAATATGAACTTTTTAAATCATTACAAATATTCATGTTTTTCGGCTTCATCTTATGGGTGACATTTTGAGGACTTTTTATGTGCATCTCTATAGTTACACATTTTGTTTATTTGACTTTTTAACGCTTCAAATGGAGACATGACAGTCTCAATAACCTGCTTATAACACATCAAATTGTATTAATAGATTTCAGCTTCATCTTATGGGTGACGTTTTGAGGACTTTTTACACACATCTCAATAGTTACACATTTTGTTTAATTTATTTTTTTAAGATTCAAAATAAAGACCTGCCAAACCAAATAACCTGCTTATAACATGTTAAATTACATTACAATTTTAATCCTAACTTTCATGTGTATATATATTTTTTGGCTTCATCTTATGGCCGACATTTTGAGGACTTTTTCCACACATCTCAATAGTTACACATTTTGTTTATTCTATTTTTTAAAGTTTTGAATGGAGACATGACAGTCCCAATAACCTGCTAACAACATGCCAAATTACATTACAATTTCAATATGAACTTTGAAAATCATTACGTGTATTCATGGATTTCAGCCTCATCTCATGGCCAACGTTTTAAGGACTTTATGTTTAATTTTATGAACTTAATGTTGTATTTGTAATGTTATGTTCCTTGTATTGTTATATTTGTGAAGCGTCTTTGAGTATCGTGAAAAGCGCTATATAAATAAAATGTATTATTATTATTATTATTTATAATATAATATGATATGTGATATAATAATGTGATATTTTGTTTAAAATGGTCAATTGCCAGGACAATATGTTATGTGTTACAAATATGGGACGTGATTTCAGTTCTTTAGCAAACGATTTTGCTCTGTTTTATGGGAATTAGCTGTAGTTTAGCTTTAGTGTAGTTTGTCATCATTTATTAGCTGTCGTTTAGCTGTAGTTTAGCTTTAGTGTAGTTTGTCATCATTTATTTCATGCACAAGAATCTCAAACGTGTATATATTTTTTTCTTTTCCAAAGCATGTCAGTAAAAACATACCATTGTATATTTATACCGTATCATATTTTGGCTGATTTTGTCAATTGTTATGGCAACGGCCCAAATTTTTCATCATTCTGAAACCTCAAATATAGGACAATTCCTCAAATATAGGGCAATTTAGGGCAATTTCTTACCAACCAAGGTTTAGTAAATGATAGATTAAAGTCAAGTTAAAATTCCTATTTGTACGCTTAAATATAAAATCACAAATGTTGGAACTATAGTGTGGCTATAGCCAGGTAACCCTGTAGTTTAAACCTCTACAAACCTGTTCTGAAATACATGGGATTCTTGTATTAACTTAGCCCTTCATATTTCAATCTTTGCTAAAACATCCAGTTTAACTCTACGACTGAAACTACATCACAGATCTAGTCACAGTGTCAACATTTCTCAACTAATTTAACACTATTTGCATTATTCCGAGAGATGTGTCCCGACTTTATAACAAGATTTCAGTTCCTGTGAAATCAGGTAGTTAATTATAGTGAAATATGATATAACAAAGGCTTAAATCTGGTTTGATATCGTTTGATTGTTTGCTAACTCTGCAGTTTAGAGATACATGAGATTCTTGTATTAGCTTAGCACTTCATATTTCAAGCTTTGCTAAAATATCCAGTGTAAAATCTGCACTTTTAACTCAATCTTGATGCAAAATTAGTCTTAAATTCCATAACAACCTATTTTTAGAGGATAGAATTCAAGCTGACAGTTCAATCATGGTTAAATATAAAATAAAAAAGGCTGGAATTACAGTTAGCTAAATAAATATCTTGTCTCAATAGGGTCTTGTTTGCTCGTCTATTAACTCCGTAGTTTAGATCTCTTCAAAAACCCGGGATTCTTGCGTTAGCTTTGCATTTCACATTTCAGTCTTTGCTAAAATATCCGTTGCATTTTGTTGCGAAACTGCATCACGGATCTAATCACCATTTCAACATTTGCAGAGAAATTAGCTGCCGTTTGCTGTTATCCACTCCGTCAACATAAATAATAGTTGTTGTTTTTTTTAGCTCGGTTTGAGGAGCAGACATCTTTAAATGCTCAGGCTGCTGGATCCCTGCTGCTGTATTTTCCTCTCCTCCAGACACGAACAGAATAGGTTACAATAATAGACCATTTTTCTCCCGTGCGCTCAGAAAACAGCTAAATAAAAAGGAGGAGGAGGAGGAAAAAAAAAAAAAGCCGAAAGCTGCAATGATTGTGGACCCAAAATGTTTTCATTAGAAATTATCCGTGAATGTAGAAAACGGTGCATAGACGAAGGACATACATAGAAAAACATACCATTTTTCTTTCAATAATGTTTCGTTTCATGTTAAATAAATACAAAAAATCACTCGGGAAGATGTCGTGTCATGCAAATGCGAGATTTATGAACACAGCTACACGCACGACATCCACAGTTTCACATTTGATTTTAAGATAACACATTGTACAAAATGAATTAGTATCTGATTTACTTAAAGGTGCATTGTGTAACTTTAATGGGGGAGGGTCCGTCACCTTCTTGTTTCAATGCATATGTCGTTGCTCTCTATAACTGGAATGTTCCACAGTGTGACATTAAAACAGCTCTGCTTTACATTTATTCAGTTACAGGTGGTTGTATAGCTCAAAAACACGTTGAAAAACAGGGATTCTGACTGTGAGCGGGGTCGCCTCTCCACAGATCTGACCTGTAACTCGCTCTAGTTTGGTCTCCGTGAGGATAGAAAGGTTTAATAAAAGTATATGCGTCAGAAAAGTTACACAGTGCCCCTTTTAAAGAGCGTGTATTATGCAAAATGTATTTTATTTTATAATTTTTTTAGCTTGTCATACCGAGTTATTGTCCATGCATGTTTGCGTAATCTAGTGATCTCTCCTGGGCCCTATTCAAACCCTCCTTACGCTGCAAAATAAAAAAAAAGATATAAACACTTAAATCTGTCAGAAAATACTACATTATGCTGTACATAACATATAATATACATAATAATACTACATAATAATAATAAATTACAGATTCAAAAGTAGTGAAATGATCTTGCTGCATGGACAGATCATTTTACTCGACAAGTTTTCTTAAAATAAACGACCTTTAGACTAGAATGAAGCGTCTCAGAACTCGTCAGTCAATCATAAACCTGAAAACAAGATGAATAACCTGAGAGAAGTTTTAAAATCTTGGCCAGATCAGAGAAATTTGCAGCGTACAGTGAGCTGTAAGATTCTGTACGAGGCTCCGCCCACAAACCTACGTCCCTCATATAAAAAAATATACAAAAACATGACACAAAACTGTACTCTACAACTTCACAATCCTGATGCAATTAACTTATAGTAACACATTAACGATTAAAAACTTGATTTAAACAAGTATTATTTTTATTACTTGTCCCTTTATTTAAACATCTTTTAGAAATTTTAGCTTTTTTTGATGATTCCAGGAGGGCTGCAGCTATTCATTATTTTTTAGTCGAAATTAATTTTGAATTTGTTTACTAGTCAAACGATTATTTAGCGATGCACCGATACGATATTGGACATTGGCACCGATATTTGCCGTTTTGGCGGCTCGGATATTGGTGTGTTTTTGATTAAAATTGCAAATTGTTGATTCTTCTTTGCAGTTTTGCTTTTGGTAAAACATGTCTTTAGAGCCTGTGTTCGTCTAGATAATGATTACAATGATCAAAATAAAATTACGTTTATTTTAACAGTCGACTGCTCACGATCATTGGGATTGTTGCCGTCCTTTTTTCCAGCTTCCATTATAACCACACCGTGGCGTGTCAAATGTTGGTTCTGTTTTGTTTTTGTATGTTAATAGCGATTCTTTCTAACCGTATTTTTGGAGCAATTTGTATTTTTCCCCAAATTACCAAAACAACACCAGCGTCCGTGTTTTCCTCTGCTGCTGTGGCATGTCACGCCGCGCCCCCCTCCGAGGTGAGAGCTCCCCCGCTGGACTCACGCGGTATCATTTTCTCAAAGCTCCTCTGCTCTATTTAATGTGCTGTGAATGTGTGAGTGTTGTGTGGCCAGTCATTATCTGCTTGCTTTCCTCCTCCCCTCTCCTCTCTCTTTTCCTCCACCTCTCCTCTCCTCTCTCTTTTCCTCCTCCTCTCCTTTTTCTTCCTTTCTATGTCCTCTCCCACTCTCCTCCTCTTGTCTCCTCTTTTTTCTCCTCTCCTTTCTCTTCTCGTTCCTGTCTCCTCTTCTCTCCTCCTATTCCCCTCCTCTTTCCTCGTCTCTCATCATCTCCCCTCCTCACATCTCCTCTCTCCTCCCCTGTTCCTTTCTCCTCTCCCTTCTCATCTCTCTCTCCTCTCCTTTCTCCTCTCATCCTCTCCTCTCTCTTCTCCTCCTCCTCCCCCTCTCTCCTCCTCCTCTTTTTTCTCCTCTCCTTTTCTTCTCTTCTCCTCCTCTCCCTTTTCTTCCTTTCTATGTCCTCTCCCCTCTCCTCCTCTTGTCTCCTCTTTTTTCTCCTCTCTTCTCTGCTCCTATCTCTCCTCCTCCTGTCTCCTCTCCTTTCTCTTCTTGTTCCTATCTCCTCTTCTCTCCTCCTATTCTCCTCCTCGTTCCTCGCCTGTCACCCTCTCCTCTCCTCACATCTCCTCTCTCCTCCCCTGTTCCTTTCTCCTCTCCCTTCTCATCTCTCTCTCCTCTCCTTTCTCCTCTCATTCCTAGAGAAGAGCTTCTCTCCTATTCTCCTCCTCCTCTTTCCTCACCTCTCATCCTCTCCTCTTCTCTCTCCTTTCCTCTCTCTTCTCTCCCCTCACATCTCCTCTCCACTCTCCCCTGTTCCTTTCTCTTCTCTCTCTCTCCTTTCTCTTCTCATTCCTATCTCCTCTTCTCTCCTCCTCTTTCCACACTTCTCATCCTCTCCTCTCTCATCTCTCTCCTCCCCTTTCCTTTCTCTTCTCCCTTCTCTTCTCTCTCCTCTCCTTTCTCCTCTTCCTCTCCTCCTACTCTTTCCTCACCCTCTCCCCTTTCTCCTCTTGGTCCTACCTCCTCTTCTCTCCTCCTATTCTCATCCTCCTCTTCCCTCGCCTCTCCTCTCTCCTCTTCTCTCTCCTTTCCCCTATCTTCTCTTTCTCCTCCCCTGTTCCTTTCCTCTCTTCTTTCTCCTCCTCCACTTTCCTCGCCTTTCATCCTCCCCTCTCTCATCTCCTCTCCTCTCCTCCCTTTTCTCTACTCTCCTCCTCCCTTCCCCTCTTTCCTCTTCTCCTCTCCTCTCACCTCTCTCCTCTACTCTCCTTCCCTTTCTCCTCTGTCCTTTCCTTCTCACCACCTCTCTCCCCTCCTATCCTCTCCTCCCCTCGTCTCTCTCTTGTCTCCTCCTCCTCTTCCCTCTCTCCTCTCATCCTCCTCTGCAGTCTAATTTCTTAATGCTCCGGCACAATAGCTCTGCAGCAGTGTGGCCTCCATAGACAACGCGCTAACCATGATTTGATTGAAAAAAGAGGAGAGAAAAAAACAGAAGCGTAGGTCTTTGCCAGGCCCTTCTCCCTTAAGGTGCTTCTGATGAAAGGGGATCATTTTAGCCAATTACACAGCTGTGGGGAGGGAGGCGGCTGATTTTATACTAACAGGTCGCACTGTTGTGTGTGGAAAAAAACAAAAGTGCTCAGGGAATTTCAGGGCTATTACAGAATTGAATATTTTCCAAGGCTGGACTGAAAATAAAGACGTATTTTGGTGTTTTATGGCTTCACAGGTTTATTGGAGATTTATATTATAACGGTAAAGGTGCACTATGTAACTTTTCTGCCATCTGTTTGTCTCCATTAGGGGTGTGTAAAAACAGTGATATATCGATATATCGTGATATAAATTTGGTGATAAAGGATTGTTATCGTGGGCTGCTGTATCGATATAGTGACGAGAGTATTTTTTAGTGTCTTTTAGCCTTTTTTTTTCATGACAGCGCTAAAGTTTTGCTGCCTATTTAGTGGAAGATAATGTGTTTATACAGTATATTCAGACATATTCACTTTTGTAGGGATGTAACAATAACTGAAATCTGTTGATTTCGTATCGTCAAAAGTCTCACAATAATATGGAGCATCACAATATATCGAATCCCAAGTCTCTTTGCTTAAATGAACAGTTCTGATGCAGAAAGAGCTAAAAAAAAACAGAGGGAACTACATAGACCATGATCCTTTGCTCCGTCTCAGTGCAGACGACATGAAGAAATAACTGTTCTAAGCACTTTTACACCTTCATTCTTTGGATTAAGTCTGTGAAGCATTTTTAGAGGAAAAAGGAGCAGATTCACACAAAATATTGCAATAAATCTGGTACAGTGAGATGTTTATGGTGAAAATATCCTACAGAGAAATTTGGATATCGTTCCATCCCTAAGGACAATAAATGTTGTATCAAATGACAAACCATTTCATAATGTCAGTGTTGTTATTATGTAGAATATCGTAATATCGTGAGCTTTCCCACAATATCGCAGTAAATATCGTACCGTGAGGTTCATACCGTGACGATATCATATCGTGAGACTTGGATATCGTTACACCCCTACTGTTTTGATGATCAAAATACAGCTATTTTATATTAACTTTGCACAAGTAGTGGTTTAATGAAGAAATCTTGTTGCTAAAATGTATAAAGTTCTTAAAAAACAGCAATTTCTCGCAGAGTATCATGTGTATATTGATAATCGCCGTACAATAAAGTATCGCCATGTTGTGATAATATTGTGTATCGTATCGAATCATGAGGGACCATGTGATTCCCAGCCCTATTCACCTTGGAGATACTGATGCTTTGTCAGAAATGTTCCACGAATGTTTTTATTTATTTATTTAAAACAAGGACAGTGCACAGAAAACATTCGACTCAGAGAAAAGATGCTCTGTGCCAAAATACATTACGAAAACTATTTGCGCATTAAAAATACTCAAATTCATTGTCATCAATAGCCTCTAAAACAGGGGTCTCCAACCTTTAGCTCTCCACCCCCTCCCAAGTAGCTCGCCAAGGTATTTCTGAAGTATACGTATTGTGCTGAAGAACTAAGATCTGATGAATTAAATGCTTATCATTGTAAATGCTTTTAAGGTCTCACTTTGTGCACTTATAAACGGATAATGGTTTAAGTTTCATAAGCATCCCCGTAAACTGTGCCCATCGAATGCTCGCTGTGGCTCTTGTATTTACTCAATTTCTTCCAAACTCTCAAATTTGTTGCTCTCTTTCATTGCATTTTCGTTTTGTAAAGGTAGCTCACCGGAGGAAAAAGGTTGGAGACCCCTGCTCTAAAATGAACATTTACCAAATTCATCAGTATAATTATTCTCTAAAATACAATTCATCAACAACACGACCATCAAGGCAAATGTCACAAGTCAAACACATTTACAGCTACACAATAATACATCTATGGCACAATCGGTTAGAATATTTAAATGGTTTGACTCGCTGCTGCCCAAAAGACATTGTTTTATGAGAGAACGTGTGGGATTTAGTGCATGTTTTAAGTTCAGCTTGAAGAGAACTTGTTGTAAGGCGACCTTGACTGTCCAGAAAGGCGGCTAATAAATAAAATGTATTATTACAACTTTACAATTACAGCGACACAGTTACTTTGGTTTTAAGTGCACAAAGTGGTGGTGGGGTCGCCTCTCGCTTTCATCACCTGGGTAGCTGTGGCCATACCGAACTGGCCCACGGGCCTGGACATCTATAGCCTGTCCGTCCATGGGAGTGGATCCCTCCTTCACTGTAGTTCTCCCCGAGGTTTCTTCTTTTTCCCAGGACCCTGGGTTTTTTGGAGTTTTTCCTTGCTGAGAAGGAGGGTCTAAGGACAGGGGATGACTGGACAATGTTTCATTTGCTGCTTTACATGAATGTTGTTTTTTCCTGTTTTGATATGTCTGTGTGTATGTTTTACTCATCCATATCTTGGAACGCCCTTAGAGGCAACTGTTGTTGCGATTTTGGGCGCTACAAAATAAATTGAATTGAATTGAATCAAGGTCGCTCACGTTAGCATTAGCAAACCTGTTGCTAAGCGGCCGCTCACTGCTAAACCAGCGATACGGACACGACGGGACGTTACCTTCAACAACCTCACTCCTGATTGGCTCTTTAGTTGCTATGTGGTTGAAATTCCTTATATCGAACTAATGGTGGGGTCGTTTATCCTTCCGACGGCAGAACTCATCAAGCAAAGTTTCCCAGACAGAATCCAAGACGGCTGCACCCAGTGTCACTTGTATGAATTGTTTTCATTGTGTTTGGACGCTTTGGTGGATTAAATGACTCGTATTACTGCAATACTTTACTACATCTTTATCACTGCCTATGGGTATGGGTCAGTGTCGTGGTGTGGCCAATATTGAGCAAAGACTTGTTTAAACGGGTGTTGCTAAACGTCTCTAGAGTCGCTAACAGAAAATAAACAACAACAATAACAGCTTTGCGGATTGCGTCCACATTTTTCCTCAATTCGGACACGCAAAACATAATACAGGGTAACTGCCTGTCTTAAAAGTCTTAAAAAAGTCTTAAATTTCCTGTTTCTAAATTAAGGCTCTAAAAAGTCTTAAATTATGTTAAATTTCATTATTTTTTTGTGAACTCCAATGACAATGTGAAAGCTTAGTTTGTCTTAGAATGTTATAAATGATTTTTGGCCATTTTACAGCAGTGCATACAAGTATAAATGAGTTCTGAATGAGATTTCATAAGAAAAGTATTTTTTTTAATTATTTAAAGCAGTGAGTAATGGTCATTATTAGAATTGGATCTGGTGTTTTTCGCCCGCATAATGAGTGTGATGTTGGTCTTAATTTTCATTTAAGTGGTGTTAAAAAGGTCTTAAAGTCTTAAATTTGGGGGAGTCAAACCTGTGGATACCATTTAATAAAACGCTTGAAGTGTGGACATGACGTCGTATCCAAGATCCGAGTGGGAAACGGATGGATAATCGAATTAGCTCAAAATTTACCCCTATAACTGCTGGCCACAACGCTATGGACAACGTCACCTTCACTTAGTCCACTTCTTTATACAGTAAATTGTCAACCTAGAAAAAACTAGGCGAGGTTTTGAGTCAAATCTTAAATGTATTTATGTTAACTTTGTTGAACGATGTGAAAAAGAACCATCATATCTTTATTGCAAACTCCTTCCTTTAGAAAATCCAGACGTTGTTAAGCCAATGTCACGCCTGGTTCATACATACAGATGCATATATGTGATGTGAGAGGGAAGACCTTTGCAGAACAGATCCGACCCTGCCCCCTCTCCTCGCTCATCCTAAAGGTTAAGACTCCGGCAGAGAAAACCACGTTTAGATAAGAGTCACGTGACCCTCCTCTCTGCATAATACAGATCCAACACGAGGCTAAAACCACCGAGGAACCTTTTCACGCGGGTCAAGGTCAAAACAAATCTGTAAACCTCCATGGAGACGAGAAGGCGCCACCAGGCCAAGTTACACGTCAGATCTGTGAAGGGGCGACCCTGCTCTGAGGAAGAATGCGTGTTTTTCAAGGTATCTTTGAGCAATAAAAAATCTGCAAATGAATAAATGTGGACAAATAATAGTAAATATGGACATGTTTAATGCCATAATGTGGAACAACTCAAAGATAAGATAAGACAGGACTTTATTGATCTCACAGTGGAGAAATTCAACAGTCACAGTAGCTCCAGGACAGTTTAGTGCAAAAAAGTGGGGAAAAAAAAGTGTGATGCATTTAAGCTAAACAATAATAAAAATAGAAATAATAATAATATAAAGTGAATAAGTATATGTACAAAATTTACAAAGAGAACTGAAATATAAATACTATATATATATTTAAAATAAGTACAAAAACAGTGCAAGTTGTCACAGTCCAGTAGTGGCACAGACATGATTATTGCACAGAGGAGTTGTACAGTCTGACCGCGGTGGGGAGGAATGATCTGCGGTAGCTCCTTCCTGCACTGAGGGAGTCTCAGACGGCCGCTGAAGGAGCTGCTCAGCTGCTCCACAGTCTGGTGCAGGGGGTGAGAGGTGTTGTCCATGATGGATGTAAGTTTGGACAACACTCCTCTCACCCACCTTCTCCACAGAGTCCAGGGGACAGCCCAGGACAGAGCCGGCCCTCCTGACCAGCTGACAAGCAAGAACATCTCTGTCATGTTTGTAAAATTTTGTCATTAAGATTCCCTAATTTTCTTTACAAAATGAAATGTGTACATTTTTGTATAGGTTCAAACTAGTGCTGTCAAAACTATTGTGTTATTAACGAGTTAACGCAAAACAATTTAAAGGCGTTCATTTTTTGAACAGCGTAATTTTTTTTTTCATTTTTAGCGCAAATTAGTTTTTTCATAGACTGTGGTCACTGCTGTAACATTAGAAAAACTCTAGGATCCAGCTGTAAACAGGAAGCAAAAGAATTTGTACGAAACTGAGAAGCCCTGTTATTCATACAAGGAAAACACAAAATAAAATCCGCTCCAAAACATGGCGAATCTGCACTGACTTTCAATAAGGACTATGACAGAGACAGAAGTTGTATAGCCTGTCTCCTCCTGTTCTCACTGCTCCGAGCTGTTGTTATATCCATAAACTCACAGAGGAGCGTGTCGCAGCAGGACTCATTTCTGTCTCACTGTTTAATAGATATTTCTACCGCTGGACTTATTTTCTCCGCTAAAGTGTTAGTTCTGCTGCGCCACATATAAACAAATGGCACCATGTGAGGACGTCATTTTACAGACACAGTTGCAATAAAAAAAATAACAATAAAAAATGCACAAAGCCTATTCACTTGTCTGTGATGATAAGAGGATTAAAATGATTATTCATTGTGATTAATTTGCTATTAATCTCGAGTTAACTATGACATTCATGAGATTAATCACGATTAAATATTTTTATCGTTTTACAGCACTAGTTCAAACGCTTTTCTCCATGGAGATGTTATTGGTTTGTCTGGAATGCTCCACAGTACGGCATTAAACCTTTCTATCTTCACGGAGACCAAACCAGACCAAGTTACAGGTCAGATCTGTGGAGAGGCGACCCCGCTCACAGTCAGAATGCCGGTTTTTCGAGGTATTTTGGAACAATAAAACCGCCACAGTGCAAATAAAAGGCTTGCCTCCTCACAGATCTGCCCCGTATCTTGATTGATTCGTTTTTTTAATTTCGCGTTAGTGCCAAGAGAGAAACAATAATCATACATGTACTACATACACATTGTAAACAACAGAAAAGCACATTTCTCGAGTGGGAAGAAGAAAAAACTTATATTAACCCACGCTGTTCATGACAGTTTCAACAATGATGTGGTTTCTTATGTACATGGATCACGAAACTTTACAAATATTAATTATAAATACATAAAAAATGACATACTATGGTTGTACAAAGTAATAATAATGTTAAAGAAGACACAGAAGTTGAAGAATGGAGACTGTAAGGATTTTTTTCTGTTTACGGTCGTATAAACTAATGATAATGTTAAGCTCTTTGTGTTGCATTCTTTTGTATGAAAAGCGCTCTATAAATAATGTTTGAATGACTGATGGATTGTTAACGAATGCACAAAAGTTTAGCGTTTATGATTGTACAAAGTAAACCCCAACGAGAATGAAAAAAATGTAAGGATTTATATCTTGACCTGGTGGTGCCACATACTGTATTTGTGTTTATAGAGATAGATACGTTTAATGCCATAACCTGGAACATTTTGCGGACCCTCCACCAGAAAACTTACTCGCCTTTGCTTGAAATTTGTGGCCGTGCTGCAAATTTCACCAAAACTTAGAATTTTAAAACCCCGACACAGACATCTGACACTCAAACGTGCCAAATAAACATTGAACCCGAAGCCCCTGAACGCAGCATTAGAAAAACACAATTCTTTTCTAATTTGTAAACATGTTATTGAACAGTAGAGATTATAAACAAAAAAAAAATAAAATAAAATACTTGAGAATCTTTGTCGACCCAAATTCTGTTTTCCTGATTCTCATGAGCACAAAAATCCCCTTCATTTTCATTTTCTCTGGTAACTTAAGGAGCTCTCGACAACTGCATCCGTCCGGTATCACATTGTTTTCAGTTTGTCTCTTCTTGGGCACTTCTCCTCTGCATATACGCCTTTACCTCCTTTACCTCCTTTATCTCCTTTACCTCCTTTATCTCCTCTCCATTTCTCTTTCTTTTTCTGAGGGGCTCTCTTCTTTCAATTCTATGTTCTTACTCTCTCTTCCTACTTCCCCACCTTATTGTATCCCTTTCTCCTCTCCTCAACCTCCCCACTCTCAAATGCATCCTTTTAACTAACATTATTTCTCTCTTTAACTCTCCTCCTCTTCTTTTCCTTCTCTTTCTCCCTCTCTCTCAAATGCATCCTTTTAAACCAGCATTATTTCTCTCTTTACCTCTCCTCCTCTTCTTTTCCTTCTCTTTCTCCCTCTCTCTCAAATGCATCCTTTTAAACCAGCATTATTTCTCTCTTTACCTCTCCTCCTCTTCTTTTCCTTCTCTTTCTCCCTCTCTCTCAAATGCATCCTTTTAAACCAGCATTATTTCTCTCTTTACCTCTCCTCCTCTTCTTTTCCTTCTCTTTCTCCCTCTCTCTCAAATGCATCCTTTTAAACCAGCATTATTTCTCTGTTTACCTCTCTTCCTCCTCCCTTTCTCTCTTCCTCTCTCTCTCAGATGCTTTTAAACGAACATTATTCTTCCATTTACCTCTCCTCCTCCTCTCTTTCTTTCTCTCTCTCTCTCCTTCTCCCTCCACTCCCCCTCTCTTCCCTCTCTCAAATGCATCCTTTGAAATATAACATTATTTCTCCGTTTACGTCTCTTTTTCTTCCGCTCTACCTTTCTTCTCCCTCTCTCTCTCCTCTCTCATTTGCTTTTAAACTAACATTATTTATCCGTTTACCTCTCCTCCTCTCTTCCTTTTTCTCCTCCTCTCTCAGTCCCACTCTCAAATGCTTGTAAACTAACATTATTTCTCTGTTTACCTCTCTTTTTTCCTCTCTTCCTTTCTCTCGTCTCCCTCTACCCTTCTCCCGCTCTTTCTCGCTCTTCCCTCTTTCTCAAATGTTTTTAAACTAACATTATTTCTCTCTTTACCTGTCCTCCTCTTCTTTTCCTTCTCTTTCTCCCTCTCTCTCAAATGCATCCTTTTAAACTAGCATTATTTCTGTTTACCTCTCTTCCTCCTCCCTTTCTCTCTTCCTCTCTCTCTCAAATGCTTTAAAACGAACATTATTCTTCCATTTACCTCTCCTCCTCCTCTCTTTCATTCTCTCTCTCTCTCCTTCTCCCTCCACTCCCCCTCTCTTCCCTCTCTCAAATGCATCCTTTGAAATATAACATTATTTCTCCATTTACCTCTCCTCCTCTCTTCCTTTTTCTCCTCCTCTCTCAGTCCCCCTCTCAAATGCTTGTAAACTAACATTATTGCTCTGTTTGCCTTTCCTTTTTTCCTCTCTTCCTTTCTCTTGCTTTTAAACCAACATTATTCCTTTGTACCTCTCCTTTTCTTCCTCTCGTCCTTTGTCTCCCTCTCTTTCTTGCTCTCTCTCTCCCCTCTCAAATGCTTTTAAACTAACATTATTCCTCCATTCACCTCTCCTCCTCTTTCTTTCTCTCTCTCTTCTCTCTCTCCTTTCTCAAATGCTTTTAAACTAACATTATTCCCCCGTGTACCTCTCCTTTTCTTCCTCTCTTCCATGGTCTCCCTCTCTTTCTTGCTCTCTCTCTCCCCTCTCAAATGCGTTTAAACTAACATTATTCCTCCGTTTAGCTCTTCTCCTCTTTTCCTTTCTCTCTCTCCTCTCTCAAATACTTTTAAACTAACATTATTCCTCCGTTTAGCTCTTCTCCTCTTTTCCTTTCTCTCTCTCCTCTCTCAAATGCTCCTAAACTAGCATTATTCCTCCATTTATCTCTCCTCCTCCTCTTTCTCTCTCCTTCTCTCTCTCGTCTCTCTCAAATGCTTTTAAACTAGCCTTATTCCTCCATTCACCTCTCCTCCTCTCTGTTCTCTCTTTTTCCTCTCCTCCTCCTCCTCCTCTCTCTTCTCTCTTTTCTCTCTCCTCCTTCTCTCTCTTTTACCTCTCCTCTTTCTCTCTCTTCTCTCTTTTCCCTCTCCTCCTCCTCTCTTCTTCCCTCTCCTCCTCCTCTCTCTTCTCTCTTTTCCCTCTCCTCCTCCTCTCTCTTCTCTCTTTTCCCTCTCCTCCTCCTCTCTTTTCCCTCTTTTCCCTCTCCTCCTCCTCTCTTCTTCCCTCTCCTTCTCCTCCTCTCTCTTCTCTCTCTTTTCCCTCTCCTCCTCCTCTCTCTTCTCTCTCTTTTCCCTCTCCTCATCATCTCTTCTCTCTCCTCCTCCTCTCTATTCTCTCTTTTCCCTCTCCTCCTCCTCTCTCTTCTCTCTTGTCCTCCTCTCTCTCCTCCTCCTCTCTCTTCTCTCTTTTCCCTCTCCTCCTCCTCCTCCTCTCTTTCCCTCTCCTCCTCCTCTTTTCCCTCTCCTCCTCCTCCTTTCTCTCCTCCTCTCTCTCCTCCTCCTCTCTTTTCCCTTTCCTCCTCCTCTCTCCTCTCTTTTCCCTCTCCTCCTCCTCTCTCTTCTCTCTTTTCCCTCTCCTCCTCCTCCCTCCCCTACTCTCTTTTCCCTCTCCTCCTCTCTCCCCTCCTCCTCTCTTTTCCCTCTCCTCCTCTCTTTTCCCTCTCCTCCTCTCTTCTCTCTTTTCTCTCTCCTCCTCCTCCCTCTTCTCCTCTCTTTTCCCTCTCCTCTCTCTCCTCCTCCTCCTCTCTTTTCCCTCTCCTCCTCTCTTTTCCCTCTCATCCTCCTCATCCTCCTCTCTTTTCCCTCTCCTCCTCTCTTTTCCCTCTCCTCCTCCTCCTCCTCTCTCCTCCTCCTCATCCTCCCCTCTTTTCCCTCTCCTCCCCTCTTTTCCCTCTCCTCCTCCTCCTCTCTCTCCCTCTCTTCTCCGCAGACTGGAGTCGGTTTACAGATGCCTCCTCAGACTCTAAAAGCTCTTGTGCTGATCGTGTAACTGCAGATCAAACCGTCCCTCCCCCGAGAGCCTCTGCGCTATTAACCCCAACACTGGAGTCTGTCTGCAGCATTAACCCCATTATCCAGGCCCTGTCCTCTCCTCTACAGCTCCATCTCTCTCTCTGCTCTCTCCATCTCCATCCCTCTGCGTCTCTATCTTCTCCTCCTCCCTCCCTTTCTCTCTCTTCTCGTCTAACTCTCTTGCTTCCTCTCTCCAAGCCTTTTGCTCTGTCTCTGCTTCCATCTCCCTGACTCTTTTCCATCCCTTTCTCCTCTCTCTCTGCTCAATCTCTCTCTTCCTCTCTCTGTCCATCCCCACCACTTTGTCCCTTCTTCTCTCTCTTTTCTCCATCTGTTTTTCTCTTCCACCTCTCAATCTCTTACTCTCTGTCCCCTCCACTCTCTTCTCTTTCTCGTTGGCTTACCTTTCCCTCTCTTTCTCTCCTCTCCATCTCTCTGACTCTTTTCCATCCCTTTCTCTGCTCAATCTCTCTCCTCTCTCTGTCTCTCTCCATCTTTCGCTTCCTCCCTCTCTTTCCTCCCCACCTTTTCTCTCCTCTCATCTGACTCTCTCTTGCTCTCTATGTCCATCCCCACCGCTTTGCCTCTTTTCTTTCTTTCTTCTTTTCTCTGCCTGTCTTCCACTTTTCCATCTCTTTCTCTTTACTCCTCTCCCTCTTTCCCTCACATCCCTCACTTTCTCCTTCCCATTAATCTTCTCTCTCCCCCTCTCTTCTCTCTCAAATGCATCCTTTTAAAATCTGTTTCCTCCCTTCCTCGTCTCTCTTTCCCTCTACCCCTCTCTCGTTCCTTCTCTCTCTTTACCATTTTCTCTTTATTACACTTCATCACACCCCACTCTCATCTGTGCTCTTTCTTCTTTCTCTCTCCCCTCCATCGCTCTCAACTTTCTCCATTTGTGTCAGTCTCTCTTTGACTCTCCTTTCCATCTTTCTCTCTTGCTTTACGCCTCCTCCATCCCTTTTTCACCCTTTCTCTTTTCTATCTATCTATCTATGTCTCTTTCTCTCTTCTTCCTTTCTCTCTACCTCACTTTCTCTTGCTCTCTTTTTCTCTCAGTCTCTCTCTACATCCCTCTATCTCTTTCTCCCGCTCTTCTTATCCACACTTTCGCTTCCTCTCTCTATACCTTCCGCTCTGTCTCTCAATGTCTCTCTCTCTGTCCTTCTGTCCCTCTCTCCTCTCCATTTCTCTCCTTTCTTTTTCTGCCCCCCCTTTTTCCAGCCTTCCCTTTCTCTCTGCATCTCCCTCTCTTCCCGCCTCCCTTGCTGTATCACTTTCTCCTCTTTTTCCCTCTCTCCCTCTTTCTCTATTACCCTTCATCACATCTGTCCCATCCCTCCCTCTCCCTCTCTATTACTCTTCATCTCATCCCTCTCTCCCTCCATCATTGGCTCTAGAGTTCAGCAGGAGCACATTCGTTTCGTAAGGAAAAAAACGACTCGCATTTCTCCTTTTTTCCGCAAATTCTTATTTTCTTTTCACTTCATAAACGACAGAAAACTCGACCGAACAGAGGGAGGTGTTGCACGTTTATGGGGGGTTAACTGCGAACACATATTTGGGTCACCGCGTTACCTCGAAAATCATTTATTCACAGAAACGTCGTCAAATTAACATTAACCCCTGTTTGCCCCAGGAACGCCCCCGTCCCCCACCATGTCACGCGCGTCATGAACACTGAATACGCTTTATTAACTTTATTTATTTACAGCGCACCTGTTCATATAGATCTTTGCTCATTCATTTATATATGTCATACGTGTTTATATTTCCTATAGCACACCCTGTATATGTGCTCATAGTTTATATGGTGTTTATATTAGGGATTCAACCATATGTTTTTCCTATGATACACGATACATGATATCGATTCGATTTCAATACATTTTAAGTGAAAAAAAAAATCTCACGTAATTTTCACTGCTAATGAGTAAATATAATAAAACTATGATAATAATGAAACAATACATACATAAACATACAATACGTTACATTACAACAGTGCATTTGATTTAGTGATTTACAGTTCAGCATTTTTCTTCCGTGATAATGAGAGCAGAGCTTTCTCAGGCTAGTTTATATTTTATAATATAGTCCATCTATTTTTAAAATAGACTACTGGGGGCGTTACTATCAGACTTTATCTTTTTTGATGATGATTTGATGATTTCTTTTCTTTTCCCCTCGCTGCGTTCACACAAACTCCTGTGGCCGTGTAGCTCCTCCCACACTGTCCTGCTCTTTTTATTCACACTGCGCTCTAACATCCTCTTTCTGAACACTCAAAGTATGTTATATTACAGAGAAATGTCGCAACGCAAAAACCTATGAGACAGAGTCGGAGAAATAGATCACGTATATCGTGAGTTGTGTCTCATGTGCGTGTACGAGCGCACTTGATTAAAGCAGACGTGAAGCCAAAAGCGATTCTAAAGTATTTAAAAGTGAATATCTTTGTCATTCCTGGGTATATCAATGTAAAATAAAGAGTGAATGAAAGATAAGACCCTCCTCTGTGAGAATGTTTCAGCTGTGAGTCCCTATGGAGCTGTTTTCTGCTGCATCTGAGGAGGACACAACGGTAACTGTTTCGCTTTCGTACCAACATAAATGAGAACACAGAGCACACGGAGGAACACGTGCACATCGACACGTGTATCGACCAAACATGCATCGAATCATGACGCCAGTATCGAAAGAGTCAATATTATATCGAATATCGTCGCATCCCTTGTGCTATATATTCAGTTCAACCAGAAGCTTGTGGATGGCGACCAAAAGCACCTAACTGAAGTGAAAATGTAACCAAATATTAGCGCATTGCTGTATGTACATTTTTGACCCAGCAGATTTGGTCACTTTCTCTGTTAGCCCATAATAAAGTCACAAAAGAACCAAACTTCATGAATGTTTTTTGTCACAAAGATTGTTTCACTCAGTCTATCAGAGAAAAATCAGAGCTGTAGTTGAATAACTGAAAGCTCAAAAGACCCATGAGATTATCTTCTTTATGTGTATGTAAACTTTTGACCACAACTGTAGTACTGTATGTATTGTTTGCATATATTGTACATATTGGAGTTTGAGAGAAAACTGGAAAAAGCTAAAACTGCACAAAATAATTAACTTCGCGGAAAACAAAGTTAGCGACTAAATAAAAGTATCTGTTGCCTACATTTGGACTTTTTACTTGTAAAAATAAAAATAATGTACCTGTGAATTTCGGGCTGGATGTGACTCCCCATGCACGGCCCTATGCTCGTGTATGGAGGCACTATGGGAATCGGAGAGAGAAGTGTTAGCGATTTTCAGTCATTTGAGTGCTTTAGCTGTAATATCGTCATTATTGAATCGACAGCGTCTGTATATAATGGCAAAACACTCACCTAAGTATGAAAGTTGTGAGATGCAAAGTTTTAAAGTCCAGGCCGGAGCCGCAGAGGAGCAGAGGAGCAGGATGTGACACTGTGTAAGTTAAAGGAAGTGGGGAAAATCGGGGCAGAGCAGAAACTGACCCATCATAATAAAAGCAGACTCAAACACAGGGCTCAGACTCGGGTTATATTTACAATACCTCTGCTATATATCCCCCATGTATATTATACCTAATTCCCTCCTGTTGATACTGCCATATTTATTTCTTTGTTGGTTTATCGTAGGGGTTAAAAAGAACCCGCGACAGGCGAAATCCATGAAGTATCAGCTTTATTTTTTTACAGTTATTATACAATACAATACTGAACTATAGAGTGAAACCAAAGATCAAAACCTGTTTTCAGGCCAAAGGATTTGTTTAAGAAATAAAAATATAAAGGTTTTCTTACAAATAACTATGATAGCTTTAAAAAAAATTGTGTATAATAATAATTTTAATAATGAATAGGAGGTTGGACACATTGTGACTCAGGCGTATTTCAGTCCCTCTGACTGAGCCTCTTCGTCCTGACTCCTGTAGCGTCTTTTTCCAGAACGAGCTGAAGATTCATTTATTCTGTAAAGGCGCCTACAGCCGCAGAGCTTCTTCCTTCCTTCAGCAGGTGCAGAAGTTTCACTTTTTCTGCGATAGTTTCATCTTCCTCGGCCTTTTGCCTTTGTCGTGCAGAACGTTTCCTCCACATTGTGGGTTTTGTCGTGGAGAAAATTTGCAAAGGTAAATTTGTCGGGCTGAACAGAGACGAGGCACAGAAACTGTTGACATTGGTCTAAGTGAAAGACCAATGTGACTTTTCTCACTTCTAGACGACCTCAGCCAATCAGGATTCAGGACACAATGCACTGTAAAAAAAAAAAAAAAAAAGCATAAAAAAATCTGCGAAACAGCGAAGCCGTGAAAGGCGAGCCGCGTTATAGCGACGGTTCACTGTATATCGCACTTGCTGCTCCGTGCACTTCTGATTAGACGCTAAACCACATTTCGTTATCTCGTATTTAGACAGGTGTAATGACCATAAAGTTGACTCTAATCTAATCTAATCTAAAACATGTTATAGGCCCTATTCACATTTCCCGGAAAACGTTTGGAAGCATGTGGAACTAGGTACTCCTGATGATAATTGCAATTCTAGATCTGGAGAAAAATCTGAAGAATAGTTAAACAGATGGGTCAAATGCAGTGGGTTTGGCCTGTCACAATTCCACATTTTTTCCCACAAGTGTTAAATAGTTCTGAAAAAGACAAAAAATTATAGTATTGAAACTAATTTATGCCACTGACACGATAACCCTGAAGCAGGATTATCTCAAAAACTATTCTAAATGCACAATATTGTAAAATAAATAAATAAAAATAAACAAAATAAAACACGAGCAGCAATAAAAAATAAACAGCAGAATGAAACACTTTAGGAGTTCTCTACAAGGGGTCGTAGAAGTGATGTTTTCAACTTTCCACAGCTCAAATATTATTCATAATCACAGTCCACTCGTATAAAGAAAAAGTTTACGACTATTGACCCCCCAAATTATTGAAGAATAAGTTAATATAGTCATTCCTGAATGAAAAAAAAACCCTTTCAGTTTATGGAGTCAGTTCTCAAATTGAAAAAAGAAATAAAATCCTTCCCGAACGGCGTTAAAAACATTGTGATTTTCTCCAAGATTGGTTTTACAAGTTCACGCCGCCCCCTCCGCCCTCCCTCCCTGCGGCGGGGTCCCAGAGGTGCTTTTCTGTTTAACCAGCCTGAATATCTGTTTCCTAAAATCAATCGAGTGCTTTAAACGAACATCCCCGACCATCTGCTCCGGGGCCCTGCTCAAACGGAGCCCGGGCCCCCCCCTTCCCGAGCCTGGGCGAGTGTGTGTGGTGTGTGTGGTTGTGGGGGGGGTGGCTCGGGGGTACCTCAGGGTCTGGTCTGGGGCACTTGGCACCTCTCCCCAGCCCTCTGTCGCTTCTCTGTTTGATTAATCTCTAAATCTGTGTGACACATGGACGCGGAGGTGCCAGAGAAAGTGAAGTGCTGCTAATCCTGTTAGAGACTGTTAGCGCGTGTGTCGTGTGTGTGTGTTTTGTGTGTGTGTGTGTGTTTTGTGTGTGTGCGCGTTAACAGTGACACAAGTTGATACCGTCTCATGTCTGTTGTTCTGTTTTACCCCTATTGACATTTTGATCTCTCGAAGTTGTTTAGAAGGTAGAAGTTGCGTTGTCATGTACTCGTATTAACTCCAGACTTTATAACAAATTGTAAATAAGGATGTCGCAATATAAAATTCTAATGTTCAGATTATTGTGCGAAGAAACCGCAGATTGTATATCAGGATGACCAGACGTCCCTATTTACCCGGGACAGTCCCAGTTTTGAGCCCTGTGTCCCCTGTCCCAGCAGATTTATCCAAAACCAGCGATTTGTCCCATTTTTGTTCAAGAAATGTCACGATTTCTGACTAATCTGATACCTGCCAACAGTAAAGAGAGGCCTAAATGGTCAATTATTTAAAGGGATAGTTGGGCTTTTTTGACATGAATCTGTATGTCGTGCATCAACACTGACTTACCTCCCGACCGTCCGGTGAGCCGAGTTCTTCCCCGGTTTCGGTGCTGACGAAAGTGTCCGGCAAGTTGGCTGAAGTCACGAAAATAAAGCGTTTTTCTTCTCTAAATAATATGTGGTCAAAAGAGTGACACATTTGCGTCACAAAACCGTTTGCGTCCACAAAAAAGTCAGACCTCATAATCTCCGCTTGGTACTATTTTCTCTCTGGTCATATCAGCCACGCCTGTTTCACTGTGTTCCTGCTCGGAAAGTTCATGACAACATGTGCGACTACGACACCGACGATGAACGCGCAGTGATATGAGCGGAGGGAAAATAGTCCAAAGCGATTGAGGTCTTTTTCGTGATTCACCGTTTTGTGATGCAAATGTGTCACTCTTTTGAACACATATTGTTTTGAGAAGAAAAACGTTTAATTTTCGTGACTCCAGACAACTTGCCGGACACTTTCGTCAGCACCGAAACCGGGGAAGAACTCGGCTCAGACGCTGTCGGGAGGTAAGACAGTGTCGATGCACGACTCTGCTGACGGAGACGTACATGTCATAAATTCATGTCAAAAACCACAAACTATCCCTTTAAGTAAAACACAGAAAAGGACTTAAAAATGACCAAAACACGAAGAAAATGTGACTGCACTGACTCTCGTTAGTTGTGAATGAGCCGAGTGCAGCACAATTCTCCTGAATTACGCACTCGATTCACAATTTTATTATTACCAACCACCACAAACCGGGGATGTCCCAGTTTTTGATTCTGAAAATCTGGTCGCCCTACTGTATATATGTATAAACAGACAGAGCTAACCTGCTCATTGCTGTGTTCCAAACAGGAAGTGAGCATGGGTGCGTTTCCAGCTCCATCGACTCTGGCTCCAATTCACTTGTGTTGTATTGAGAAAGACGTCACACCTCTCATGTGTTTTCTTAATCTGTGAAACTGGTAAGATTTGGTAGCAACACATGGTAAATTGGTACAAGTGAAAAACAAAAAAAAAATTATATGATGATCCACGGTGCTAGAGAAAATAAATATAAGATTGCGTGAATAATGATTTTCGGCCCTTTTTGAGTCGATTTTGCACTTGTTCGACTGTTTTTGGGATCGAGTTTTGGCCTAATCGTGCGTCGTGTCGTAAACATGGGGTAACGAGAACCGATTAATACCTCACGACCAGCTCCCGATCGGCAATCGCAGGTCGCACGAATATTTAAACGTGTTTGAAATGCAGTCGTGAGGGTTCGGCACTGTTGAAGCCGTTCGTTTACTGTGAGAACATGAATTGTGAGCGGTGAACTTTTAAACCCCGCGATGAGTGAAATGAAAATACGCCCGGCACTAGAGATGAACAGAGAAGCTGGAGTCTGCATGTCTGAGGCAGGAGGAGTTTATTTACCATCAGTCCAGGACCCGGTGAACTTGAATACTCAACGCGGCGTTATTCAAGCCTGAATGTACTTCTGCACGAGGAGGTTTAAACATGAGCTAAGAAGGACAGGCCGGAGACAAGCAAGAGATAAAATAAGAAGAGCAGAGTGCACTTTTGTGAGACGAGTTAACCAAGGAAACTGATCATGTCAAAGGAAAATAATAATGTAATATTTGACCACAGAGAAATGTCAATGAACTGAAGAGGTCCTTGCTAAGACTACGCAGAGGATGCAAAATTTCACAGCTCACGGGTGTCATAGATTAAAACTATACAGTAAGCAAACCCACAATATGTCTTTTTAAAATTATTTCAAGGCTGGAGCAGAGTAAACCACAGAAATCTACCCTCTGCACCTGTTAGAATGAGTGTGGATGGCAGCAGCAGTTCAACTCATCCACTCCTATGTTGTTTTCTAATATTTAACGCTTCCATTAAGGTGAGGAAACCCGTAAATGTCCCCATTGAGCAGGTGGTCCTCTGCATTTGACCCGTCCTTCAATGTCCCTGGAGCAATGGACCCATCTCCAGATCTTGAGTTAGTCTTGGTCAGGGCCACATTTGACCTACTGTGCATGTTTTGGGTTGAAAGGCCCGGGAGTTGAACCTGGAACCTTCTTGCTGTGAGGCAAAAGTGCTTTCAGCTATTGTGCATGTTTTGGCTTGATGGGGCCCAAACAGGCACAACAGCTGTACAGTCTAAGTATGTTTTGACACAATAAAGACAAAATGAGAAAAAAATGTAATTTCAAAATGAGAAAAAAAAACTTAATTTCAAAATTAAAAAAAATCAAACTGAGAAAAAACTTATATAAAAATATTTAAAATTGAGGTAAAAAAAAATTCAAAATGAGAAAAAAGATGTAAAATGAGAAATAAATACATTTCAAAATGAGAAAAAAAATTCAAAATGTGGAAAAAAATTTAATTTCAAAATCAGAAAAAAAATTATTTCAAATTGAGAAAAAAATATTTCAGAATGAGAAAAAAAACATGTAATTTCAAAATGTGAAAAAAAATTAAAATGAGAAAAAAAATTTAAATGAGAAAAAAATGAATTTCAAAATGGGAAAAAAATCATTTCAAACTGGGAAAAAACAATTTAAAAATGAGAAAAAACAACTTAATTTCAACATGATAAAAATATATTGAAAAATAAGAAAAAAATTATAATTTCAAAATGAGAAAAAACAACTTAATTTCAACATGATAAAAACAATTTAAAAATGAGAAAAATATATTGAAAAATGAGAAAAAAAACTTAATTTCAAAATGAGAAAAAAACTTAATTTCAAAATGAGAAAAAAAAACTTAATTTCAAAATGAGAAAAAAAAACTTAATTTCTTCTGCCCAAAACTTTTTGTCGTGTGAATACATAAATGGTGTAAGTTCGCTCTCTGTAAACTGCGGCGTTTCCACCGTGACACTTTTACATTAGTATGATCTTGTCAGTGCTGTGTCAGTCAGAACAAAACCTTAGAAATCCCACATTAGTTAAGCCTCCTCTGGTGTCTTTGTCCCCGTATTCCCTTTCCTCCCACCCTCCCCCCCTCGTCCTCCTCCATCCCTCTGCCCCTCTCTCATCCCTCGCTCCTCCCTGCAGTAATTACTCTCCTCTCAAAGACAAACCCGTCAGTCAAGCGTCGGGCTGTCAGGTCCCTTTGTCTCCACGTCTCATTCTGGCCCGGTTCAAACAGAGCTGTCACCAGTACGTCATGTTTACAGTTTCTGGGTTTAAAACATGTTCTACAAGTCTAAAAAGAATTACAGAAATAAAAACGACAAAACCGCGATTGACACTGAAGATAGTTTCTTCCATCTGACAACTGCAATTTTATCCAATTCACTTTTGGGGAAATTAGCTAAAAGACTTTAAATATATTGTACTTAAATGTGTGACAGTGGACACAATACATCCAACACTGATTTTTAGTACTGCCATTGAATATTTCTAAGTATAATGTTATATTTTGAAAAGATATTTTGTCATAAAGAAAATATAGTTTCCGTAAATTCCCTGGAAACATTAGAGGAACTGTTCAAAGTGTCAAAAGACTGTGGTGATTCAAGTTTCCTCTTTAAACTTTGGTGACAATTTCAGTCTCAGTGCAGTCACATCATGTATAATACAAGGTGTACATCGGGCACTTTCTAAATAAATGCATTCACAAAAAAGAAAAGTTTTATTATTAAATATTATAGGGAAGATTTGGGTTTGTTACCGCCGGAATGTTCAGTGTTTTTGTGTTTCCTCATTGACTACGGCTTAAATAAAATCCTCCAAAATAACACGATACTAACATTTCAAACTCAATTTCAATACTAAGGAATAAACTCGATACTCAATACCAATTCTGATACGATGAGGACAATAAAAACTCTATTTAGACGATAGAATGTGCGTTTCAACATTAAATCCTAGCACTTTAATTGTGTCTGGAGTTGGGGCCCACTGATCCTCACAGTTGCTCCAGCAGCATTAAAAGACGAGTCAAAACCACCGTCCAGAACCTTCTGTCTTCTGTTTGAATCCAAAAAAAGTCCGAAACTGGACCATAAAGGGTGAAAAACCTCGGGACAGTCCACCCAAAACGGCTCATTTGTGACACGAGTCGCTCAAACGCAGAAGACGTCTCCTCTCGAAAATGTACGTTTCATTCAGCGTAAAATATATAACTTCTTTCATTGCTGATTCTGCCAAAATCTGTGCTATTTTTCAGTCCTGTCATTTTCCCTCTTTTTTTTACGTGAACCATCATGTTTACAGTGAAAAAGTGAACAGTCATCTCTCTGATTGCTTAATCCACCTGTCAATCACACTCTCTAAATTCGAGAAGACACAGGGATCCTACAGGTTTCTTTCTAAGGCTTTTTTTAAGTCCATTTATATAAAAAAAAAATACTTATTTCAGAGCCTATTTCAAAGACCAACTACCTACTTGTGTTTGTTGTCAATTTTATTTCTCAAGCAAATGAATCTGGGGAGTAGAGAGCCTTGTTTTTATTTAGTTTTTATTCAATATTTGACCAGGTAAGTCAGTTGAGAACGGCTTCTTCGTTTACAGCGACGACCTGGGACCTCTGTAGGATGTTTTTGACCGGAGCTTGAAATGTGTCGCTCGGAAACGTAAAACCAACGTTTAAAAAGCTGCATAACGGCTTTAATCAAACTTTGTGTTCTGCTGAGATCGTCTTTGGTTTTAAGCTTCTGCTCAGCTTGTTTCTTGTGTTGCTGCAGCGCGTCATCTTCAGTGACGCGTTCGGAGGATTTTGACCCGGGGCGCTGTTCTCAGTTATTGGTTCCTTCGCTGTTTATTTAGGCGACGTTATTTAACCAAATAATGGTGTTTGACAAATTAAACTTTTGAGGAGAAATGTGATTCGAAGAAGTTATAAACAGCACAAATTTTAAGACCCAGACATAAAAATTCAACACGTTTTCCAAGTCTTTTAAAGGTATTATTTCCAAATTCATGAATTCAATCCTTTTAAGACTTTTTAAGACACTGTAGGAACCCAGAGACAGGATACAGCTCCAAACCCACTTATCTTTGTAAAGTTTTGGTTCTGGCAGGACGGCACTGGAAAAAAACAATATCTAGGTAAGTTAAAATGACTTAACTTAAGAACATTTTACTTTATTTGAGCAGATTCAACTTGACAAGCAAAATGATCTGTCAGTGGAATAAGTGTTTTTCCCTTAATTCAAGCAACATTCGATTTTGTTTCTTCTTTTAAGTGCAAAAAGTTGTTATTTTTCTCATTTTTTTTAAGTGTAGCCAGATGTATTTTCGTATTTTAACTACAAAAAGTCTCGATAATTTTACTTGTCGAGCGAAATTTCCTCAAATCACGATAAAACTTTCTTAATTCGAGTCATCTTCACTTGACTAGGTTTTGTCTTTTGCAGCGAGGTAACCAAACCAACTGATCAAATTACTGTCGCGAATGAATAAAAAAAATGCAAATTAATTTAATATTATTATTTTCTACGACACGCATTGCGGCGTTGGCAGTCGAGGCCGGTCAATAGCAGTCAAACGGATTACTTATTTATTAGCTATTTGTTATTTTAAGTGCCCTTACATTGGCCGCCTGAAGCTATCAGAGCCCACCACTCCCCACAGCAGACAGTTACTCCTGCAGAGGTCTAGGGGCTAATAGGGTTAATTGTCATGTAAAAACCATCTCTGCAGCCAGTCACTCAAACTCGCCACATTGACTGCCTCTTCTGCCCTCCCCTGGGACCCACCCCCACCCCTCTAATACCCCCAAATACCCCGCTCCCCCCCCCTCCCCGCAGATGGTTCTCTTCCCTCGGCCGCGGCGTTTGCACGGTACGTATGTGTGTGAATCTGGCGCGGCCGCTGGAGGCTTGGCTGCCGACAAGGTTGCCCTCTCTCGCCTTCTAATTAATTTACTATTATAGAGCACCTGTTTGCGGATAGATAGAGCTTCGGCGAGGGGAGGGGGAGGGGGGGGCGCAGACATGAGACCTCTGAAATGGAGAGAGGGATGGAGGAGGGGGGCGGATGGACAGACGAGGTGAAAATAAATGGCAATGAGCATAAATAGTAGAAAGAGGAAAAAAAAAAAAAAAAACGGGGAGAGAGGAGAGGCGGGGGCGACTCAGCGCGGTTTCAAGTGATTATATTAAGGCCGGTCTTTGATCATGGTTAAAATGGAAATATGTTTTGTGTGATGGGGGTAGCGGGGCAGCTCATTACATTGGCCGTGTTGCATAAAAGCTTACACACACACACATCAGATACTCAGTGTTCAGAGGACGCCAGATACCACCATTTAAAACCCTATAACGGCACAGAACACTTTGAGATTGGGACATTACGTTTTCGTGCTTTTCCAAATTATTACTTCGTTTGTTGGGATAGTCCCTATGGTAAATATTTATCATGGTTTTACATCAGTTAAGTGAGAGTTTGAGGGGAAAAAAGTTGATGAAAAGTACAAAAATACAAGAAGTAGAGGCGAGTTTTAAAGCAGAATCCCTCAACCAATGCCACGATTTACCCTGATTTTTGTCACCAACGATGGTTAGGGTTAGGGCCAACTTTTCCGGACGTACTTCGTTTCACAATGTGATTTTCTTAATCCGTGATATGTGCAGGATTTGGCAGCATCATTTAAGTACAAAAAATAAAATAAAATGCGACTTGCTACTGTGATCCAGAGCTATCCATACATGCAAAAAGTAAAGTGTTAAAATGGACTCTCACAGAATCAATTTTAACATTTTCTCAGGGTTCACATGAGTCCAATCTGTTATCTGTAGTTAATTTAACATTTTTGGAAATGTTAATGAAGTGACACTGGACCAAAGTTCCTGTTTAACTCCGAAATCAAGAGTTATATTCGCGTTTTGAGAGTAAACAGATAACACTTTGTAGAGTTATCCTGATTTAGCGAAACAACACACAGGAGTTTTATTTTTACACTTTATTTTAGTCAATTTAAGATGAAATTATGCACAAAACTGGTTCAAACTGTTCTCCTCTCACAGGAGTTTAAAGTGGAGGGTGGGAGGAGCCAAATTAACACAAAGGGAAGTTAAACCATATTAACAACAAATAACCCCAACTCGAACCAACATTTAACGTTCAAATAGTTAAAATAACACTTTTTGTGTTAAAAACAACTCTGAAATAATCTTTTAACTAAGCCCTGATGAAGACCAGTCATGTCCGAAACATGTTTGCTTTGGCCATCCTCATAAAGGCCTTTTAACTACACTTTTCCTCGTGCGTTTTTTACTTTTTCAGGAGTGCCTGGATTTTGTTTGTGTCTATAGATTTGCTCCTTTTTTTTCCCAAGAGCGCCCTCTACTTCTGTGCTCACAGTCTGAAACACCTGTAGCAAACAGCCACATTCTTGTTTTTTTCAGTACAACTCTGAAATATTTGACCCTCCAGTTTTTTCCCGTGTAGGAGGGTCCGACAACTCTGCGGTGCTTTGTTGTGATGATGTTTATGGCGATGTCAGCAGTTTTCTAACGTGGAAGTCAGCAAACATCTTTTATTAAGTCGTTTTAGATTGGCTCCCAGTGTGTTTTAGACTCGATTTTAAAATTCTTTTATTTAATTTAAGTGTTTGCACGGCCTAGCGCCCTCCTACCTCACCGACCTGACCCACCCTCACTCCCCTCTCGCACTCTCAGGTCAGACCAGCTCCAGCGCCGTCCTAAAACCTAAACTTGAGCTTTGTGGGGATCATGTGTTTTCTGTTTCTGCCCCACGGCTGTGAAACCAGTCGCCATTCGAGATTAGAGGCGGAGTCTGTACCTGTTTTTAAATCACTCCTAAAAACACACCTTTTTTCACTGGTGAGATGTACATTTCTTGTTGAGTATCTTATTGTTTTCTATGTTTTTTAGTGGTTGTATTGTGTTTATATTGTGTTGTACTGTCCTTGTCTTTTCTATGTACAGCACTTTGGCCGCTGTAAAGTTTTTAAAGTGCTTTATAAATAAAGCTGGTGTGGTAGATCAATATTAACATCCGCGGGTGTAATTATACAGCCGATACAAGCACAATATGTCTTCTTTAATAATGCCACGGTCTTTGCAATAAAACATCTTTTGACATCTCATTTTATTCGAGTCTCTAGTTCAGTTAACAATTATGATGACCAACATAGACTTAGACTGAGATTTAGACAAACTTTATTCATCCACAAGGGAAATTATTTGGACACAGTCGCTCACACATCGCAATATAATTTAATAACAGAGTAAAAAAATATAAATGGTAATAATAAACTTTAAATAACTGTGACAGGTGTGAAAAAAGACATAATTATATAAATGTACAAGTCAAAATAACCTAGAAAGGTAAGTCATAAAATATAAAATCTCAGCTATATACAGTTATTTAAAAGGTGCATACGGTGTTAAATGCTTTTCTCCATTGTCTAGAATATTTCACAGTCTGGTATTAAACCTTTCTAACTTCATGGAGACCAAACCGGACCACGTTACAGGTCAGATCTGCGGAGAATGTTTTTATTTAAAGTTACAAAAGTTAAAAGTGCACCTTCAGTAATCGACTATTTACAATTATACCTGCGAACCACTGCAAACCTCACTGTATTTCAGCAAATCCTTGAGACTTTCCCTTCTCTTCACGTCAGTCTCCTTTTTTGCCTAACTTTTGGAAAACTTCGCCATTTACCCGCCCGAGTCCTGGTGCACCCCGAGTCTAAAACTGCCTGAAAAGACCTTAATTTGACTCCGAATGCTTATCTGACATCCGCTCTCCCACAGCCCCACATGATCTGTCAATCAGCCCTCGCGTCACGCCAGACCTGAATGCACTTTAATTAAGAACTGCTCCTTCCATTCGCCCGAACCAGTAAAATAAAGCACCAATGATACACGCGAAATTGGGCTCCCAGTACCAGCTATAGACTTCATTAGTTTCCAGCCGGGTGCTTCTCTGGATTACCATAACTCCTCACCCGTGAAACTGCACAATGCGATTTTCAGCGTGTTGGAAAAAGAAAAAGAAAAAAAAAAACGTGGTGTGGAGGAGAAAGAGGAGGTTGCTACCTGTATGTTTTTCTAATGAACGCCATGCTGAACTAATACAAACATGTCAAAGGGGCGGCCGGTGCGTCGCAACAGCGAGAGATGGCTGTCGGGAGTAGCTCATGTAAATAAATGAGAGGGTTTTGAGCAGGTGATAAGTGCAGTATGAGGACCAGGTGGTTATACAGCTGTAGAACGGGTTAAAAATGGCCCTAGATCTAACGTAGTTCACCCCCCTTCGTCGATTTCCGCACAAACACGCTTCCTTCACATTGTTCTAGTTCTTCCTTTATCCAATTCCCCCCCAAAAAACACACAAGAAATACAAGTTTTATTAGTCTACTCCAGTTAAACTTGCGCTGTTTTAACTTTTCGGTTGTGGGTCGGTCATTTTCTTGTTTCTATGGTTACGTCATTGCCTGGAATGTTCCACAGTGTGACATTAAACAGCTCTACTTTGCATTTATTGAATCGCAGGTGGTTTTATAGCGCAAAAATACCTCAAAAACAGGCGTTCTGACTGAGCGGCGTCGCCTCACCACAGATCTGACCTGTGACTTGGTCTGGTTTGGTCTCCATGAAAATAGAAAGGTTTAATGCCGTACTGTGGAACATTCAGGACAAAAAAATAACATCTAAATGGAGAAAAGCATTTTTCAGGCCCTCTACCAGAAAAGTTTTAACAATTTTTGCGCTTTTAACAATTACTACGATCAAAATACATTTATTTTAATAGTTTATCCAATGACAAAAAACAAAAAAATAATAATAAAAATCCTTTAGTTCCACAGTCTGTAGTTGAATTTCCTGTAATGGTGTTTATTGGCATTACAGATGTCGCCGTCAAAAATGAGTAGTGCAGTTATTGCGATCGACCTTTTAAACTTTTACCCATGTTTTACCCAATTTTCCGTTTCCAAATTTCCAATTTTGTATTTGCAGAGGTTGCTGGTGCTAGGCTAGTGCATGTCAATGGCCATAGTCGTCAAAAACAGTCTGACCCACTCCACAGACCCAAGGCAAAACTATTAGAACTCCAGACTGTCCATGTGAACGTCTGTGTCCAGAGAATCATTTTAGAAGTAAAACCAACCGTTGCATCATCTGAATTGTCGCATGTTGAGGGACTATTTTCTCATATATCAGTCGCCGCTGCCGAGCTTTTATCAGGAAGTACAACTCACTGCTGCTGCTCAGACATAAATCCTTCAAATGCAACGGTTGGTTTTACTTCTAAAATGATTCTCTGGACACAGACGTTCACATGGACAGTCTGGAGTTCTAATAGTTTTTCCTCGGGTCTGTGGAGTGGGTCAGACTGTTTTTAGTGGCAGGACGACTATCCCCATTGACATGCACTAATCTAGCACCAGCACCTCTGCAAATACAAGGACTGGAGGGAAGATTTAAAAAAGTTAAAAAAACACTCTGGCTCACGAGGAAACGAGGCCCTATGTCCAAAATTCACAACTGTCCCTTTAAAGGGGCCACACTATGCTGTTTTCTGATCTATGTTAGAATGCAGAAAACACTCTGTTCCCCCTTTTGATATGGTAATAATGGAATTGCTCTACTGAGTTTTTAAATATGACTAGAATCACTTAGATACTTCAGCCCTGGAGTTGCCAATCTCTACTGAACAAAAGGTAAAAGGAGCTGTTACCTTGACACTTTATGACATCACAAGGTGGAACAGAGTATTTTGAGCTTTGGAAACATAGACAGATAATAATAAAAGGATTACTCAAACATGTTTGAATGAAACAAAACACAACTCCAGGAATGTTTTTGAGGCGTGAACAGCAAAACTAATCAATTTTGTTTAAATATTATAAATTAAAGGTGCACTGTGCAACTTTTTTGGTGGGGTAATGCACTTTACAGACATGTCAAAGACTGTCAAAGGCTCTACTCTGTAAGTCATTATTCATTCAGTCCATACGTGGTGTTTGTAAACTGCTATTGTAGCCACAGCTGCCCCGGGGCAGACTGGCAGGAAAGAAACTGACGACCTGGCATCTCTGACCACACTCACTCACACTTACACTTGGCAAGTTTCTGACAGGTAAACAATGCATGTTTTAATGGGATTCTGTTCAAATAATTCACAAGAAATTTGAAATATGAACTAATAAGAGAATTAAGAATCAAATTTAAGAACGTGCTTGAACAGATCTAAACTACAGCGGCACGGTGGCTGAGTGGCACTCACGCCTCACAGCAAGAAGGTTCCGGGTTCGATCCCAGGGCCTTTCTGTGTGGAGTTTGCATGTTCTCCCCGTGTCTGGATGGGTTTCCTCCGGGCACTCCGGCTTCTCCATCAACCCTAAACATGTAGGTGTGAAAGTGGAGTCTGCGTGAGTGATGATGGCAGTTGGAGGGACCGATGGCGCCGATTGGTTTGGCAGCCGCGTTCGGCAGCTGTGGCTACTGCAGTACTTTACCACCACCGGGTCTGTAGTGAATGAAAAATGCTTTGTTAATAATGCTCTGTAAAGAGTCTGGGGACCTGTGTCTGTGAAAAGCGCTACAGAAATAAAATTACCTTACCTTACCTTATAGTATTAACAGTTTTTATGCAGATTAAAACAGGACATGTTCTTAGATTTCGACAAATTTATTGATCCACAAAGGAAATTATTTGGACACAGTAGCTCAAGTTCCCTTATTTCTTTGTTGTTGTTCAAAAATCGCCTTTTCGATTTGCTAATTGCGTCCGTTCAAATGGCGATTTCGATCTGATCGTGTTTAATCTCGCAGCCCGTGAGAACAGCGGTGTTTTGTGGCCTCGGCGGCTCCTGTTTGCTCTGATAAAACGTCTGTGGCTTTCACTGAAGCGCCGCTCTCTGTTGACTCTGCGCCGCGAGGAGGGCAGGGGCTGGCGCTGTGCCCGCTGAATATTGACCCATTAGTTGGGCTTGGCTGATTCTTTTCTTCACCAACATGCGCTCACACTTTGAAATTAAGCATGTGCACGCGGCCACCAGCGGCTACATGCATGAGGAGAGAGACACAAAACTATTTATTTATTTTTGCTGAAACGAACTCTCCTGATTCCACATGGTCATGTTATGTCGAGCAGCTGTGTTAAAACTAGTCAACAGATTATCTTTAAAGGTGCACGGTGTAACTTTATTGACACGGGACGGTCTGTCAATTTCTTGTTTCTGTGGAGATGTTTCTGCTTAGCCTGGAATGTTCCTTGGTATGGCATTAAGCTTATCAGGGGGACAAGCAGGTGATGAGGCTCACATTAGGGTTGGGCGGTATCCAAATTTTGATACCGTTAAACCGTCTCAACATTTTACCGGGATATACGGTATTAAGAATAATTTTGTAGCTGCACCTAAACCGTTCAGAGTCGCAGCTTTATATTTGAAGATGAGGCACAAGTTCTGATCAAACCAAACTCTGCAGCGCGTTCGATCGCATCAGCATCAGCGCACGAGCTGTTTTTATCAGCGCTTATACTGTATGCAAATGAGCCATGTGGTTATAAGTTTAGATTCTGTAAAATGTAAACAAATGTGCCAAAGCTGCATTAAACACATTATTACTCAAAGTCTAGAATGAGCGGAGCAGTGGAAATGTAGAGCGGTGGAGAGGACCAATCACAGCCCTTATCGTCTGCGTCGTTTTGAGGCGTCGTTAGAAAGTTTCGGAGGTGCCATAAATTGGGCTTTACCGTCTCCTCCGTGAAAGTCTGACTTCGCCCTCGAGTGGGAACTTTCTCCTCTTCAGCCTCGTCCCCTCTCGACTCTCGGCTTCAATAAAACGTCTCCATCACAAACTTTTGGGCTCATCGTCGCACACGAAGCGTCAGTCGGGTTTTTTTCTTCTTCCTCGCTGCGTGTGGATGGAAATCTCCGAGCGGAACCACGTTTGAAGAGGAGAGAGAGCGGAGGGGAGAAAGTCCTGCTGTGGTTTTAGGTCCTTATGCAGATTTTTTTAATAACGCTAATGAAACTGATACCACTGCTACTTTTTGATACAGCTGGATACCGGATTAGCGCCCAACTGTAACTCATAGTTACAGGTAGGGTATGCAGAATTTCCATTTAAAATCTTATGAACACGACCCTCAGTTACAAGAAAAACATGTTCAAATCAAATATAGCTTTTTACAGATATCAAAACACTGGACATGATGGTCAAGTTCTTTGTGGTGCTTTGGTTCTTAAGATGATAAACGCTGAAATCCAGTTGGTTTAAACCTAAAATGCCGCTCTCTGATCCAAACGGTCACTCCCTAAACCTGAGGCCGATCATGAATCAGTGCTAGTGCAGCCTCTGCAGCTCAGGGAGGGAATTCTGGGGGTCCTGAGCGTTCACATGAGGCCTGTCCATAAACTGAGAATGAGAAAAACTTGGATGTGTCTTTTATCTGCAGGTGAAGGCTCTGATAACAAGGTTTTTAAAAGTATAAGACCAGATACTATTTAATACATACCAGCAAAGTAGTATAGAAATTCAATACTCATTTGAGCAGGTATAGATACTAAAAAAACATATTGAAGAACAGAAATGAGCCTTTCCTGGAGCTTGAGAATGCTCTTGAGCTGTATCAGGACAAGTATAAGAGCACAAAGACGAGTAAACGCCCATGGAGCACAGATATAAGACCACATGGGAACAGAAAAGAAAGTACTGCGATGTAATGTGGAAAATAACATCCTTTAGTCTAAAGAGAGTGTTTTTATTATTATCCTCGTATCAGAACTTAGCCTAATGCATCAGATGGTTTCACTTTGTGGAAACGACTACAACTTCTGGGGTTTTTGCGAACCGTATAGTGAACTGTGATCCCTGACCTGGGCGCTGGAGAGAAAGTTGAGTGTCGGCACAGCTTGGCTCATCAGAATTCGTACTACGTATCAAATCTATTCCTTAGTATTGAAATTGAGTTTGAAATTTTGAAAAACACTACAGGTTCAGTTATATTTGTCATATGTTTTTTGTTTTTACTATAAGACTTAATGCTGCCTGCCTTTACATCCCTTTTACTTTAATTTACACCAGTGTTTCCCATGAATACAGGAGACTCTAGTGGCCTCTATAGTCTAAAACTCTCCTCCATAGTCTAAAAAAACCTGTACAATACTGTTTATTGACATAACAAAATTAGACTTTGTGGCTCTTTGTGTTATCATAACCTTTTAAAAGATAAAAAAGACAGTTTAAAGATGAAATGTGGACAGGAAATTACATTTATACTGCACAAACTGAAAGAGATTAAATAATTCTCATAAAATAATTTGTATCATCATAATCTTAACAAAGTCTATGGGAAATACTGGGGCACTATGACAGAAAACACGTGTAAAACAAGTGTAAACAAAAATAAAACTACAAAAAACATAAAAAGTAATAAAAAATGTAAATAAAGTAAAAAGTAATAAAACAAATAAAAAATGTAAATAAAATAAAAAGTAATAAAAAATACATGTCATAAAAATAAAATAAAAATTGTAAACCTGTTTTATGTTTACAATGCACCATCACAGAAAACAAGTGCAAACAAGTGTAAACATAAAAAACATAAAAGCGTACAAAAAAAACTATAAAAAAGTCTTACAAAAAAGTAATACAAAGTTAAAAAAAATGATAAAAAATAAAAAATGATAAAAATAAAATACAGCGTAAACATAAAATAATCCTAAAAATACGGTGTACTTCCATCACGTTGATCTCTACACAAACAGCACCTCCTTCACATTGTTCTAGTCCCTCGTTCATCCAATTACCAAAAAAAAAAAATCCTTTAATTTCAGAATTTGTACTTGAAATGTCGCTCAAATCTAATTCTAACCAAAAAACGGCGAGACCTTCACGAGCAGCTGTTGAACGCCTAATATTTTCTCACTTTCCCCGCGCTCTCATTTCCACATCAATGCCGGCGCGCGCGTGTACTCCGGCGTGTACTCCGGTGTGTACTTCGGCGTGTGCTCCGGCGTGTGCTCAGGCGCGTACTTTTGTGTGCGCACTCGCGTTTGTGCGTCTGTGTGCGCAGGTGATTACAGTGCTCCCCTCTCTCTCTCTCTACTTACCTTGGGCCCGAACAATAGGCGTCCGTGAATAGGGCCAGGCTGCTCCCTCGCTCACGTGCTGCCGCTGTTATAATGGGTTTCGCGTCGGGGAAAGACGTATAGAGACAATGCACGCGGCGCTCGCTGGATAATTACAGGCCTAATCTTACTATGCAGATGGTTTCATTCACGGGAGCGGGGGAGTTTTGCGGGGAGAACCGTAATGACATAAAGAGTATAGGTTGCGATACATTAAAAGTAATATAGGCTTAGCGCGGTTGGTGCGGTTCTGCCGGCTCCTCCGTGACACGTGGAGACGTGAAATTACAGTTTATGCTGCGTTTGGGAAGAAATGACAGGGAATAATGGCGGTGGGGTGTGGAGAGGGATGGAGGGCGCAGTGTTGAGACGGTAAATGTACACAATATACAGTACTAACAAGGGACGCGACAATAACGGAAATATCGTGATTTTGCATCATCAAAGGTCTTAAAATAATATCGTGGACCATCACAATATATTGAAACACAAGTCGTTTCGCTTAAATTAACAGTTCTGATGCAGAAATAGCTAAAAAAAAGCAGAGGGAACTACATAGA
The DNA here is from genome assembly GCA_034769755.1 of Odontamblyopus lacepedii. Taxonomy (NCBI): domain Eukaryota; kingdom Metazoa; phylum Chordata; class Actinopteri; order Gobiiformes; family Gobiidae; genus Odontamblyopus; species Odontamblyopus lacepedii. The sequence goes on from CM068350.1 coordinate 38,203,704, forward strand.
CCATGATCCTTTGCTCCGTTTCAGTGCAGACGACATGAAGAAATAACTGTTCTAAGCACTTTGACATCTTCATTCTTTGGATTAAGTCTTGTGAAGCTTTGGATTAAGTCTTGTGAAGCATTTTTAGAGGAAAAAGGAGCAGATTCACCACAAAATATTGAAATAAATCTGGTTCGGTGAGATGTTTATGATGAAAATATCGTACAGAGAGATTTGGATTTCGTTCCATCCCTAATGACAATAAATGTTGCACCAAATGACTGGTCAAAGCAGTTTTAGAATGTTAGTTTTGTTATTATGTAGAATATCATAATATTGTGAGCTTTCCCACGATATCGCAATAAATATCGTACCGTGAGGTTAGTACCGTGATGATATCGTATCGTGGGACTTGGATATCTTTACAGCCCTAGTCAGAATGCACGTTTTTAAAAGCATTTTTGAGCAATTAAAACACCCACTATTGAATAAATGCACCGTGTATAAGTCTTTTTTTTGTTAGCCTCCACAAAATATTGCAAAAAATATTGTTAGATGCGCATCGTGAAAATATCGTATCGAGAAGTTTGGATGATAGTAACAAGAACAACAGAGTCTAAAGCGATTTATTTCTGTTTCTTTGCAATGTTATGGTGATTTGAATATTAGAGGATAAGGATAAATAGGGGTGTGCAAAAATATGGAAATATCGATATATTGTGTTACTAAATTTGGTGGTGCAGTATCGTTATTGTAGGCTGCTGTTTCGATACGTCGCCAAGAGTAATTTATGGGATTTTATTTTGTGACCGCGCTACAATTTTGTTGCTTATTTAGTGGAAGGAATAAAAAAATACTTGACATAATCACTGTTTTAGAGATTAAAATCGATGTTTTTCATGTTAATGTTGCACAGGTGGTGGTTTAACTAAGAAGTATTGTTGATCAAATGTATTTGATTGATCTTATATCACAGAGTATAACGTGCAATATATGGATTATCACATGTATCGTGATAGTATCGTATTGAGTATCATGTTGAATCATGAAGGACCATGTGATTCCCAGCCCTACTGAGATGATGTTGGTCAACTTGATAAAAGACGGATAAGATAAAAGATAAAATGTTGTAAACATCTGGAGGAAACTACGAATGAACTATTGAAAAAAATGGTCAACGAATTTTGTAATAATATTCTCGCTTGAACAGAGAAAACCTTATGAAATCATGATTATTTGGAACTATTTACGTGCCGTATTTATGTACTGTTATGTAGAGAAAGAGCAGAAAATCGGGGGCTCTGGGGCAGGAAGACTCTCATGGCCCCTTTCTAATATGAAATAATCGGCAGAGGTTCCAGTTCTAGGCCCCTAAGACCCTGGGGCCCGGGACAACGGACCCTTTTGTCCCCCTCCCTGGCAACTCCCCTGGCTGTAGGGACAATATCAGATTTTACAGGGGAACCGGAGGGTCTGAAAAGTCTTAAAAAGGTCTGAAATTTCATGTTCCTAAATTAAGGCCTTAAAAAGTCTTAAATTATGTTGTTTTTCATTTCATTAGCCTATTTTTTTTTGTTGTATATTCAACCGGGCTGCAAGAAATTCTGAAAGCTTAGTTCGTCTTGTTATAAATAATATTTTGTCCATTTTGCAAACAAAGCATACGACTATAAATGAATTCTGAATGAGATTTTGTAATAAAAGTATTTTTTATTATTTAAAGCAGTGAGTAATGGTCATTAGTAGAATTGGATCTGGTGTTTTTCGCCTGCGTAATGGGTGCGATGTTGGTCTTGATTTTCATTTAAGTGTCTTAAAAAGGTCTTAAAGTCTTAAATTTTGTAGGAGTCAAACCTGAGGACACCCTGTTTTAGTGTTATAGTTCATGCAGACGATTCTAGACTTCGTATATTTCTAAATCATATTTTTAACTATGAGAAATACATTTGTTAAACATAACCCAACATTTATTGCTTTTCCATTTCACTGAGGAATAATCCCATATCATAAGTAATTTTAAAGACTTTATATATTACAATTCACTGTAATAATGAACTTTTACAGTCCCCAGTGAAGAAACGCACATAATTAATACATTTTATTTGCATCTTTGACGCCTGTTTGTTTGCGATTTCTAACTGCTCACTGCTACGTCCGTTTTAACACGTGTTTAAGCATCTCCGTGGAGCTACGATCAGTGCCTTTAGCTCGCGGTGTTAGTCGGCGATAAGACCCCCTCGCTCCTAACGGAATCTGAACTGAACATTTTGGTTAGATTTTCCTTTCATTCTTTATTGTCTCATAAGATTACCAACCCGTGATGGTGGACGGGGGGCAGGGCGTCGCTCGGAAAGACGCATTTAGCCTCGCTGTTAATGTACGAAGGGATAATTCTGCTCATCCTTATGTCCACTGTGTTCTTACCAGCTTCTCAACAGCTTGGCAAATGTTTACATCTGCTAATAGCAAGTGGGACCCTTGACTATTCAAACGCCAGTCCAGCTTTATCCTAATCCCGTCCCATCTCGATTGCACCAAAAAAAACCCCAAGATTTTCTGTTTTTTTGTCACTGTAATTGCCTGCGTGCTAATTCCTCGTCAAGCTAAGATTCGGAGCGTCGCGTCGCCAGATTTTGTGCAACGGAGGTCGACGAGGGACCGGTGGACAGTGAAGATTTTTGGGGGGGGTGAAGTGAAAAGATTTTGGAAGTAAGTCTGTTTTGGAATGATAAAAAGTGAAAAATGTTTTGTTTTGGTTTGTCGTTCAGTAATGAGGGAGGTGGGACTTGGAGGGAGGGGAGGTGGGAAAAGTCACTCCAAACTTTTAGCTTTTGTACAAACTGCAGCTGTGTGGCCTTGAGCCTTTCTGTGCGGAGTGAATACATAAATTTGACTTTCTGTAGCACTTTTCTACCTCTAAATAATTACAATACTGACTTATCGTTCAATATATGAAAGCTGGAACAGTTTATTTTGGGGCTCAATATTTATCTGCGTAAAATTTCTTCGCAATAGTGGGGAGATTTTTGATATTTTTATGTAATAAAATGAGATTTGAGCTTTTGAGTGTTCAATAAATAACTTTAGGGCCAGTGATTTTCCGCTTCAAAAACTGACATTTTCTGCTTCAGAAATGTTGAATTCTGTTTCATTTCCATTTCATTGTGACACATTTGATAATCCAGTGAGACAGTGTTAAGAAGTTTACTTTTAAAATGTAATCCCCTACAGATTACAGATTACATACCCCAAAATGTAGTTTGTAACGTAATCCATTAAATTACTTAAGGTAATGGTGTTTGTTTTAATATGTGACCCTTGACTGAAAAAGTTTGAACACCCCTGTCCTAAATGTTTAAGTACTATAAGGTCAATTTTGTAGGTTAACAAACTGTCTATCTTTAAACCAGTACATATCCCTAAAGGTTTAACCCATTTACACCTCTGCTATTCTAGGGTAAAGGTCCTTATCGCCTGAGAGCTTTTCAAAAATCTTAATTTCGTTTATGAAAACCTTGATATCTCAACCTCTGAAGCACATAAATCATGACATAAATTGCATTTAAAAGGTAAGACTCTCAGCTTTTGTTAAATTGCCTCATGAAATTTGATGAAATGAAAAATGAAATCAAATTTGCGTCTTGAAAATGAGGACAAATGTTGCTCTGTGCAGCACCCGGCATAGATGGGGTTAAGTAGTTTGTAATGGATATTTTTCATCTTTAAAGAAATGCAAGAATTAATAAGATTCTGAGGACTGAAATATTAGTGAAATGTTAGAAATACCACAGTGCGGATGAAAACAACAGTGAGGCCTGTTAAAAGACGCTCATCCTCGCAGCACGTGGATTATTCTGCAGAAAGTGGAAGTAAATGAAGTCCCGATTTTGAGCTGTTGCCACTGTTTCTGGGCTGCACTCTCTTATTTTACCAAGCTGAGCGTCCATACTAAAGGCTAAACTCAGGTACCAAAGGGGAAACACAAATGTCTTTCTGTAATTATGAGCGTGTTTTAAGTGTTTGCAGCGGCTACTTACCGAGAGCACTTACCGATACTTGAAAAATGTGCAGTATCGGAGCTTTTCCCAATCACCAGTGTCGGATCAACCTTATTTTAAACTCACTTCAACGATAATTTCTTGCTGGTTTCAGATGATGTCACCCCGACGTCGCTAAAAGCAGATGAGGGTCAGGAAGTAAAGACAGACACACAGAACCTCGTTTACCTCCACTGACTTTCTGCCAAAATGCGTAAATTCTGTGCAGTCTGTGGTTGCTGCAAATGCTTGAATCGGGAGAAAGACGAATGTTTTTTTTTTTTTCGTGTACCGAAAGCGCCGTATTACAAGAGAGTCAGTCAAAAAACGTACAGAAAAATGACGATAAAAGTGGATTGACAATCTCTGGCTAAAACCAAGAGACGTGGAGACAGACGATGTTACCACAGAGTTTGCAGCAACCACTTAGTAACAGGTAAAGATTGTGTTATTTATTAATGTTTTCAAAGGTTTTTTTTGGAAAATTATTTAGAAAGAAGGTAAACTGTTGCATTATAGGTCCGAACTTGTCACGCAAAAAGCTTCATGTGGTGCTAATTTTCTGATCTTACTGCTGTAATTTGGCATTTTATATCTTTTTTTTAATCGTTGTTTTAGGTAATACTGGTGCAGTGGCTGATTTTAATTCTAAATAGTTGCAGCCTCCAGGTTTTTAAAGGTTTCATTTGGCTCAGTGTAACACAAGGTTATTTATTATATCCATTGCCTCAACGCTGAGAGAAAATCCTCTAAATTGCATGAAAAGTCCAACTTCTCCACATCGTACGGGCCATAACTTATATTTAGACTTATTTTTTCACCTGCTCCGGCCTGTTCAAACTTTTTTTTTTGCGTACTTCGCTCTTACCCGTTGTGCTGTTTCGAAGCGGCGCAAAACACTTCCTGAATTTTGCGTGTCATCAGAGCCACGTGAGTGAACCCAGCACTGCTTGTTTTGCCCTGTCGTTTTGTTCATACTTTATATTTTTAATTCACACAAAGGGCAATTTTATATTTTTATTGTGAACCCTCTTTTTTTTGCGTGTATTTACTGTTATTTTTCGTTTTATGTCGCACCGCATCAACAAAACACAGTCCTCGTTTGTGAGTTTCGCTTGACAATGGGGCTTATTTCCATATTTCACTATTACACACACCTCGACGTGCAACGGGCAAATATCTCTATACTTTTGATTACCGAGAACAAGCTTTTCCAAATAACAGCGTTCATATTACCACTTTCACTTCCTCCTTAACATTTCGTATCTGTTTGTCTCGTAATGTTCCAGCGCTATGAACCCAATCTCAGTCCCTCTCCTGCTCCTAACAGCTCTATCATCCCGTACACCTGATAACTGCTGATTTGATCCTCTCTTCTGTCTGCGCCGGGCTCCTTTCCAAAACTAATTTTCTCTGCCACTTTCCTCCTTATTTTCCGCACACCTGTTAGCGCCCCCCGGAGGATCCAACCAAACACTGAACCGCGCTCGGTCGAGAACAATCAAGCGGCATTCGGATGTAACGTGGTCCAGCTGCTTTGCCTATCAATGCCATTCAAAACCAGAGCATGGAAACGGGCGAGTCGCTCCACTATCGGCGATTGAGATACTGTTTACAATCCTCATTAAGAATCTTTGACGGGGAAACGCGGCGGTCAAACACAGAGCATTGTTACTCTGTGATGAGTTGGATTGTTGTGCGTTCTTTATTCGTGGCAGGGAAGTTTCGTAATGAAGACTGTCAAAAGTGTCAGCCATCATTGCGTCCTTTTTTCGAAGAGAGTACTTTGATTCAAGGAGAGGAACGTTTGTAGCTGCCAGGAACTCAAGTGTTTTTGTGGAGAAGTTTGTGAAGAAAAAAAGAATGCGGCTCGCTCATTCGAAACTTTGTCTTTTATGGGGAAAAGTGTTAAAGAACGGGTAACAGAATACATAACGTGCCGTAAAATACCAAATAAGACCCGGGGCGTTTGTTTGTTTCAGTCACTAAACAGACCAGGCGTTTATTTGACCTCAGGCGGCGATTTGGGGCGATTAATTCCTTCCTCACAAAAAACTTGCTTAGCAGAACTGGGAAAGTATGAAACTCAAATTCTTCAACCAGTGTGACGATAATTTAGGTGACTTTCTATTCGGCTTGTAAGTCTGACGTCATACACGATTTCCGGGCCCAACGAAACATTTGTTCAGTCTGTGGTTCAAAACGACAAAACCAGAGAACATTTTCAACATCACCTTTTTTTAGTGAGGTTCCAACTAGGGCATGGAAACCCGACAAGAATCTGACGTGTTCGGACGGGTGTGGACAAATATTTAGAACTTACTGTATGTTCTGGCTCGGGTCAGACTCGGACACATCAGCGCTTCAGCCGTTTCCTGTTTACAGTAAAACCACTCGCTCTGAGACTTTGAAGTGTTCAGAGCTCGAACTGTGTTGTTATTATTTGTGAAATGTGGAGCAATGCTTCAGATTCGTGAAACACAGGAAGTAGAGTCAGTATTGCAAATCTGCAGCTTCACCTCATCACCTCGATCCGTGCACTGTGTGGATGTAAACAGACACACATGGGACCACTCGCCTTTTTACTTTTAAAGAACGACTCAGACTGGATTAATAGTGTGGTTTTGTGGACTGGATGTCATTATTTGCGGAGGACAAATTCTATGAATAACGTGGATGAGGCGCTGCCCATAAATTTACCATAAATTTACCATTAATTTACGAGAGGTGAGTCGCAATTAAAGTCTTCTTATTTTCGTTATATCCCAGTAGTAATTCCTAAGTTAATACAGAGTTAGGCTTGAGACATTTCTCTCTGTTGTGGACATCAGTAGCGATGGGAAAACGTGTAATGTGGTGATTTGGAAGAACAGCTACAGCAGATATCATCAACTGGAAAACGAAAGAATGACAGTTTCTCCTCGTGTTTGTGTTGGTTTGTGATCTGTTCAAACAGGAGGAACACAACACTGCGGCATTTTTACCTGTAGATTAGTCGGGCCAAATGCGGCGCGGCTGCGGCTTGGATCCGGAAATAGAACAATGATGCAGCGACTTACAAGCCCCATACAGACATAGGCGAGTTAATTTGAAATGCTACAAGAAAATGAAAATGGAGCGGAGAGTTTCCCACATGTGAGAGCGACTCCTGAATTACAGAACATCGTTAAAACCCTCCCACAACACGCAGACATTTCTTTAAGTTAAAACAAACGACAGACGCAGCGAGTGTGGAGCCGCAGAGTGAGAACGTTCGTCCACCGCATCAGGGCACAAGGAGCGAGCTGTTTTTTTCAGCGCTGACAGTTTATGCAAATGAGCCGTGTGGTTTTAAGTTTGGTTTGTGTAGAGACGACGCGAGCGTCAGTCCTGCTCCTGTTGTTGCAGCTCGACTTCTGTCTTCAGCACCAACATTAGACTCGCCGTTTATTTGGAACCGACGCTTATTTATCAAAATATTCACCTGCACCCGGAGTTTAAAGGGGACCCGGCTCTTTTTTGGTATTTTACGGTATTTAGATCACCATGATGAAGGTGCATTGTGTAACTTAAGTGGTCAATGGTTTGTCAAATGCTTTTCTACTTGGAGATGTTTAGGCTTTCTCCCAAATGTTTCACAGTACGGCTTTAAACCTTTTGAAATTCATGGAGACCAAACCAGACCAAGTTACAGGTCAGATCTGTGGAGAAGCGACGCCGCTCACAGTCAGAATGTCTGTTTTTCAAGGTATTTTTGAGCTATAAAACCACCTGTAATTGAATAAATGTAAAGTAGAGCTTTTTAATGTCACACTGTGGGACATTCCAGGCAGAGCAGTGACGTATCCATAGAAACAAGCAGGTGACGGACCCCCAGCCAAAAAGTTACACAGCGCACCTTTAAATTTTGTTCCTTTGAAAATATTATATACATCGAATAATAGTAATAATAAATTGTTATTTTTAAAGTACATTAAACAACAAGGTTTACAAGCCACAAAGAACAATACAAAAAGCATAAGAACAGAGTACAGAAAAGTTACAAAAACAGACAATGATGCAAACAATTCAATTAATTATTAAGAAAGAAAGAATAATAATAAATAAGGAATAAAATCAAGCTAAAACCCGTTAAAGTAACTGATAAAAATGAGTTTTATGAATATCCTCAGGCAGGTCATTCCTTTGGCTTTGGCACAGCTAAAGGGAAAAGAGTGTTTTAGCAATTTCATTTCTAAGTTTCACTGTGAGTCATCCTGCCTTTGCTCTCCGTGCTAAGTCACTCCCCCTTCGGAACGCTGTCACAACACAGTCAGTGCATCTCACTAATGAAACCTCTGCACATCGCGTCGGGTTTGTCAAGCTGCTGTGTACAGTTTTGTATCATGTTTTTGTATATTTACACAGTTATAGGGAGTATGTTGTTGTCATTATTGTTGAGGAGTTTTTGCGTAAAGTTGCAGTTTGACGTGTTTTGTCTAAACCTGCCCAAGGACTTCACACGGAAAGGAGCTTGTTGCTAAATCTGGCTCAGAGAAATTAAATCTGTGCACACTGTCCTCGTTTTAAATAGAGAATAATAATGACAAACTTTGTATTTGAAGCTGGTCCCGACTCTGAAGAGCATCGAAAGGACGATTTTGCACAATCTCCACACATCCGAGTAGCACTCCTTTCCCCTAAAGTTTTGCAGAGTATAATAATTGTTTGTATAGATGCCAGTCTTTAAAGGCACACGATGTAACCTTTCTGGAATGCTTGTTTCCATGGAGATGTTATTGCGTCGGCTGAAATGTCCCACGGTTTGGCAACGTATTTGTCTTCGCTTATTCCATCATAGGTGTTTATAATTGCTTAAAAAAAATGACCTTGAATTCTTATAACTCTCTGGGCTCACCTCTCCGCCGATCTGACCAACTCGGGCTGTAGGTTTCCATGGAGATAAGTTAAGTCTGATGTCATACTGTGGGACATTTTAGGCAATCTGCTTGTTCTAAGAGTTTGCACCTCACCACACGGCAAATTTCTCTGATCTGGCCAAGATTTTAAAACTTATCTCAGGTTATTCGTCTTGTTTTCAGGTTTATAATCGACTTACTCGTTCTGAATCGGTTGTATAAGCTTAAAAATGGTCACATATTTTTCTTCCACAACTCAACCAGTCAGAAAATCTTAAATTTAGGCAATAATGTTTAAAAGGAGCTACAATCCATTTACCAGTACTTGTATCTAGAATTTAGCATCTTTGGATTTATTATCAGGTCATTCGTACTAATCATAAACCTGTTTTAAGTCTGTTTATCTAGAATTTAGCAGAATTTAAAGCATTTTATCTAGAATTTGGCATCTGAGACCTTATCAGGCCATGAACACTGATCATAAACTGGTTTTAAGTCTGATTATCTCAATCTTAGCGTCTATAAACTTATTTCCAGCCCGTGAACACTCACAGAGACGCTTCATTCTCGTCTAGAGGTCATTTATTTTAAGAGAACTCGTCAAGTAAAATGTTCTTTCTGCACTGACAGATCATTTCACTACTTTCAAATCATTTTCTGATATATTTAAGTGTTTATATCTTACATTTTGGCCGAGCTTTTTGCCGCGTGTGATTGGTTAATTCCACTTGTCGCTAACTCGGGCGTCTTCGGGAGATTGACCAGTAAGAGTAGAGTATTTCAGCATAGGGAAAAGTACTGCATCAGGATATGAGGATGTCACCGAAATAGCAGATCATTACAGGGACGAGCTCGCCATATCACTCAGCCCTGGTAAAAAAAAAAAAAAAGTACTCAAAATGGCTCCTATAACAGGAAGCAGAAAACCCATGAATGCAGCGCGTATAAGAGGAGTTCATCCATTACAGCAGGTCCTGACCTCTGCTCAGGCTCGGCTCATCCACACTTCAGGGTTAATCAACTCTGACTCTGGGAATACTCCAGCCACTGTCCGTTTCCTCTTTCTCTTCCTTTTTCCAGCAGACCGTGCGTCGTCGACAGCTGTAAATAAGATACTGAGATGAAATGTACGCGTTCGCTGTGGGGATGTCACACTGTCGGTCGTATTAGCAAATTATAGTTTCAAGTTTATCGCAAAAAGAGATTCCCCAAAATGGTCACGAAATGAGACATGAGATCACAGATAATTAAAAAAGACCCTTTGAATATTTTATTTTGATTAATTTGATTTGAAAACACTGTATTTGAGTCGAATTTGCAGTTTCTCTGATTATTTAGAGACGCACTACATCCACATACAGGGTGTCCCAAAAATTTTGACATAATTTTAAACGCAAGTATCTTAAAAAACGTCCAAGCTCAGTGAAATTGAACAGTTTAGGTGTGGATTATTGTTTATTATGGGACTTTGTTGAAGTTTTTCCACATTTTCCACTCTTTGGGAGTGAACGGCTCAACCTGAAGGAAAAAAAAAAACGCGAAACACTCTGGCTCACTAGGAAATGAGGTTCTATGTCCAAAATTCGTCCACCAGATCTTTACATTTTTATCTAAATTTGTTTGCCAGTGGGGGAAGTTTTTCCAAATGTTGCACTGAAGTCTGCACAGTCTCGGGTGAGTGTGTGGACCAGATTCCAAGACGCAAAATGACTTTTCTTCGGGAGTGAACGGCTCAACCTGAAAACAGAACTAAAATAAAACATCAACAATCTAAAATCTTAATCTGTTTCTGTACATTCTGTGAAAATTTGAGGTCATTTCAACAAGAATTAACAAAATGATTGCCCTGTGAAGTGACACCTTGTATTATTATTAAAGGGCTCATGTTCCACTGTTTCCTGATCGATGTTATAATGTTGTTTCCTCATAATAATAAATAATAATCATACAATTTATTTATTCTGCGCCTTTTTGGACACCCAAGGCCGTCTTACAACAATATAAACAAATTAAGTACGATTTAAAACATACAGTTAAAGTGAGACAGTATTTAATTGATTGTATTTAGTATTGTATTTTATTAGCGTTTAGTATTTGAATTGATTGATTGTATTTAATTGACTTACAATTAGTTATCAGCTTAACTCCACTGTGTTTTTAAACTCCACACACTAGAATCAGGAGTTTAAAAAAAAAAAAAAAAAAAAAAAACACAGTGGAGTTAAGCTGATAACTAATTGTAGTTATCAGCTTAACTTGCATGTTCCTCCCCGTGTCTGGATGGGTTTCCTCCGGGTACTCCGGTTTCCCCCATCAACTCAAAACATGCAGCACCCCTATGAACTAACATCAAGGACCATGTTGTCCACCCTCCTATGGGTTCACCACCTGCAGAGGGGTTCATAGGGGGGGGTTCAGGTGCTATGAGTATTGGGCAGTAAACTGCCCCCGCGACCCAGCCGGATTAAGCGGGAGAAGATGGATGGATGGATGGACACTAGAATCATTTGGATGATTTCAGCTGAACTGAAGCTAAACTACAGCTGAAATTCAATTCGTCAACTGGACAAAAGTTAATTTTTTCGACTAAATAAACTTTTGTCCAGTTGAATTTCTCCTTTTGCTGTGGATTCTACCTGGACGACTGAGGGATTTTACACATATAACTGTTTACGTGAAAACAGAACAGAGCATTTTGAGCTTTGGAGATGCAGACCGACTTATAATAATACTCAAACATGTGCGAATGCAACGAAACACAACTCCAGGTCTGTTTTTGTGGAGGTAACAACATTATAACATGACTTAAAGCTCACAGGAGTCAATTTTCTGTAATATAGGACCTTTAAACGCAGTGTCCCTCGTGGCTCTTTGGCTCTGTGCCGTCACCTGTCTCGTGCGTTTGGAGACAAAGCGATAACATTTCCATCGACAGGAAGGCACATCGTGTATTTATTTAATTATCTGGTTCAGTAGATTCTTTTTAGACGCAGTTTGAAGTTCTTGCCGTTGGTCAAACTTGATTTCATCTGTATGTAAAATGGGAGTGATTTGAAAGCCCATTGTAACGCGTCTAAATGAGCGGCTGTGGCTGACCTGACGCGCCCCGTGAAACTGCACAGGTTACAAAGCCGCAGTGTCTCTGCAGAGGACAAAGGAGAACACAGAAATCAATACGATCAATGTTAATTTAGCCGTGAAGCTCTATAATCATATTAGTAATTAAGCGGCGATGTCGGTGTGTGCAGACCTTTTGTATTTACCTGGACTAACAACAAATACAACAGAACAAACAGAATATAGTCAGTGGGTTTGTTGTGGCTGTATTTATAGATCTTCTTTTATTTTTAAGACATGTAGTGTCAAATTTCCAAATACATGATCTAGAGTTAGTCAGTGTAAAGTTAAAATTCATTTTAAGCTTTGGTACAATTGTAGAGGACTATCTATTTTACATTACATCGCAAAAAAGAAAAAGAAGAAGCAAAAAAAGCACAGGAATACGTCCATAAACACAAAGCTGTAATTTATTTAGACATTGTGGTGTCATTGAGATCAAAATTTGGGAGCTTCAGAGAACTGCAGTGCGGATTTCTTTTTTCTTTTGCACAATTTTTGTCTTTGGACCCAGCACAGTCACTTTTTTTTTTTTTTTAGAGATGTGTATGTTTCTATTTATTAAAATTGCATATGGCCTGTGCAGTGGGAAATCAACAGAGGGAAGGAAAGCTGCTTATAAAGTTGTTTTCTAACGTTTCCAGACACTAATGAGTGAACCAGGCAGAGCGTTTTGTTTGTTAGACTCGTGGCTGTTGTCAGATGGGTTAAAGTGGAGTTAAGCTTCTTCAGTCTGAAGCAAATTGGTGTTTTACGTGGAAGTTCAGAACTTGCCCCCATCACTACACTAGTTTGTTGCCTTGACAGACTCACTGTCACAGTGAGATCTCCACCGAGGAAACACTGATCTGTGCCGTTTTTTGGCTCCTGACAGAATTCCACCACCTCTAGGAACGAACTTTAGCTTCAAACGTGCCGGAGTTCAACTTTAAACAAGCTTTATTTATCCACAAGGGAAATTATTTGGACACATATTTCACAATTTTATTTCATAATGCTAACAAATATGCATTTCCAGTGTTTCTTGGAACAGGAAAATGAACAGTGTGGCGGCCCTTAAAGGTTCTATATTATGAAAAATTGATTCTTGTGAACTTGAAGTCATGTTCCGATGTTTTTACCTCCTCAAAAGCACAGCTGGAGTTGTGTCTTGTTTCATTCACACATGTTTGTTGGAGTAATCCTTTATTATTACTCTGTCTACATCTCCAAAGCGCAAAATGCTCTGTTCCACCTTGTGACATCATCAACCTTTTGTTCAGTACAGATCGACAATTCCAGGGGTGAAATTATCCAAATGATTCTAGTGAAGGTGCCTAATGATGCAGGATTTGTGTGTTAAAACATGTGTGAATGAAACAAAACACAACCCCAGGTCTGTTTGTGACGAGGAAACAACATTATAACAGATCAGAAAATAATGTAATATTGGTCCTGAAGATGTAAAATCTTTGATGACCAGACTCAAAACAGCTCTGTTTAGCTGCGTATTACTGAAAAGCTTTTCATTCCGCACTCTTCTCTCATTTAATGTTCTCTCTGTTTTAAATTTAATGACAATTATTTATTTGTATTGTGATTTTAATGTATTTCTTATTCTATAAAGCACTTCGAAATACTTTGTGTTAGAGCTGGGCGGTATGACCAAAAATTGATATCACGGTATTTTTTTAAATTATCACGGTATTTAACGGTATTTTTGTCTTTGGCTAAATGGAGTGTGATAGAGTTGGTAATATCATTCCAACGTTTGCTTTTCTTGTCATAGACGGTCCCTTTAGCAAACGCGCCTACCAGGGACGTCTGTGTAGTGTTTTGTGCTGCAGTGCCAACGTTACGCAGAGATTGGGGAGAAGATGGAGATTTTACTTTCATGCAATCTTCGTATTCCAGGATATGATTGTGGCGGAGGTGGTGAAGCAAGTTGCTTGTGTTGCCTCCTGCAGCTAAAACATTAGCTCGACAACACTTACAGATGATGCGTGTTTGATCCGCGTCAGATTTTTTAAAACCGAAGTATTTCCAAACAACAGACACGGCTCCCTTTTTCGGAATGAGGTCTGTGTCTGTGTCATTTTCTTCGTCCATGCTCATCGCTCAACTCGCTATCCTTACCTGGCTTGTTGGCTTGTTTGGTGTAACACTGAAAAACAGCCCCCGCTCAATCTACACGCGACGCTCCGCCGCTCTGTGTTGCCGACATATGCGCGCACACACGGTATGGCGGTAAATAAAAAAATCATATCATAAAAATAAAAATTACCGATATACCGGTTCAAACGGTTTACCGCCCAGCCCTACTTTGTGTACGAATTGCGCTATACAAACAAACTTGCGTTGCCTTGCCATTGGTCTTTTAATTAAATATTTTCATGATTAAAATGATAAACTAGCAGAATACCTGGAATAAGTTGACGCACATATTTAAAATAAATAATAAAACATATTAAAAAGTTGCAAAGAGGTCTTGCATTGTCTTTTAAAGTTCACTTTTTGTGCAATATGTGAACTTTTACACACATTTACGTGCACATTCATTGACGTATTGCCATAATATCGTCTTAAAATTGACATGTAGATGCTGCAATTAAATATTCATGTAATTCTCCGTCCATCTCGCCCTCCGTGACGCTTTAGAATGACTCTGCATGTTTTCCCGCTTGCGTCTCTCCGTCTTTCCTGCCTCTTTCTCAGTGGGATGTGCAGAGGCGCCGTGTCCCGTCTCCTGCGGATGCCTCCCTTTGTGTTTCCGTGCTCATGTGAAGCCGTCGCCCAACTATCGGCGCTATCGTTAACTTTAGCACCTGGGCTAAATTGAAGGCAGTGGTGTGGAAGAGGAACCAGCGTCTTTTCCTTCATTCCTGTCGTATCTGGGCCCATCTCTCCCTCTCCTCATTCAAAAGGTTTTCCGTTCATTTGCAGGTTTAGACTGAACGGGGGGTCGGCTCCAGGTTTATTTTGGAGACGTTGGTGGTTTCTTTTGTTGTAGAAGAAGTTATTTTTGTTGCTCGTTAGACCGGGGAAGACGAAAATATTGTTTTATAGTTTATATTCTTATTTGTTTAATTCGGGATGGGACAAGATCTCGTGCTACAGGATCTTGCGAGACAAAAATGCACAGTGTATTTTTAGTAAATAAGGTCAAAATCTCGTCTTGTCTCGTTCTCGTAGATCCAGTCTCGTGTCTTATCTCGTCTTGTGGAAATTGTATCTCGTCCCAACGCTATTGTTTTTATTTATTTCATTCAAAAAAGTTTAAAAAACGATATAAGAGGAGGACAAAAAGGGCATAGACAGTGCGTAAAGATACAATAAAATGAAAAGGAGCAGAAAGAAGAGTTGTCGAATTAGGTTAATACTGTAATTATTGTTAGAGAAATTCCATTACTTCCAGCTCAGGTATAATACTCCCTACAATGGAGGCATGGCGCCCACTGCTTCTGACGGGTTGTCCTCGTGGCTTTGAAGAATGGGTCAAACGCAGAAGACTAATTGTTTTGTCGTAAAGTTTACCATATGCAAAGTCTGCCAGAGAATTTCCAGTCGAGCAGAAAGAAAAGTGAACTGTCCTTTTTGGAATGGTTTTTTTTTAAAACATTTCTATCCATAATTCATGAATACAAAGTTATAAAATACATCCTTAAAAGTCAAGACACTGTTATTTATATTACAGACCTGCAGAACTGTGGCCTGTATGTACGAAAAGGCTTAGGACAGGTTTTGATGAGTCTCTAATTTTGACTTAATTTCGTGGGATAATACCTGTCCGTCCGTCCATCCATCCATTTCCTTCCGCTTATCCGGTGCTGGATCATGGGGGCAGCAGTCTAAGCTGGGACTCCCAGACTTCCTTCACCCCAGACACTTCCTCCAGCTCCTCCTGGACCCCGAGGCGTTCCCAGGCCCAGAGACAGAGTCCCTCCTGCGTGTCCTGGGTCTTCCCCGGGGCCTCCTTCCTTATAAAACCTGGATAATACCTGTTGTAAATATAAAATATAGTTTTACAACAACCAAGAAGCAATTTTGCAAAGATAAGTTGAAAAAATTACAGGAAGTGAAGAGTTTTAGAGAGTCCCGTATTTATGACATCACAATGGAAGAATTTCAACAAAATAAAAGTGTTTTTTAGATATTTTTATTTGTCAAATAATAATTTCTTTGACATTAGAGGGGCTTTGGCCCAGTGTACCACATGGATCTCTAATAAAAACTGGATAAGGCATTCCACTCCAGGTACTGCAGCTCCCGAGAGTTTGGGCCCAGAAAGAATTTTCCCACAGACGCACAATGTATTCTGGGAATTCAAACTGCCCGTGTTCTGACAGGGCATCAACAACTTTCACAAAGGTCAGATTTTGTAGGATTCTTTTCTATTTTCACAACATAAACTTTTTTTTTTTTTTAATGTTTAAATCCTCAAAGCGCCTAAAAGTTAGTTTTAAGACTTCACCTCGCCCCAGTCTGAGCCGCTCTAGCTCCGCTCTAGCAGCTCTCGCTCTGATTGGTCCAAACACTTGTTACAGATGTCACATGATGGGAGGAGCTCACCCGGGTTGAGGAAGTAAATGCGAAAGAGAAATTTTGTTTTGGGCCCATGAGCCAACGTGCACAGGTCACTGAAAACAATATAACTCCATCTTGTGTCTTCAGATTTTATTATAGTTCTGTGAGTGTTAGCTAAGTCTTAAATATAATAATCTTAACTGTGTTTTTAGTACATTGTATTTTTCGGACTAGACGGCGCACCGCATTATAGGGTGCATTATCAATAAACGGGTCTATTTTCACACTTGAGGCGCACTGAATTAAAAGACGCATTAAGTGAGACTGATACCTTCGCCCGGGCATCCACGATCCATCGGCAGATCGTGGCGTAACTCGCCCGGTGTCGCTTCTCTGTCTTGGTGAATGTGAGTTCACCTTCTGTCGTCCGACGCTCCCACGCAGCTGCAGTTTAACTCCGAACGACCTGTTAACACCGATATCTAGTGGTTGGAGTTCTTTGGTTAATCCACTTGGAATAATCACAAACACCGAATTAGTTTGCTTCACTTGGGCGAACAGGGGCTCCTTATACACACCCGTACCCTCATGCACAGTACGTATTACTCGTTGGCGTAATGCTCCAATGATCCATCGAGCGGTGCGGCTTCGTAGCTTAACAAAGTCTTCGTACTAAAACATTTTGACAGATTTTTGAGCTCCGTGGACCGCATAAAATCAGTTCGAGGTCAGTAAACACAACCGGAATGAACACATAAGGCGCACTGTCGATTTTTGAGTAAATGAAACGATTTTAAGCGCACCTTATAGTCCGAAAAATACAGTATATCGCCCTTAGTTCAGTTCCTGTTAGTCTAGTGTGGTTAGTACAATACAAAAGCCCCATGAAGAAATAACAGATCACTTACTGCCTAGAGAGTGCTTCTAGTTTACTACCACTTCCCCTGCATCAAGCACCACTGAGCCAGACAACTTGTGATTACAGCCTTCAAAACAAACGTCTATAGGATGTCATTACGCTTACATTACTCTTGTAGTGGGTGTGTACATGTAGCACCCCCCCCTCCCTGGGCCCGCTCTGCCTCTCTCCGTGCTTTCCTGTGCGTTTATCTGCACAGGTTGGTTTGACTGGCACAGGGGACCAGGCTGATGCGGGTGATTGCTTTGAGACAAACCTTCTGATTGTTTGGTGCCCGGCGCTGTCGATTCTGTCAAAACGAGTCAAGGCGAAGCAGATGTTTCCCATTTGCATCTGAGTTTCTTTCGCCTTAATTATTCCATTGTCGGGGATGTGGGAGCAGGTGGAGCGCTCAGATACACCGGAGATGTTTATACACACTGACCGATGATTACAGCTTTAACGTGGGTATTTATCAGTGGTTGTTTTTCTTAAAAGTTAGGAGATATTACGCTATCACGCTGCTGTTTCCTCGTCACAAACAGATCTGGAGTTGTGTTTTGTTTCATTCTCACATGTTTAACACACAAACCCTGCAGATTTAGACTCTGCTTTTCTCTCAAACAGAAAACACTCTTTTCCACCTTGTGATGTCATGTGGTGATACAGTAAAATCCCATGCGCCTTCGCTAGAATCATTTGGATAATTTCAGAAGTGGAACTGCTAATCTCTCCTGAAGTAAATGTAAAAGGGAGCAGTAATTTTCAAGTCACGTATTTTCCACAGTATAAGTCAAACCAGCCAAAAAATGCACAATGAAGAAGACAACTTTTTTGGGGGCAAATTAATTTGATAAAATCAGACACCAGGAACAGACATTTCATCTAAAAAGGAAAGTTATAGTAATACCAATAGAACAGAGAACAACAGGCTGAACATGTGACTGGTGTGTTCACGTCACATATGAACAGTTATTCAGAAAACTAGAGCAGAAACAACAGAACAAGTTTACCAAACTCTATCTCTTTCTTTATCCTCGGTGTCACTTCTGAGCAACTCCACCAACTCCAGCGAAATCCAGCTTTTAGCCGCAATGAGCTTTTTTGTTTTCTTCATTGCAGTTCGAGTTTCCTCCACTTTTCTCCATCAAACACAAGTTTCTCACTCACTCCAAACTTTCTTTCTGCTGCTCAATTAATCCTCCAAGCTTTCTTTTCTTTCGTCTCTACCACTGCTCCACATATATTTCCAGTACTCCAGTCAATATATACACTGAGTAATAACGTGTTTAATGCAGCTTTGTGCACATTTGTTTACGTTTTACAGAAACAAAACTTAAAGCCATATGTTTAATTTGCATATAGTATAAGTGTTGACAAAACAGCTGGTGCTGATGCAGAAGCTTCTGCCGGATTAAAGGACCAAATTCAGTGGATTATTCACTGTCTGGACAAAAAAGTCTCCACCTGGATTTAACTGAACAAACAGGTCTGAGGTGCTGCAGGTGGTGAAGTGACAGTGGTGCAGGAGGAAGAGCTGAGGCACAGCAGATACTGGCACACAAGCCTGGAGCGCCCCCTCGTGGCCTCAGTGTGAAAATAACCAACATGTGAAATTATAGATTTTATATATAAGTCGCACCTGAGTATAAGTCACAGGAACCACCCAAACCATGAAAAAAGTGTGACTTATAGTTGAAAAAATATGGTATTTTGAGCTTTGGAGATGTAGACAGCCTAATAATCCCCTAACCCTATCCTTAACCTTAACCACTGCAATTTAAAAGGAACCTACATGTTTTAAAAACAGATTCAAAACCAAGGTTATGGAGCGAAGCGTCGCTGTGAAAGGAGTTCAGTTATGGAAGAGTCAGTTATCTAAGAATCAAGTACAATGACGGCATTTTTTAAAAAACAAACTGTGTAAATCCAGTGTAATGTATATGTATGAAAAAGAAAACTAAGTTGTTGTGCATGAAAGTGAAGATTTCTGTTTGCAATTGATTAATTATTGTGACTGAAATGAAATGTACTGATTTGAAATATTTCAAAGCGATTATCAGTGTTGATGTTTGTCTGGAAAATGGAAAAGAACGTAGAAAACATAAGACGACTCTTCTTTCTGCTCCTTTTTATTCATTTCTTCTATGTTTGATATTGTGACACTGTTAATCGCTTTTTATACTTTATCAATGAAATAAACAAATAAATAAAAACGATAATAACAATAATAATAAGGGATTACTCAAACATGTGTGAATGAAACAAAACACAACTCCATGTTTCTTAACAGAATGTTTCCCTTGTGGAAAATGTAAAAGTAGCAAAGTACAAATCTGAGGCACTGAGTATATTAAAAGTTCTTTATTACAGGAGGGATGCCGACACATTTCAACCAACAAGATGGTCTTCGTCAGGACTTATGCCCAGGTTCAACCCTCGTAGAGCATCTGTGCTGCTACTTTTGACTTTTTTATGACCCAGTGAAGCGCGTCTCTTCATCTGACAACTCCAGGTATGTTTTTGAGGAGGTAACAACATTATAAAAATGCTTAAAGAGTCAGTTTTGCGTAATATAGGACCTTTAATACATGGTGATTCATTTTAATCACTGATGTTTGGTAGTTATTGATAGTTACTTCTCTGCTATGCGTACTGTTGTGTCCTTGGGCTATACACTCACCAGAACACATACACTAACATTATTAACCAGCAAAATTTGCCTTGTACAGTCGACTTGGGCTGGGCAATTATCTGTTTATCAACCTTGTGATGTCATGAAGTGTATGTTTTTTAGTAAAACCAACAGGGTTTCCCGCAATCCTGAAATATATGTTGCAGGGGAAGAGCTTCAGATTGTAACTCAGTATAAATATCTCGGACTGATAGTCGATTCTCATCTCTCCTTTACATCTCATTCTGAAAAGCTGTGCAAAACAATAAAGTTGAATCTTGCAACTTTTCGTTCAATTAGAAATGAAATGTCAACTGAGGCAGCAAAAACATTTTTACATTCCATGGTTTTTAGTCATTTTAATTATTGCTTAACGAGCTGGTCTCAAGCGAATCGGAGCATTTTAAGATCATTGGAAACATTATATAAACAAGCTATCAAAGTCTTGGATAAAAAAACTAAACATTACCACCATTGTATAATCTTGAAAAAGTATGGTTTATTAAGTTGGTCAGATTTTCATAAAGTTGCTAACCTATGCTTAATGTACAAAGTTCTCCATGATTTGGCTCCTGCTCCACTGGCAAGTTTCATCAGCCAAAAAAACAGTAGTGGCCGTGTGACTCGAGGCTCAGTGAGAGGAGACTATGTGATTCCTCTGAGGAAGAGCAGCTTTAGTCAGTCGGCCTGGTCTGTGAGAGGAGCCAGAGAGTGGAACTCTTTACCTGAAGTTATTAAAAAACAAACCTCATATAAGACATTCACAAAACATTTAAGAGAATGGATGGTAAATACATACAGCTGCCAGCATTAAAAACTAGAACCTTGTGTCTATGTTATGTTTTTGTAAATATTTGTTGTCTGTTTCATCTTTGTGTTGTTAGTGTCTAATTCTGTTTTAACAATGTTTTTCTTTGTATCAGTTTTATCTGCCTTTTGACATCATGGCCACAGGACTACGGATGAAAAGTAGCCTTTTGGCTAATTCTGGCAATTTTACTCATGTTTGTTCATGTGTTTTATTAAATTGCATTGTCCCCTAACAAATAAACTAATCTAATCTAATCTAAGTGGTAGTTTTAAAGCTAACAGCCAGCTTTTACATTTAGTTCATAACAATAATAACGATAATAATAATAAATCAGACTTTTATAGTGATTTTCTGGACACTCAAAGACACTTTACAAACAAATAGGAAGCAACACTGTAGAAAACGGGGGACAGAGCCGACGGAGGAGGTCAGTGAGATCAGGTTTTGGAGGGACTTGTAAGTAATGAGGAGGACCTTGAGTTCCGTAGATACTGGAAATTCCAAGACTCAAATGATCAAAACGATTCTCCTGAAGGTGTTTGGAGCACTTCCTGTATCATCACATGACATCACAAGGTGGAACAGAGTGTTTTCTGTTTGAGACAAGAAACTAGCCTAAATATGCACGTCTGTTTGTGTGTTAAACCTGTGTGAATGAAACAAAACACAGCTCTAGGTGTGTTTTTGATGAGGAAATGAGCGTTATAACTTAGATCAGCAAATTATGTAATACTGGGCCCTTTAACAATTAAAAAACATTTGAAAATACTAAATGTAACTTGAATATTAGTCAGAACTACACAACTGATGACAGATTTTGGCATAATAAAATGTACCAATACAACAACAACAGACTGTAGACTTCTCCATTAAAAAAGGAAATAACTCAATCTCTATTAAAATCTAATTAATTGCACAAACCGTGGACACTTTACCCAATATTTTCTTCCAGTTTTCCACTTCATATTTTGGTATCGTCTCTTTCTTTCTTAGAGCTGAGACCTGCAGGATTACTTCTTTGTAAACCCCCGTCTTAAAATATCCCAAAATGGTCCATCAGTGGAGCCTTATAGGTTGAATATTTGTCAGAACTACACATTCCAGCTCCCACAGATGAATGCTGCCGTTGTGTCCTTGGGCAAGACACTTAACCCACCCACGCCCCCAGTGTCTGCATACTCCGGTGTGTGAATCTGCGCGTGAATGGGTGAGGGGTTCCTTGTTATAAAGCGGTTTGAGTGTCTCGAAGATGCAAAACCGTGTATAAAAATGTGACCATACTGAATCTCAGTCTTGATAAAAATTTGCACCTTTTACCCGATGTATTTTTTTTTTTTGCAACTTATAACTTATATTTTGCTAGTGTCTTTTTTAGTGTCTTCTTAGTAAACCCCAGTCTTAAAATATCCCAAAGTGGTCCATCTGTGGAGCCAAATAACTTGGAATATTAGAACTAGAGCAAGAACTACACACTTGATCACAGATTTTGGTATCATAAAATGTAATGTAATAAAAAATAACATTGTAATATTCAACATATAGTTATCAAACATTGAGTAGTGGCCGTAGACTGTATAAAAAAGTGGACTAAGCGACTGTTCGTGGACTGTTCGGCTCCAGTCAAAGGAAACTCGCAATGTTAACGGTTACGGGGCGAATTTGTGAATACGATGGACAAAACAGTGAAAAAACAAAACAGGATCATGTCAAGTGGGTTAATATGAACATTTTAAGACCAAAATGACAAGGCCACAGCAGCAGTTACAGAGAGGAGCGACAATATTCCGATGTAAGTCAATCAGCTCTGTTCACGCTTATGTCACAAACCAGGAAGACGTTTGGAAACCTGCAATGACAACTTCTGGTGTATTTCCCGACACTGGGCTTGACCAACTGTGATCGAACCTACTGAAGTAAATGTGATCGTTGGTAAAATGAAGACTGCAGACGTATGTGCGGTTTGGAAGGTTTGAATGAGTCTCCAGACCTTTATTTATGCGTAGATCCTCAAAAGGACACAAAATATTTGATCTTGGCTTCATCAATTTAGAATAAATTTTTTTAAAAAACCTGCAAAAAATGCTGTAAGTTTGGACCCGCCTGTGATACATGTACAAGTATTTACCTGCAGTATAACAGGCTCTATTCACGTTATGTCACAAACCAGGAAGTCGTTTGGAAACCTGCGATGAAACTTCCGGTGTAGTTCCCGACAATGGTCTCGAGCGACTGTGATCAAACCCACTGAAGTAAATGTGGTCGTTGGTAAAATGAAGACCGCAGGCGTATGTGCTGTTTGGAATAATCTGGAATTTGTCGCCCTCGTCTTTTCTAATCACATATACCCAGTGCGTCAGTGGGGAAATGAGGAAAACTGAGGTACGGTTGGAATTGTCGATAAGCCGAACATAACAGAATGCTACAGCGACATGGAGATGAAGAAAACTGGGACATTTTCTCATTTTTTTCTAGATTTGATCAGACTTTCTACCGCAAACAGAGCTCGCCGGAAGTCGTCATCGCAGGTTTCCAAATGTCTTCCTGCTTTGTGACATAAGCGTGAATAAAGCCCATGGGAGCCAGGATCAGAAGGAGCCAGTAGCATCCGCCTGTGAACTTCCAATTTGGGACGCAGTGGCTCCATTTATATATACAGTCTATGGTAATGACTGTAGACCTCTCCTTCAAAAAGAGCCAAACTGATCATTGACAGTTGTAAATGACAAAATCTCAGGCTACGTTTACACAGAAACGGTCTGAAGCAAAAACGCAAAAGTGAGTTCGGTACGGGCGAAAACGCGGTGCACGGGAGGAGATGTGGTCCACGTGTTCTCAGGTTGATGACGATCATGAAGGTGGATGTTTGTGCACGTCTCCTCATGTCGTAAGTCACTATAGGACAGTTCTGGACATATCATGAGCCTGTGCGGTTGGTTTCACCATTGCCAATAGCTTTGGTTTGACATTTAAGTTGAAGGCGATTTCATATTTGTAATTTTTTTTAATATCTCACGTGGGCAGAAGTGGGTGGACGGCGTACTCCCACGTCCACTACACCCCTGCCAAGTTGAAGCTCTGTCATGTTTGTTTTTTTCCTGGACTGACTTGTGCTCATGACGCAATCTCTACGCCACGGCCCACAAAAACACAGTTTTCCATTTTTAACTGTTTACACGGCGATGACTGGCTGGAGCGTTTTTAAGATTTCCACTCTGGAGGGCGTTTTCAGATTTTTGCTTTTTCAAACCCCCAAAACGCCATTGCCGTCTAAACGATACAGACATCTGGCAAAATGTTTTGCGTTTTCCACCTGTTACCGTTGTCGTGTAAATGTTTATTTATTTTTATTTTATTTATTTAACCTTTATTTAACCAGGTAAACCAATTGAGAACCAATTCTCATTTACAATGGCGACCTGGCCAAGAGGCAGCATTACCAAGCAGCACATTAAACAGATACATTCATACAAAGCAAACAGTGCGACATGAACGTGCAGTGAATTCTTAAATGTGCTGATTGGAATAAACGAGCTGAGCTTAAGTGAGCGCTGCAAACTATTCCAGTCGCTTGCAGCGGCGAACTGGAATGACAGGCGACCAAAGGAAGTGCGGGGCTTTAGGGAGGACCAGATTAATCAGACTGCTGGAGCGTAATGTACAGAGTGAGCGAAGAAATGGGCCCTCAGTCACGATAAAAATTTGCACAACCTTTTACCCAATGTTTTTTATTTTTTTTTATTTTTTTCCAAATTTCAACTTATAACATATTTTGGGAGCATCTTTCTTTCTTAGAGCTGAGAAGGGCAGAATCGTCTTCGTAAACCCCCAGTCTTAAAATAACCCAAAGTGGCCCATCAGTGGAGCCGGTGAATGAAGCAGTGCACTCATATAGTTTTATTGATTAACACTTAGGGGCGGGGCTTGTGACAGCCTGTTATTTGAGGCTCACTTTAAGAACCTGGTTAATGGCTGCGTGCGCTCCCAGAGGCACTGTCACATGTAATGGCGGGTATTAGAACAGCAGGGGCCCCGCCAAACATGTAGAGTGGACGCATTCTCATGGATTTTGTGATAATGTCATGACCTCCAGTATTTTTATGTCTGGAGTCCAAGGCAAAGCTGGAGACTCGGGGTTCCCTGGTGTTTTAGCTGTTTTTTGGAGGGTTTTTTTGTAAATATTCCCGTATACAGTAGTTGTGTATTGCAAATATTAAAGGTGGTAAATTACTCCATACTTTGAAAACCATATCCTTATTTTTTTCATATGTAATGGCTGCAAATATTGATTTTGCAAAGAAAACAAGTTAATGTCTCTCAGCGCACTGAAGAGTGAAGCAGTATTATGCTGTTACTAGCATTGCTGACCTTTCTATAGTGATCAGACGTCCCTATTTACCCGGGACGGTCCCAGTTTTGAGCCCTGTGTCCCCCGTCCCAGCAGATTTATCCAAAACCACTGATTTGTCCCAGTTTTATACAAGAAATATCCCATGTGTCCCTATTTTGGACGAGTTTAATCCTTGCCAACAGTAAAAATCGGCATAATTGTTTTGTTTTGAGGCGTAAATTCATTTGTTTTGGTAGAAAAGCTGCTTAAAAACAACTAAAACACAAAGAAAATGTGACTACAGTTTTCCTTCATTACGCACTTGATTCACAACTTTATTATTATCTAATTTTTTCCCAGTATTATCCAATTTTATTATTATTATCCAACCCAGGGATGTCCCAGTTTATTATTTAGAGAATCTTGTCACCCTAGACCTACCTTTAACCCTTTTAGCCCGATTATTTCCTTGCATCAAAATCCCGCCTGGATTCTTTTGTGTTCCTTTGACTTGAAAAATGTCAGAAAATGTCCCAAGAGTCAGTGCTTTTGCCCCGTTTTACCAGGATGAGTTCAGCTTTCAATATCTGGCAGTGGTTCAACATTACTGTGTGTGTATTAATGTGGAATAACAGTTGAAAGAGACGAAAAACACACAAAAAAATGAAAAAGCACCGAAAAACCATTAACTACTACCAAAACTACCACTGCTCTTTCCAAATCTCCGCCATTCTGCACTCGATACTACAGGCTCTGTGGTGGGTGCTGCTGAAATTTACCATAATAACCCGATATGTTAAGAAAGCGCAACTTCTCTGCTTTCAGGAACTGTTGGAATGTTTTCGATAGCGCCTGTCGTTCCGGAGATACGGTAATGAGAAGTCGCGCATGGAAACTGGGAACGCTCCTGTCGCCCTATGAGGGTTAATTTAATTATTACATTAAGATTTTCAAAACATTTTTATTGACTCTTGTGAGAATTAAGCCATGTTATAAAGTTGTTACCTCCTCACAAACAGACCTGGAGTCGTGTTTTGCTTTATTCACACGTTTGAGTCGTCATGCATTATTCGTCTGTCCACATTTCCAACGCTCAGAATGCTCCGTTCCACCTTGTGATGTCATGAAGCGCTATTTTTCACGTGTGCTGCTACCTATTACGCTAAGTTCGGTAGAGATTGGCGATTCCAGGACTGAAATGTTTTGTTTGAGTCAAGAACTACGCAGGGTTTTTGTGTTAAACGTGTGTGAATGAAACAAAACACAACCCCAGGTGTGTTTGTGATGAGGAAACAATAGTTCTGAAAATAGCGTGATATTGGCCTGTTACTATACTAATGATTTGATATTAAGAAACAAAGCTTAAATCCACAGTTTTAGATTCTCCTTGTGCCTTATGTGTGTCTCTGTCTTCCTTATTGCAGAGAAATATGGAGCGGTATAGACCCTAAACTAAAACCAAACCGCTCACTGCTGCATTATGGACATTAAGCAGCCTCTTTTCTCTCGTCTGGGGCAGAAAATCAATGGTTTGGGGCTTTGGGACAGTCGGGGGCTAATTTTACCCTCCATTCTCCCCGCCAGCTAATCCCAGGGCCAGGAGCTAAAGGCGCTGAAGGAACTCGCGCATGGCCACAGTGAGAAAAGGGGAGCGCTCAAACCTCTGCGTCTGCGAATATCATCGGCATGAAAACAAAGTGACTGCCTTAACAAAGTCCATTTTACACGAGCACTTCAATGGAATCTGACCCTTCCCTTCATCGAGAGCGGCGTCTGAGTGAACTCGGCCCGAATGCAGAAACACAGAGAGGCTTTTATTATTCACGAGGACATGGCTGCAGACAATGGGATCAGGAGAGACTTTTAGCTCCATAAATAGACTTTGTATTAAGTGTGGAATATCGTATTGCACTTATTTCACAGTAGAAAGTGGTTGGGACTTGAGCTAAACAGCAGTGAGGGTTTGGGGTTCAATTCCCAGACCGGAGGGCGCAGAGGCTTTCGGTCTAAATATGGTACAGCGTGTTGCAGAATCCCGGCTCAGATCGGGAAGGGTCTGTGCGCGATTCTGGAAAAAAATGGCGTTATAATTTTACAGTATTGTGATTTGAGTCGCAATTATGTTCAAACACTCGAAAACCTACAATACCGAGGAATATGTTTTATAAAACCGCGCAGAACTTTCTAACCGTAAAAGATAGAAACTTACTTTTTTCCCCCTCTGAAAGTGCAGACATAGAGGTTTCCGTACATTTCTGCGGCTTTATCCTACGTCACACTCACGCTGTGTGATGACGTGAGCAAAACGAGTGTCCAATAGGAACTTTGTTTTCCCCAAACTCATGCGCTCCGTCCATTTTGATCGAGCCAAACTTTGCCAAAAGAGTGAAGTGAGTCAAGATGGTCGACTCCTCTGACTGTGTGTGTTTATAACGAGGGAAAAAGTCGCTCTAAATGGAGTTAATTCTCACACACGGCAAATTACGCATCTTGGTGTTCGTAATTGCGCATCCCCTTGCTATTTTTATTTGAAAGGTTTATTTCACTCAAAATGAACAAATACAAATGTAATGAGCTCCTTGGAAATGCAGAAGTGCTGTGGCTCTGGCCCTGGACCTGACAGGAGCTGTTTCCAGGACTGGACCAAAAAAGTAATGGGGAGATTGCACTTTTTGTTTTTTGTTTTTAGGGCAATAAGGAGATTTTTAATTTACTTACAGACTTGATATTTTGCATTTTTGTAGCTAAGGCCCTAAATTAAGCATTTTTTATGTCCAAAAAGTTGTTTATACATATTTGCTGTGTGTTTTGTACAAGATTGTGAATTTTATTTTTTATTTATTTTTTATTTTTTTCATCTCTATTCCTGGTCCAAGAGCTTTTATCACAGCCTCATGACACAACTACAGCAGCAGATTGTGAAATAACAGGCTGTACTGAACAAAAGGAGGTAGAACACTTCATTATAGGGTAAAAGGGGCAGTTTTAAAAGCAAAATTAAGAAAAAAAATCCAGGTGAGGAGAAATGTACTAAAATTGCTTATGTCTTCAGGGGTTAAAATAGGATTCTTGTTAACATCTGAGAGAAGAATTCAAAAACTAATACAAGCAGGCAAGAGAGATTGGCATTTTCTTGTTGCTAATTAACTTAGAATCTTGCGTCTTATTTATTTCTGTGTTTTTAGTAGTTGTATTGTGACTTTGGCTGCGACTGTCTGTGTGTATTCCATGTTTATGCGCAGCACTTTGGCCAGCTGTAAAGTTTTTAATGTGCTTATCAAGATCTGCGAAAGGATTGTCATCAAAAGATCGTGAATGTTTCCTCAACAAGCCGATTTTGACAAATGGTGTCCGACTGCTGACCCTTTAAAACGTTGGTCCGCTGGTAGAATATCGATTCTGACGACCACACACAGAACAACGAGACATTTTGTATTTTGTATTTTTGTTGCACGTTTAAAAATCGTTTCAGACTGAAAAATCCTGTGGTGGCCTCTAGACAAACTTTATTGCGGTCTGCTGAGCTTTCTTTGATTTTTCACACCTCTGTTTGACTTGTTGTCTGTGCTGTGGTGTTGTAGCGTGAGCACTCACTACTCTGCTGCAGTGAGGTTACATCATTCTTCCTTTACACATTCCACATTTCCACATTTGTTTAAGAAATGAATGAACACAAATTCAATAATTTTGTTTTTCTTTGCCGGTAGGTCTATGAAATATTAAGTTTTTATATAAATGTGTTAAAAAGACTTGAATTTAACTTGAAGAAACCTGTAGGAACCCTGAAAAATACTTTAGATGTATATATGAGGGTCTCTCATCACATTTGTATTTAAATTCACTGATCTTCTTACACTTTGTGTATTGTATATCAAGCTGGCCAAAAATATACATGTTTAAAATGAGAAATTTGAACATTTTATACAAATGTTTGTTACTTTCTAAAATTAGTAATGGACTAACAGCACGGCCTCTAAAAATGTGATGATCTACCTCAAGAGGAGAATGCAGCATTCCAAAAAGCAGTACTTCTTTTGGTAGATTCTTTTGTCTCAGTGAGTCAATGGAACACAATGTCAGCAGAGATTATTACTTCTACTGAATTCAAAACTTTTGCACGTCTGACCAGAAAATGTCTTGTCGAATGCCGAGTTCATACCCATGAGTACTGCATGTGTGTGTAGGTGTATTTTTATTATAATGTATTGGGTGCATTTGTTTGTGATCTAAGGGTGGAATTATTTGTTTGTCTTCTTGAGATCACAACATTAACCTGCCCTGGAATTACAGGTGTAACATTGTGCACTGTCCCTGCACCAATAAAATATGATCGTATGTTCATCATATGATACCAGTTAATTACTATTCTAGAGCTGATCATTTAAACACGTCCGTGTGGAACGAGTTTATCAAGGTTCTTTTTAACACAGTTGAAGGTGCAATCTGTGCCTTTTAAACACACGTCGCCTGCTGTCTATGAGAAATAGATGGTTGTGTTTGGATTGGACACATAGCACCACAAAATATCTGTGTTTTTAGTAGTTGTATTGAGACTTTGGCTGCGACTGTCTGTGTGTATTCCATGTTTATGCGCAGCACTTTGGCCAGCTGTAAAGTTTTTAATGTGCTTATCAAGATCTGCGAAAGGATTATCGTCAAAAGATCGTGAATATTTCCTCAACAAGCCGATTTTGACAAATGGTGTCCGACTGCTGATCCTTTAAAACGTTGGTCCGCTGGTAGAATATCGATTCTGACGACCACACACAGAACAACGAGACATTTTGGTGCAGGAAATGTTTTTATCTCCGTCGTCTTCTGTTTGTGTTCAGTATGAATGAATCGGAATGAATGGGGAACAATGTCAACAATGCGTGCACAGCTTTTGTTTTTCTTTTTTCAATCACTGGCCAGAGTGATCATCTTCTAGAGAAAACGGGTCGGGGAGATCGATGCCTTTATCGGCGAGTTTTAACTTTTCACAGTCATGTTTTTGATCCTCAACATTCACCGACTTGGAGTAAGATGATGAAGTCATGTCAAAACAATTAAATGCAAAACCTACTTCAAAAAGTAAGACGAGTTCTCTCAGGACAGACATACGCAACGCAAACGAAGCGGCCCCACTGTGACTTTTTGCCGACCAGCCACTGCGCACGTGCGGAAAAGCCGGATGTTTTCCAAAGTTTTCCAATGTTTATTTTGTATTCTCAGGTTGTGGGCCTTGATAGTGAAGTATTCTTTATGGTTTTAGTGTGTCTCAGGGAATTTACTGATCAAGTACACTGGTGTCGTTTGTACAAGGTGTTTTTTGTTCATAGCAAAGTGAAAATGATGTGACAAAGGAGCTCGCAACCCAACAGTGAATGATTACTGACGGTCAAAACTGCCTCACAATAAATACAGACACAACTGCTGCAGTGGATCTTAAACAGAGGTAAATCTGTAAATATTCCTAATATTTATTTTAATGGAAAACAGATTAAAAATGTTGATAAATTTACCTATTTAGGCATCAACCCAACACCAACCTTTAAAAATCATGTAAAAAACAAGGTTCCCGCGGTGTCTTAAAAAGTCTTAAAAGCATTAAATTTATGGATTTGGAAATAATCCCTTAAAAAGACTTGAACATTTGTTTATCTGGATCTTAAAATTTGTGCAGTACGTAACTTCTCTGTATCGTATTTTTCCTCAAAAGTTTAATTTGTCAACCACCATTATTTGGTTAAATATCGCCACCTAAATAAAGAGTGGAGGAACCAATAATTGAGAATGCCACACACCCCCGGGTCAAAATACTCAGAACAAGTAACTGAAGATCACGCACCACAGCACCACAAGCAACAAGCTCACAGAAGGGGAACCGCGGACTGTGCGGGTGTGACAAAAAAAATTGTCGGTAGATTAGTCGATTAATAAAAAACACACACCAGAGGCCATGTTGCCTCTTCTCACCTTTTTCACCCCTGACCCATTTTCATGTCTGTTTATATCCTGTGGTCCGCAGACAGATCCTGCTGCAGTCTTTGCCATCGGAGATTTAAAGTCTCAAGATTCTCCTCGTATCTTTGTATTTTTGTTGTACGTTTAAAAATCGTTTCAGACTGAAAAATCCTGTGGTGGCCTCTAGACAAACTTTATTGCGGTCTGCTGAACTTTCTTTGATTTTTCACACCTCTGTTTGACTTGTTGTCTGTGGTCTTTGTCTGTGCTGTGGTGTTGTAGCGTGAGCACTCACTACTCTGCTGCAGTGAGGTTACATCATTCTTCCTTTACACATTCCACATTTCCACATTTGTTTGAGAAATGAATGAACACAAATTCAATAATTTTGTTTTTCTTTGCCGGTAGGTCTATGAAATATTAAGTTTTTATATAAATGATCTTAAAAATGTGTTAAAAAGACTTGAATTTAACTTGAAGAAACCTGTAGGAACCCTGAAAAAGCATGTAAATACTTTAGATGTATATATGAGGGTCTCTCATCACATTTATATTTAAATTCAGTGATCTTCTTACACTTTGTGTATTGTATATCAAGCTGGCCAAAAATATACATGTTTAAAATGAGAAATTTGAATATTTTATACAAATGTTTGTTACTTTCTAAAATTAGTAATGGACTAACAGCACGGCCTCTAAAAATGTGATGATCTACCTTAAGAGGAGAAGGCAGCATTCCAAAAAGCAGTACTTCTTTTGGTAGATTCTTTTGTCTCAGTGAGTCAATGGAACACAATGTCAGCAGAGATTATTCTACTGAATTCAAAACTTTTGCACGTCTGACCAGAAAATGTCTTGTCGAATGCCGAGTTCATACCCATGAGTACTGCATGTGTGTGTAGGTGTATTTTTATTATAATGTATTGGGTGCATTTGTTTGTGATCTAAGGGTGGAATTATTTGTTTGTCTTCTTGAGATCACAACATTAACCTGCCCTGGAATTACAGGTGTAACATTGTGCACTGTCCCTGCGCCAATAAAATATGATCGTAAGTTCATCATATGATACCAGTTAATTACTATTCTAGAGCTGATAACTTAAACACGCCCGTGTGGAACGAGTTTATCAAGGTTATTTTTAACACAGTTGAAGGTGCAATCTGTGCCTTTTAAACACACGTCGCCTGCTGTCTATGAGAAATAGATGGTTGTGTTTGGATTGGACACATAGCACCACAAAATATCTGCAGAAATGGACAAAATGGATGTCTGTTTGATCATATTGATTGGATTAACCTGGACGACTCCTGCAAAAGGTAAATACAGTACTTCCTTCATTCAAACGCTTTTTAGTTTAATGTCATACTGTGAAACGTGAAACATACTAGGAAAAGTCAACCAAAGAAACTTTCACAGTGCATGTTGAAATGTAAAAATGGATGCTGTCCAATCACACGCTAATTTTTAAATCTCTGTACAAAACTTTGTACTCCATAGTTACATGTAAATAGGTGAACTGATCTCCAAACCAGGGTTATACTTTAATTGTGTCATGTATATTTTGTGCTGTTATTGTATGAAGTTGTGTAGACCAAGGATTCTATCTAAAACTAGTTTTGTTTATTCTTTTCCAAAAGGTTTGTCTTTCAAAGGGTTGTCCTCAGCACTTGCTCATGTCAATATAAAAATAAGATCGTTTGGAGAGATCAGCGATGACGTGCTCACTGAAACTATTACACAGGTAAATATATAAGCGATTTTTAGTAATAAAAGTTAAATTACTATTTCTATGATGTCTCTTATTTTACAGTTTTTCCAAGACAAACTTAAGAGCACTGGAATTGTGGCAACAGTAAAATTCATTTCAAACGTAAATGTACTTAAACCAACACCACACAACCAAACTACAGTCTCTGCAACAACAACCCCAACCACTGCAACAATAGCTACAACTACTGCAACAACAGCCACAACTACTGCAACAACAGCCACAACCACTGCAACAACAACCCCAACTACTGCAACAACAGCCACAACTACTGCAACAACAGCCACCACCACAGAGCCTCCAACAACAAACACAACTACTGCAACAACAGGCACCACCACAGAGCCTCCAACAACAAACACAACTACTGCAACAACAGGCACCACCACAGAGCCTCCAACAACAAACACAACTACTGCAACAACAGCCACCACCACAGAGCCTCCAACAACAAACACAACTACTGCAACAACAGGCACCACCACAGAGCCTCCAACAACAAACACAACTACTGCAACAACAGGCACCACAGAGCCTCCAACAACAAACACAACTACTGCAACAACAGCCACCACAGAGCCTCCAACAACAAACACAACTACTGCAACAACAGGCACCACAGAGCCTCCAACAACAAACACAACTACTGCAACAACAGGCACCACAGAGCCTCCGACAACAAACACAACTACTGCAACAACAGGCACCACAGAGCCTCCAACAACAAACACAACTACTGCAACAACAGGCACCACAGAGCCTCCAACAACAAACACAACTACTGCAACAACAGGCACCACAGGGCCTCCAACAACAAACACAACTACTGCAACAACAGGCACCACAGAGCCTCCAACAACAAACACAACTACTGCAACAACAGGCACCACAGAGCCTCCAACAACAAACACAACTACTGCAACAACAGGCACCACCACAGAGCCTCCAACAACAAACACAACTACTGCAACAACAGGCACCACAGAGCCTCCAACAACAAACACAACTACTGCAACAACAGGCACCACAGAGCCTCCAACAACAAACACAACTACTGCAACAACAGGCACCACAGAGCCTCCGACAACAAACACAACTACTGCAACAACAGCCACCACAGAGCCTCCAACAACAAACACAACTACTGCAACAACAGGCACCACCACAGAGCCTCCAACAACAAACACAACTACTGCAACAACAGGCACCACCACAGAGCCTCCAACAACAAACACAACTACTGCAACAACAGGCACCACCACAGAGCCTCCAACAACAAACACAACTACTGCAACAACAGGCACCACCACAGAGCCTCCAACAACAAACACAACTACTGCAACAACAGGCACCACAGAGCCTCCAACAACAAACACAACTACTGCAACAACAGGCACCACAGAGCCTCCAACAACAAACACAACTACTGCAACAACAGCCACCACAGAGCCTCCGACAACAAACACAACTACTGCAACAACAGCCACCACAGAGCCTCCAACAACAAACACAACTACTGCAACAACAGGCACCACAGAGCCTCCAACAACAAACACAACTACTGCAACAACAGGCACCACAGAGCCTCCAACAACAAACACAACTACTGCAACAACAGCCACCACAGAGCCTCCAACAACAAACACAACTACTGCAACAACAGCCACCACAGAGCCTCCAACAACAAACACAACTACTGCAACAACAGGCACCACAGAGCCTCCAACAACAAACACAACTACTGCAACAACAGGCACCACAGAGCCTCCGACAACAAACACAACTACTGCAACAACAGGCACCACCACAGAGCCTCCGACAACAAACACAACTACTGCAACAACAGGCACCACAGAGCCTCCAACAACAAACACAACTACTGCAACAACAGGCACCACAGAGCCTCCAACAACAAACACAACTACTGCAACAACAGGCACCACCACAGAGCCTCCAACAACAAACACAACTACTGCAACAACAGGCACCACCACAGAGCCTCCAACAACAAACACAACTACTGCAACAACAGGCACCACCACAGAGCCTCCAACAACAAACACAACTACTGCAACAACAGGCACCACAGAGCCTCCGACAACAAACACAACTACTGCAACAACAGGCACCACAGGGCCTCCAACAACAAACACAACTACTGCAACAACAGCCACCACAGAGCCTCCGACAACAAACACAACTACTGCAACAACAGCCACCACAGAGCCTCCAACAACAAAGACAACTACTGCAACAACAGCCACCACCACAGAGCCTCCAACAACAAACACAACTACTGCAACAACAGCCACCACAGAGCCTCCAACAACAAACACAACTACTGCAACAACAGCCACCACAGAGCCTCCAACAACAAACACAACTACTGCAACAACAGGCACCACAGAGCCTCCAACAACAAACACAACTACTGCAACAACAGGCACCACAGAGCCTCCGACAACAAACACAACTACTGCAACAACAGGCACCACAGAGCCTCCAACAACAAACACAACTACTGCAACAACAGGCACCACAGAGCCTCCAACAACAAACACAACTACTACAACAACAACACCCACCACAGAGCCTCCGACAACAAACACAACTACTGCAACAACAGGCACCACAGAGCCTCCAACAACAAACACAACTACTGCAACAACAGGCACCACAGAGCCTCCAACAACAAACACAACTACTGCAACAACAGCCACCACAGAGCCTCCAACAACAAACACAACTACTGCAACAACAGGCACCACAGAGCCTCCAACAACAAACACAACTACTGCAACAACAGGCACCACAGAGCCTCCAACAACAAACACAACTACTGCAACAACAGGCACCACAGAGCCTCCAACAACAAACACAACTACTGCAACAACAGCCACCACAGAGCCTCCAACAACAAACACAACTACTGCAACAACAGCCACCACCACAGAGCCTCCGACAACAAACACAACTACTGCAACAACAACCACAACCACAGAGCCTCCAACAACAAACACAACTACTGCAACAACAGCCACCACAGAGCCTCCAACAACAAACACAACTACTGCAACAACAGGCACCACAGAGCCTCCAACAACAAACACAACTACTGCAACAACAGCCACCACAGAGCCTCCAACAACAAACACAACTACTGCAACAACAGCCACCACAGAGCCTCCGACAACAAACACAACTACTGCAACAACAGCCACCACCACAGAGCCTCCGACAACAAACACAACTACTGCAACAACAACCACCACAGAGCCTCCGACAACAAACACAACTACTGCAACAACAACCACCACAGAGCCTCCGACAACAACCACAACTACTGCAACAACAGCCACCACCAGAATGCTCCGAACAACAACCACAACTACTGCAAAAGTGTGTGTAGGTTGTCCCGTAAAATGATAAATTAAAATAACCTTTGATTTATGTGACATTGATGTACTTTTTTGAGTGCAAATTACTTACTTCCTTTGCATCTGCTTCTTTTTGTTAGAACATGCTAAAGAAAATAAATATTACCCATTCTGTTTGTCTCTTGGAGCTATAGTGTGTATTTACACTTTTAATGTGTAGTTGATGTTGGACGAGTTGCTGAAGGAACATGTGAAACTATTTTGATATATTTTTTTCTTCGCTAGATGCCACCAAACTGTCTTTTTCCTGTAACTTCCTATAAGTGCCTACATTTTTGATTGGCTGGATTGATTGACAATTTATTGACATATTACTGTTTTAATATTCAAGAGCTGATCTTTTAAGCAAGTATGTGTGAAACTTGTTTGATGGGTTAGTTTCAGCACAGTTGAAGAAGGTGCATTTAACTTTTGAACAAATGTAGCCTGCTGTATGAGAATGTGCTTGGACTGGCCACACAAAATCTGCTGCAGTGGACAAAATGGATTTCTCTTTGATACTGTTATTTGGATTATCCTTGGTTATTTATTTCTTTAATTAATATGTCTATCAAAACTGGTTTGACAGCCAAACCATAAAAAATGCATGTGTATAATGAACAGTAGTTACCATGTGCCTGAGTGGTGACACTTTTCAGGACAATGTTATCAGTAAATAATGATCAAAAATTAAAAAGTAATAAGATAATTGACTTTTTTTTTTTACACACATTTCATGTATCACTTTAATAAGTCAAATATGATGCCAAATCAAATATTGATTTAATACATTTGTAGACTGACAGTAAGATGGAGGTTTCTAGAAGGTCTGTATGAGATGATTTTTGGACCATGATACCAAATAAAAAAATTAGTCACAAGTTCTCTTATATAAATGTATATGCAGTTTATCAGTCTGTCCAGTGGAATAATGGTGGTGCTAGGCTAGTGCATGTCAATGGCCATAGATAACCTGCCACTAAAAACAGTCTTACCCACTCCACAGTGCATCACAAAAGTTTAGTTTAGCTTTATTTTTGGCAGAGGTGGACTGATATGAGAAAATAGTTCCTCAACGTGCAACGATTCATGCGATGCAAGGTCAGTTTTACTTCAAACATTTTTCTATCAACACAGACGTTCACATGGACAGTCTGGAGTTCTAATAGTTTTTCCTCGGGTCTGTGGAGTGGGTCAGACTGTTTTTAGTGGCAGGACGACTGTGGCCATTGACCTGCACTAGCCTAGCACCAGCAACCTCTGCAAATACAAGAACTGGAGGGAAGATTTAAAAAAAGTGTCTCCACACGTCTCCAACACTCTGGCTCACGAGGAAATGAGGCCCTGTGTCCAAAACTCCAAACTGTCTCATTAACAAGTAAGTTAGCAACTACTTTGACATTTTGTTCAGTAGAGATCAGCTATTCCAGGTCTGAAATTATCCAAATGATTCTAGTGAAGGTGTGTGAAGTTTAAAAACACAATGCAGCACTTCTTGTATTACCACGACATCATAAGGTAGAACAGAGCATTTTGCATTCGAGAGAAGAACTCAGTCCAAATCTGCAGGATTTGTGTGTTAAACATGTGTGAATAAAACAAAACACAACTCCAGGTCTGTTTGTGATGAGAATTCAATTCAATTCAATTAATTTTTGTAGCGCCCAAAATCACAACAACAGTTGCCTCTAAGGGCGTTCCAAGATTTGGATGAGTAAAACATACACACAGACATATCAATACAGGAATAAACAACATTCATGTAAAGCAGCAAATGAAACATCGTCCAGTCATCCCCTGTCCTTAGACCCTCCTTCTCAGCAAGGAAAAACTCCCAAAAACCCAGGAACCTGGGAAAAAAAGAAACCTCAGGGAGAACTACAGTGAAGGAGAGATGCACTCCCATGGACGGACAGGCTATACACTGTAGATGTCCAGGCCTGTGGGCCAGTTCGGTATGGCCACAGCTACCCAGGTGGGGAAGGAGCTGGGGAGGAGCCAGGCGAGGAGGAGGCCAGGCGAGGAGGAGGAGCCCGGGCGAGGAGGAGGGGCTGGGCGAGGAAGAGGAGCCGGGCGAGGAGGAGGAGCCAGGTGAGGAGGAGGAGCCGGGCGAGGAGGAGGAGAGGGGTCCAGCTGCCATCAGGCGTCTGAAAGAGTTCCACTCCACAGGGGGAGTGGGACAGGGAACAACATGTGAATAGCAATGAACGAGCTATAGATGAGAACATAGTAAGTGATGCTGATGAGAAAATAGGAGGAAACAGAGGACAGTGCTCAGGTTGCCACACTTCCCCCAGCTTGTTATCTCCTGCGGCAGCTTATCTTAGTAACATCAACTAAGTAACCTGGTCATAAGCTATTCCGAAGAGGAAGGTTTTAAGCCTGGTCTTAATAAAGAGACTGTGGAGCCTGTTTAACATCAACAGGGAGTTGATTCCATAACACAGGAGCTTGGTAACTAAAGGCTCTCCCCCCCACTGTACTTTTAGACACTCTAGGAACCACTAATAATCCTGCATTCTGAGAGCGAAGTGCTCCATTTGGCTGATAGGGGACAATGGCATCCTGAAGATATGATGGGGCCATACTGTTAAGGCTTTGTATGTCAGGAGGAGAACTTTGAATTTAATTCTAAACTCGACAGGAAGCCAGTGAAGTGATTTTAACACAGGACTGATGTGATCACGTCTTTTAGTTCCTGTTAGGACTCTGGGCGCTGCATTTTGGACCAACTGGAAGCTTCTTAAAGTACCTTTAGCGCAGGCGGTGATCAGAGAATTACAGTAATCTAGTCTGGATGTAACAAATGCATGGATACGTTTTTCAGCATCATTTTTAGGCAAAATATTTCTGATTTTAGTTATGTTTCGCAGGTGAAAATATGCAGTTTTACAAGCTTGGTTTATATGAGCTGTGAATGAGAGATTTTGGTTAAATACGACTCCAAGGTTTTTTACAGTAGAGCTAGAGGCTATACTCACATTGTCAAGTGAGATTATCTGGTCTGACAGAGAATCTCTCTGACCTTTAGGACCGACAACAATGACCTCTGTTTTTTCAGGGTTTAAGAGCAGGTAATTCAGGGTCATCCAGGTTTTGATGTCCTTCACACAGGCACTGAGCTTATCGATTTGATCAGTCTGATTTGGTTTCATTGATAAGTACAGCTGAGTGTCATCAGCATAGCAGTGGAAATTAATGCCATGTTTTCTGATAATGTTACCTAATGGCAACATATACAGAGTAAACAGGATTGGACCAAGCACAGATCCTTGTGGAACACCGCAAGCTACTTTAGAGCAGGGAGAGGTGCACTGGTTTACACTAACAAACTGGTACCTATCTGATAGGTAGGATTTAAACCATTTGAGGGCGGTCCCTCTGACAGCTATGTCACATTCTAACCTCTGCAGTAGAATGTTGTGATCAATGGTGTCAAACGCTGCACTGAGGTCCAGTAGGACCAGGACTGAAGACAGCCCGTTATCAGCAGCTAGTAGCAAATCATTTGTCACTTTAAGCAGAGCAGTTTCTGTGCTGTGGTGAGCTCTGAAACCAGGTGACAAAGCTGTTTCACCACAACTCGTTCCAGAATCTTTGAGAGAAATGGAAGATTCGAGATAGGTCTGTAGTTGGCTAGTTCATCAGGATTTAAGATAGGTTTTTTCAAAAGCGGTTTAATTACAGCATATTTAAAGGACTGAGGAACATAGCCATTTTCTAATGACACATTTATTATTTTATGGATGGAACCTATTATTAGTTGAAGAGCTTCTTTGAGGAGTTTGACTGGAATAGGGTCGAGCAAACAAGTTGATGGTTTGGACGACATGATGACTGAGGTAATCTCCACCTCATCGACAGGAGTAAATTTGTCTAATGCTGTTGGAGGATTTATGTGGGATATTGGTGTTACAGACTGGATTTGCTGAATTTGCTCGGGGCTGATTTTTGGAGTGGCTTCGCTGATCTTGTCTCTAATGGTTGTAATTTTGTAATTGAAGAATTCAAGAAAGTCATCACAACTGAACTTCGAAGGGAGAAGAGACTCAGGGGCAGTGTGCGAGTTTGTCAGCCTGGCTACAGTGCTGAACAGAAATCTGGGGTTGCTTTTGTTTACTTCTATTAGGTTTGAATAGTATCTGGTTTGTGCTTTTCGCAGAGCGGCCTTATAAGAGAGCAGGCAGAGCTTCCATGCCTTCAGAGACTGCTCGGAGCGCGAGCGGCGCCAGAGCTTCTCTGTGCGTCTTACGTGTTGTTTGAGTGATCGCAATTCTGGAGTAAACCAAGGAGCCGGAGGTCTTGGTTTAATGCTTTTCTGTTTTAGCGGAGCTGCAACATCGAGAGCAGATTTTAAGGTGAGCATTGTCCTATCAACAAACTGATCCATGATAATTGGATTAAAGTTGTTCTCATTGTCACATGGCATATCATTTAATACTGGCTCGATTATTTCTTTGAACTCGGCTACCGATTTTTCTGATATTGTTCTTTTCATTATAGTTTTCTCCTGCAGAGCTGGATAATCTTTTATTACGAATTGAAAGGTAATTAAAGAATGGTCAGAGAGTATAGGGTTTTGAGGAAGAACAATTAAATCATTAATCTCAATACCATAAGTTAGGACGAGGTCAAGAGTGTGATTGTGACAGTGAGTCGGCTTGTTCACACTCTGGGTAAAACTGACCCCATCCAGGAGAGCACCAAAAGCACTGCTGAGGCACTCACTGCTGTTATCAACATGAATGTTGAAATCTCCAACTATAACAATCCTTTCCCATTCCAAAACTAAACTTGAAATAAAGTCAGAAAACTCTGTCAGAAACTCGGCATATGGACCAGGAGGTCGGTAGATTGTTATGAATATAACAGCTTTCTGGTTTTTCCAGTTGGTGCACGTAATAGATAGTGCGAGGCTTTCAAAGGAGCGGAATGTATAATTAGATTTGAGGCTGAGAATTAGGCTGGAGTGAGAAATGACGGCCACACCACCACCTCGACCAGTGCTCCTGGCACTTTGAAAGTTCATGTGACTTGGAGGTGTAGATTCGTTTAGTCTAACATAATCATTTTCCTGAAGCCATGTTTCAGTTAGAGCTAGAAGATCAATATTAAAGTCGCCAATTAATTCATTTATTAAAAGAGATTTAGAGGAGAGGGACCTGATGTTTAGCAGTCCACATTTTACACACTTATCATTTTGTTTATTTGCAGCACATGTATTTATTTTTATTAAGTTATGAGATCTGACGCCTTTCCTATCAGAGTTTAGTTGAGTTTTATTTGTGCTTTTTACACACTTATTTTGTTTATTTGCGATGCATGTATTTATTTTTATTAAGTTAGGAGATCTGATGCCTTTCCTATCAGAGTTTAGCTGTGTTTTATTTGTGCTTTTTGTGCGTGGGACATACACAGCCTCAGCCAGTCTGGGAGAATTGTTCATGCAGGGTGGCTCAGAGGAGGCCCCTGTACGTGGGGCACACACAGTCTCAGCCTGTTTGGAGCTGTTCTCGCTAACAGAGCAGTGCCTCACTAGTCTACTCTGCTCCCTAGCGTCACTGACACTCCCTGAGCTATTCTGTGTGCTAGTCTTACCTGATGGTCATCTAAGACAACATTATAGCATACAGTAGATCAGAAAATAATGTAATATTGACCCTTTAATGTAGCCAATAAAAGGTATTTTGAATATTTTTAGTCTCAAAGTGAGGAGTTCATTCATCCTGATCGGATACTAGAACTAAAACAGAATGCAAACATGATCAGCATTGCAAATAGTTTTGCAGTTTGACAAACAGCATCGGCTTTCTCTCTGTGCTAATGACGACAAAAGATGTTAAATCTACCTGGAGATAGAGTACAACACTTGGTTTTTCATGCAAAATATAAAGGCTCTCAAATGTTGTGGAATAAATTCAAGTGGCAGTAGTTAAAGATGCACTGATCCAGCTTTTTCAGCTCTGATACCGATTCCGATACTGTAGCTTTAAGCATCTGCTGATCCGATATTAACAGATACCAATGCAGAGACTGGGAACAAAAATTAAATAAGACAAAACTGATCCAAATGTGTTATGGAGCTGTTATTTATCTCTGAAGTAACTACAGAACAGCTTAGAATAAATCCAATGAACTTGCTCGACATGATTCTGATTTTTTTTTTCTCGCTATTTTGTCTGTCAGAAAAAATCCTGTTCATAACATCGAGCCTGGCTTCAGATTTGCCCCTGTGACTGTGGCATCGTGAGCCTCATTTGAGCGACGCTAAACGCTATGGGTGACGTCACGCTCACTTATTCCACTTCTTTTATAC
The DNA here is from genome assembly GCA_034769755.1 of Odontamblyopus lacepedii. Classification (NCBI taxonomy): domain Eukaryota; kingdom Metazoa; phylum Chordata; class Actinopteri; order Gobiiformes; family Gobiidae; genus Odontamblyopus; species Odontamblyopus lacepedii. The sequence goes on from CM068350.1 coordinate 38,246,374, forward strand.
AGTCTGTGGTCGAACTGCTAGTATTGTTGTAGGGAGTATTATAGGCCTGAGCTGTTAGTGTGTTATTTCTATCTTTATATATTTACGCAGAGAATCGCTTACACAGTGATTCTTGAAACGTTTTATTCACTTACAATCATTTTCTCTTAATTTCTTACATGAAGACAACATTAATCCTTTAAAACCAGCAACTCATCATGGCAAATAAACGTTCATTTTGGAGATGTGACGGAAATGCAATCACAAACACAATCTCAAAAATGTGCAATAGAATAAACATGTGGCGGACATGTGTGTCACTAATCTCTCACATTGAATCACAGCAAAACGTGACAGTTTCGGTGTTTTAATGCAAAATACTCAATGTCACGACAATAAAAGCACTGACAGGATTTTGAGCGTTAAAAAACTATAATCCCAAACCATAAGGTGAGAGGAAAGGGTTCACATTTCATATTTAGCCCTAAAAGTGCTCATTTCTACACATGTAGGTGTCGTAAAGTCACGGAAGATTCACTTTAGGTCCTGAAAAAGTCCTGGAAAAGTTTTGAAACTTTGTCAGTGAAAAAGCGGGAACCTGCAGAGAGAATTATTATATTTCTGAACAATAAAAACACCTGTAATGAATAAATGCTCGATCGATGTGTTTAATGTCATACGATGGAACATTCCAGGAAAAGCAAAAACATCTCTACCAGAAAAGTCACACAGTGCATCTTTAAGTTAATAGTTTTAAGTTTTAATAGAAAACCAATCTTCTGCCAGAGCACCTTTTGTATTGAGAAATTGGATCTTTTTGTGGCCCTTTTAAATCGTATTAAAATCAGTTTCGTCGGACATAAAAGTCAGTGTAATATCTCAAACACACGGAGGTTTTCCCATTAATTTTCAGCTCGTCCGGATCTTAAACTGTAAACAGCAGCTTTGTTACACCAGCCGGGGGAATTACACTTCCTGTTGTCAGACGTAAACAAACGTAATGACTAATTAAACTTTTGAATGTGATGTATTAAAGACAGTGGAGAGGAAACGGCTTAAAACACATTACAAAACTGATGAGACTAAAAACATGGAAACGGCTGAATGATTAGACTTGGACAAACTACGAGAAACAGCTCAAAAAGAACATAAAAACAGTTTGTAATTACAGTTTTAATCATATTCTGTCTGTCTGTGTCCTATAAAAATCTGCTAACCTGCTAATTTGATAAAAGAAAAGGAAAGAACCGGGGAAGGAAAAGAAAATACCTTTAAAATTATGCTTTAAGATTGCAGGTAAAAGTAAAATAAATGAAAATAATATGAGTTAAGTATAGTGACTAAACGTTTTTATTAAAATGAAAACAAAAAGAACGGAAAATGTAATTATGAATAGGCCAAAATATAAATATAAGTTTATTTTTATTTACTTAAATATGTGTGTTTGGGGAGAGGGGGTGGGTTTGGGGTGGAAATCTTTGTACTTTTATGTTTGTTTTATATTTTTTGTGTCTTGTTTCCTAGTCTGTTTTCTTTAATAAAAAACAAAAAAACTAAAATCTGCTCACCCTGTAGTTTAAGCCGCACATATTTGTAGTACAATTCTGCCTTTCATGAAACATTGAAGTAAAAAATTATATTAAAAAAGTAGTTTTCATAGATACATAATGTAATTGTATTGTTGACCCTGTAGTTTAAACGTGTTCAGAAATGTGGGGGATTCTTCTATTAGTTTGGCTCTTCCTATTTCTTTTAATGCTTTTTGACCTGAATTTGAAGACATAAACATAAAGTGAATGTACAGTGTGACTTTATGAACTTTCTAAGCAACTTTTATGGACTTTATGGACCTTCGATGTCATTTTTAAGTAAGTTTATCTTTGCAGAATAAAGTGACAAATCATTCGAAGACGCCTCATTTATTTGGTTTTCTATGTTCTAGTATTGGGGCATTTTCATGTGTCTTGAGCAACCTCTAAATATGAATTAATTGGCATTAAATTTGGACCCAAATATTCAGGAGATATGGAAGCAAATGGAGGGCTCTAATCTAGAGAATCTAACAAAAAAACAATCTTTGGACTCCCGTAGTATCGATACTGTTTCTGTTTATTCGCTGTTCGTTTATTTGCTGGAAATGGACAAATTTTGCATTTTTAAGTAACTTTTTATGGAGTTTCTAAGCAACTTTTATGGACTTATGGAGGAGTTGTGGAGTAATTAAAGATTAAAATGACAAATGACGCCTTAGTTGATTCACTATGTTTTAGTCCAGGGCAATTTTCAAGTGTCTTGAGCAACCTATAAATATTAATTAATTTGCATAAAATTTGGGCCCAAATACAGAACCAAAGGCAGGGCTCTAATATAGACAATCTAAAAAAATAAATAAATAAATTGGACCTCCCTAGGATCCATCTATACTGTTTCTGTTTATCTCTTTTACCCTCTCTCCCTCTCTTCTCTCCTCCATCTCCTTCCGTAGTGTGAACATTTGTCATTCTGTATAGTTTTGTCGATACATTATCTGACATGAGCTGTAATCCAAATGTGTATCCACTAGGGTGCTCAAAGTATGGGAAAAAATAAAGTTCAGATAGTTCAGATAACCTCGATTAGAACCCTGCATTAGGTTTTAGGATCCAAAAGACGATTTAGGAAGAACTTTGGAAGAAAAAGGAGATGTTTTAGAGGTTGCTCAAGCTGCAGGAAGTTTCCTGGAAATGGACTAATTTTGCATTTTCAAGTCACTTTATGGACTTTATGAACTTTCTAAGCAACTTTTATAGACTCTCTAAGTAACTAAGGAAGTGCAAGTTTCAGTTTGTGTTTGCAGAATAAAATGATACATTATTTGAAGACACCTTATTTATTTGGTTCACTATGTTACAGTAAAGGGCAATTATCATGTGCAACCTCTTAATACGAATTAATTAGCATAAAATTTGGATGTAAATATTTAGGAGATATGGAGCCAAATGCAGAGTTCTAATCTAGAGAATCTAAAAAAAAATCTGTGGACTCCCGTAGTATCCATGCATACTGTTTCTGTTTATTCGCTTTTTGTTTATTTGCTGGAAATTGACTAACTTTGCATTTTCAAGTAACTTTTTATGGACTTTATGGAGTTCCTAAGCAACTTTTATGGACTTAGTATAGAGTTGTGGAGTAATTTGCAAGTTTGTCTTTGCAGATTAAAATGACAAATTATTCGAGGATGCCTGAATTAGTCGGTTCATAGGGACATTTTCAAGTGTTTTGAGCAACCTCTAAATAGGAATTAATTTGCATAAAATTTGGAGCCGGCCGGAGGAGCTGGAGGAAGTGGCTGGGGAGAGGAAGCTTGGGAGCTCCTGCTTAGACTGCTGCCCCCGCGACCCGGCCCCGGATAAGCGGAAGAAGATGGATGGATGGATGGATGTAAAATTTGGAGCCAAATATTTTGGCGTTAACCAAAAGTTTTCAACATAGTTTTAGTAGTAAAGTAGTTGATACATGATCTGACATTAGCTGCAATCCAAATGCATATGTTTCTTTTTATTCTATCCCTCTCTATTATCCTCTCTCCCTTTTTCCCCCTCTTAAAAATAGGCATTAACCAAAATTTTCATATACTTTTGTCAGTGCATTATCTGACATTAGCTGCAGTCCAAATGTGCATCATTAGTGTGATCCAAGAATCAGGAGATGTCGCTCAAGCTGCAGGAAGTTTCCTGGAAACTGACAAATTTTGTGTCTTCAAGTAACTTTTTATGAACTTTCAAAATAATCTTTATGCAAGTTTCAGTTGATGTTTGCAGAATAACATGACAAATTAGTCGAATGCGCTTTATTTATTTGGTTCACTGTGTTATAGTACAGGGCAACTTTCAAGTGTCTTGAACCTATAAATATTAATTCATTTGCATAAAGATGGATATGGCCACACATGGAACCAAATGCAGGGTTCTAATCTAGAGAATCTAAAAAAAATAATGTTTGGACCTCCCTAGTATCCATCTATACTGTTTCTGTTTACTCCATCTCTTCCTCTAGCCTCCTTTACTCTCCTATTACCCTCTTTCCCAACTTCTCTCCTCCATCTACAGTACTCCCTCCTTCCATGGTGTGAAAAACACACATTAATTAAAAGTTTTCTATATAGTTTTGTCAATACATTATCTGATATTAGCTGCCATCCAAATGCATATCCATCTATCTCTTCCTCTCTCCCACATCCCTCTCTTTTTCCCCCCTCCTCTTCTCCGTCTACTCCCTCCTTCCACGGTGTGAAAAACACACATTAACCGAAAGTTTTCTACACAGTTTTGTCATTACATTATCTGATATTAGCTGCCATCCCTTTCTGTTTATTCCATCTCTTCCTCTCTCCTCCATTACCTCTCTCTCCCTCTTCTCTCCTCCGTCTACTCCCTCCTTCCGTAGCGTGAACGTTTGTCACTAACCGAAAGTTTTCCGTCCAGTTTTATCGATACATTACCTGGCAATTATCCGCTGTCCAAACGCGTGTCCTCCTGTGTCGTTTCCTGTTTATTCCCTCTCTCTCCCCCCCATCCCTCTCTATTACCCCCTTCCTCCCCCTCTTCCTCCCCCCTCTCCTCCGTCGTGTCGTCGCGCCTGCTCCCCACCTATCTGCTCGGCTACATCTCCGCGATGCTGTAATTTCCTGGCCCCGGTTTGATGTTTATTGTGCGGCTGAAATTGAAAATGGTCTGTAATGGAGAGAGCCTCACAAACCCAGGGACCAATTCACAATCTAAATGACTTGCTTCTTTTCAATGGCATGCACTGGGAGCCCCTTTGTGCCGCCTCGTACCTAATCAACCCCTACTGTGACCCCTGGCTCTCGGGGGCCGCTGTCGAATTAATGATAAAATCGTTTCTTCAAACAATTATTCGACCTGAAATGGCTGTCCATTTTATTCTGAAAATTAAAGAATGTGAAATTAATTTTTTTTTTTTTCCCTCCAGCTCCGCCGCGTTGTAGCAGCGGCACTTATGGCTCAACTTTGACCCCTCGACTCTTGATTTCATATGAAAGAGAGCGCGTCTACTTTATCTACTTTCCGTGGAGTTTTTTTCTCCTTTTTTTTTTTCTTTTTTTTTGGATGTTGTTGCAAATAGCTGTGTGCAGTGTCAAAGTGGCAAGGCTTCATCTCTCTTGTGGGCTTTCTGTCTGGGCGGTTTTATCTGCTAACTGGCTGCCGCCTGTCTCACACTTCTGACTTAATAAACTTTTTCAGTGTAATCAAAAAAATATTGGATAAAACATTTGAACCCACTTACCCATATTTACATTTGGAGATGACACAAAGTGAATGCGATAACGCCGTATCTGCCGAATGAGGCTCAAGGCTGCGGTTTGGGGAGATTATTCCTGGCCTCCATCAGAAAAGGTTCAAACGGGCTTTACTGTAAACCGCCGCTGCCATGACGACTGAGGCGCGAGTCGCATGTTCGGGAGCGAAGATGAATAACAGGTTCAGCGCGTTTAGCCCTCGCATCGGCTTCTGGTCTGTTCAAAAACACCTCATTTTAAAACCGTTTGCTTTTGTGAGTTTGTTCCCGAAGACAAAAAGGTTGCGGACTTATCGGACCCTCTAGACGCGCCACACCGCAAGCGCCATTCTTTAACGCCGCTGGTGAAAAGCTGCGATTGTAGCCGCAGATGCCCCGGGGCAGACTGAGGCCGGGCCCCTCTGACCACCACCAGTGTCCCGTTACACCCACATTCATGCTGGAGGTGGAGGGGAAGTGTCTGGGAGGAAACGATGGCAGAATTTGACTCTATTCACGCTTGCGTCACAAACCAGGGAGACGTTTGGAAACATAAGATGACAACTTCCGGTGTGGTTCTGTTCACCTGCATAAGAATATTGTAATAAGTATCGTACCGTGAGATGTTTATGGTGAAAATATCGTACAGAGAGATTTGGATATCGTTCCATCCCTAATCCCCTGACAGTCTGAAATTGTCGGTAGATTTTCAAACTTTTTGTCGAGACATAAAAAAACATTTTCTCAATAATCAGCTGTGCCAAAATTGTCCCTAATGCTGTCGCTGTGTATTTGTATTGAGTATTTTTAATATTAATATTTTAATATAGTGACCATTTTAGTAAATGGATTTTTATATGAAATAGGAATAGAAGTAAGTATTTTTTTTAATAATTGAGCTAATGGTAAAAGTTGTGATTTGTTGTACTGGTCCAGAGCGTCTCTTCTCTTGTTTTTGTACATTGTTCCTGACAAATAAATAATAAACTAAACTAAACTAATGATAACAAATGTTGTGCCAAATGACAAAGCATTTTATAATGTCAGTCTTGTTATTATGTAGAATATCGTAATATCGTGAACTTTCCTGCAATATCACAATAAATATCGTACCGTGAGGTTCATACTGTGACGATATTGTATCGTGAGACTTGGATATAGTTACAGCCCTAGTAAATACCGCTGAGAATAAAAGGACGATCTGGCAGTGGCAGCAGGAGCCGGTTCGTTGTACTGGAGAAGTTGACGGTTGATAGACTCACGCTTACGTCATGAACCAGGAGGACGTTTGGATGAGGTGACGAGTTCTGATGGGCCTCTGTTCACGGGAGTAAGTCTGACAAAATGGAGGAAAAATGGGGAAATGTCCCAGTTTTCATCATCTCCATGTCAGTGTAGCGTTCGATATGTTCGGCTCATAACCATAACTCAGTTTTCATCATTTCTCCACTGACACACAACATCCTCTGAGTTCAGTTTCAGCTACTTCCCTCTGCTCAGAGGGTTTTAGTCCCAAGATCAAGAACAAATTATTTTAAAAGGAGTTTCGTTCCAGGTGCCATTGTATTTATCAATAAATTGTAATCTATTTATTTATCATGTTTTTGATTTAGTTCATATTTATTGTGATTTTTTATTATTAAGTGAGATTAATTTATTTATTTATGGAACAAAACCATTCTGCACTGGAGCACAGTAACACTTTATTTGTAATTGTGTTTTTATTTGTGTTCATTGTGTTCAGTGTGGATGAATGATATAAGAAATGTGGGACCAGCCTCTCAAATCTGCAAAACAAATTTACCTACAAGTACGAATAAAGCGACCAAACCTAACACAACTCTGAGTGCACTGGGTACATGCGATTAGAAGAGACGAGAGTGACACATTCCAGATGATTCCAAACAGCGAATACGTCTGCAGTCTTTATTTTACCAACGATCACATTTACTTCAGTGGGTTTGATCTGATATTGGTGCAGATCCTAAAAATCCTAATGATCAGCAGGGACATAACAATAATGTAAATCTGGTGGTATCGTATCATCAAAGGTCTCACAATAATATCGTGGACCATCACAATATATCGAATCCCAAGTCTCTTTGCTTAAATGAACAGTTCTGATGCAGAAATAGCTAAAAAAAACAGAGGGAACTACATAGACCATGATCCTTTGCTCCGTTTCAGTGCAGACGACATGAAGAAATAACTGTTCTAAGCACTTTTACATCTTCATTCTTTGGATTAAGTCTTGTGAAGCATTTTTAGAGGAAAAAGGAGCAGATTCACACAAAATATTGCAGTAAATATGATACGGTGAGATGTTTATGGTGAAAATATCGTACAGAGAGATTTGGATTACACCCCTAATCCCCTGACAGTCTGAAATTGTCGGTAGATTTTGAAACTTTTTCTTGAGACATTAACAGAATCAGCTGTGCCAACATTGGCCCTAATGCTGTGTTTACTTTTATTGTGTATTGCTCGCTGTGTATTTGTATTGCGTATTCTTAATTTTGATCAATTTGTGTGTAGTGACCCTTTTAGTAAATGTATTTTTATATGAAATAGGAATAGAAGTAAGTTTTTTTTATAAATGAGCAAATGGTAAAAGTTGTGATTTGTTGTACTGGTCCAGAGCGTCTCTTCTCTTTGTGAAATTGTTTTTGTACATTGTTCCTGACAAATAAATAATAAACTAAACTAAACTAATGATAATAAATGTTGTGCTAAATGACTGGGCGAAGCGTTTTATAATGTCAGTCTTGTTATTATGTAGAATATCGTAATATCGTGAGCTTTCCCACGATATCGCGATAATTATCGTACGGTGAGATTCATCCCGTGACAGTATCGTATCGTGAGACTTGGATATCGTTACAGCCCTAATGATGACGTTATGGATCATAAATTTAGATATTTCTTTCAAGAAATGTGAATCTCATAAATGAACGTAGGCTCTGTCCTCCATCTGAAATTATAACTGTTCAGTTCTGTGTAGCTCGACTCTTTACGGTTCATCACAAACCGTAAACCTCACACACGCCACTGTGAACTTTACACACATGTGGACAGACTCACTCACTGGGTTCTGCTCATTTGTCAGGGTTTTCCGCTTCTGCTCCCATCGTATCTCTGAATATTTTCAACCCAGAGCGGCTGGACTGTTCTTTACGCTCTCAACAATCACCACTGCTGTCTGTAAGTGTTTGCACAGAAGCTGATAAAGTGGCATTTCAATATTCTGCCCCCACCACATGGAACAATTTACAAAAAGACTGAAAGTTAAAAGAACTGGTTCCAGTAGGACAGTTTAAACCACATGTGTCAAACATGCGGCCCGGGGGCCAGATCCGGCCCTCCAAGACCTTTAATCTGGCCCTCGGCTGATTTTTCTATTAAAATACTTAAAATTTTCAGATTTTTCTGTTAATTTTCTGCACTGTTTAGCATAGCAGCGTCTCCGGGGTTTCTGTGCGTTGCGACTCCCACCAGAGCAGCACAAATGAAGACTTTCCTCTTTCCAAACGCTCTTAAAGGACGATCGTTTTGACTGTCGACCGTGACCCTCATCAGCAAAATGTCAAAAAATGAGAAAAGCAGATGCTGAGTTCAGGATTTCCCAAGAAAAATAGTCTAATTCTTATTTGTTGACAGAGGTGAATGGGAAATCTGTGCTCAGTGTGTTTGGAACAAGTGGCGTTGTTCAAGGAATATAATCTTAAACACCACTACGAGACACGGAGAAAAATACAATAACTTGAAGAGAGAACTGAGTTTTCTGATCCGGCCCTTTTGGGATCAAAGTAGGTTGCATATGGCCCCCGGACCAAAATGAGTTTGACACCCCTGGTTTAAACTATTGCTCAAAGGTTTGCAAATGTTTTAAATAGTCTTATGTAATTGTTGCTTGTAAATGTCTCCTGTAATATTCTGAATTGTTGTTGCGCCTGGGCTCCCTTGAAAAAGAGATTCGTGATCATAATGGGACTTTCCTGGTTAAATAAAAGTTAAATATGAATAAATATCACGTCATAAAATTCTTAAACGTGAACACTAACTATTGAACCATGGACCTTTTTGCAGCACTGGGTAATAATTATTTTCTCAAAAGTGTTTAAACTCTTTACACTTTTGCCCTCTGTTGTCCAGTGTGTCCCCTCCCTCGCTCCTGATGCATGCTGGGATGGATAGACTTAAACAGCAGATTGTACAAATGGATTGAGGCGATGATGACGCGCTCTCTCTTTCTCTTTCTGTCCTCTTTCTTTCTCCTCTCTCTCTCTCTCTCGCTGTGTTTCTCTTTCGCTTCTCCTATATCGCTCTACTGTATATACATCTATAATTTCTCTCTCCCGTCGGTCTTTCCCTCCGTCCTTCCCTCTCTTCTTCACCCCCTCCTCCCTCCCTCATCCCCCCGTGTCCGTCAAACACCACTTGATTACCGCCTGTGTATTTATCCTCATCACTCCATCATTACGGCCAGCTCTCCTCTCCTAAGCCTGAGACAATAGCTCCGTCTGAAAAGCTCTTATTGAACTGAAGCTTCCCCGGTTTGGGCCTGGGTCTAGTGCTCCGTGATTACCCCTCCATTGATTCCTCTTCACGAGACCATTTCTTCACCTCCCGCCGATCGCTAAGAGGTTTATTATAATTCCCACTCACCTCCGCGGCGCCCGAGCCTCCGTCGCGGCTAGCTGCAGATATTATTGACTTGTTGATGGCGACGTGGTCGGAGAGACTCGAGCTTCACTGTGTTTTTTTAGCGCACCTGGATGATATCGAAGAGATTTCAGCTTACGGCAATCCCGCCACGCTCGAAACTTTGAAAAAGACCTGCTTTTTATTCGATCGCGCGCAAACTTTAAAGGTGAGATTGGGGACGCTTGAAAGTTTGGAAAGTCTGTCACAAAAGAGGCCTTACGTGAACCCACAAAGTTGTCTCGTAGCTACGGTTAAGTTTTTTGCTCAAATATGTGATCTTGGACGCAAATAAAACGGGAAAACTTTTCGGTTTGGTTGATTTTAAAGGTCCTATATTATGCAAAATTGACTTTTCTCATGAGTTTTAAGCCAGAAAAACCCGTGTGAATGAAACAAAACACAACTCCAGGTCTGTTTGTGATGAGGAAACATTATAAAATAGATCAGAAAACAGCGTCACATGGGCCCTTAAAGAGTAAAAATACATTGTAAGGTTCAGTTTCGGTCTCTTTCACTTCAGTTCAAATACACATTATTGTTTTGTTAAAGAACTGAGCTGAAGCCGAGTGTTGGTCTAAACCTCCACATACTCAAGTTCTGAAGGACTTGTTCTGTCTGTACATTCACTGCACTTGTGATTTAAAGCTTTATACATTCCTGAACTGCGCCTGACCTTAGATCGTCAATTATTGAATGAAGATATAACTATAAAATAACTGAGAACTATTTGTCTTGGTTGTAGAGTTCAGGTTGTACTCGGGGCTTTCTTAAAGATCCTCAATTACGCAAAACTGACTCTTGTGAACTTATAGCCGTGTTCGACTTGTGTTTTGTTTCATTCACACATGTTTGAGCAACTCTTTACTATCAGTTTGTCTGCATCTCCAAAGCTCAAAACGCTCTGTTCCACCTTGTGATGTCACGAAGCGGTAGTTTTCAAGCGAACAGCTCCTTTTACCTTTAGTTCAGTCGCTCGGGGCCTTTCTGGGTGGAGTTTGCATGTTCTCCCCGTGTCTGGTGAGTTTCCTCTGGGCTCCGGTTTCCCCCATCAACCCAAAACACCTGCCGTAGGCGTGAGAGTGGAGTGTGCGTGAGTGATGGTGGTGATCGGAGGGACTGATGGCGCTTGATTGGATTGGCAGCCGTGGTTCCGTCAGTCTGTCCCAGGGCAGCTGAGGCTACAACAGTAGTTTACGGTCTGGAGTGAATGAAAAATGCTCTGTAAATGATGCTAAATGAAGCGCTTTAGAAATAAACACTTACTTTACTTACCACATGGCATCACGAGGTAGAGTTTTTTCTGTTGGAGCGAAGAACTCCTAAATATTCAGAGTTTATGTGTTGGACCCTTTAAGTTAGTCTTTTAAGTCACTTTCGAAATGACTGAGTGAAAGTGTCCATTTGAAATACATGTCTTCAGCTCTTAAATTTAGCTATTAGAACTCAAATCTCATATTTGAGTCTGCCTTTGGACTCGCATGTCATCAGGTTTTTGACCATGTGAAGTCCAAAAACGCAGATGGCAGAACTTGTTTTCTCTCCTGGTTGAAAAAGTCTGTTAGATCTGCCATTTCTGAGGATTTTAAAGTGGCATTCGTGGCTTTCTTCATCTTAATAGTTAAATTCTGCATATTGAACTCAGACTGCTGTGATGCTGCATTTTAATATAAATTATTTTATCGATTGCAAACCCAAACGTAAAAAAATGTTTCCGTGTATTTGAGCAAAATGTGTCTTTCCCCGGTACAGATATAACTACAGGGTGTCCCAAAACATTTCGCAGGCCAATAATTTTGGCAATTCTTGTAGAAATAACCTCACATTTTCACAGAATGTGTAGAAACAGATCAAGATTTTATATTCAATGTAATTAAATGTAAAGGGCAAAAAATAATCTGGCAGATCAACATCAGAAGAGAAGAACAGGAGTGAACAGCTCAACCTGAAAACATTAAATATAAACTCTTGATCCGTTTCTATAAAAGAAAATTTTAGGTTATTTCAACAAAGAATCGCCAAAATTATTATTATTTTGGAACACCCTGTATGAAGTGTTTTTTTTGCGTGGTTGGTCTTAACACCAAACTTCTCCCAAACTGCGGTGTAACGATTTCCCTCCTCGCTGTAATCCTCTGATCCAACATTCCTTCCCCAAACGACCGAACTGCCGTGCACTATTTATAGACAGTTTTCATGTCCAAATGAGCGCTCTCTTGTGTGTTCTGGTTTCGCCCGTTGCCAAGAGGCTCTTTTCCCATCCCTTGATCCGGAACAATGTCTCCAGTCACTCCGAGCTTCCACGCAGAACCCCCCACCCCCCCGCTCCCGATGCCAGCCCCGACCCACTCCACAACTGAAAGCAACGCCGAAGAATAGGCCAATGTCTGACTCGAGCGAAGGCAGTGATGGATAACGAGCGGGCAATAAACAATAATACCGTTTATCGTGATAAAAAAGGGCGGATAATAATTGTTTGTGGCGCGTTTGATCTGATCGTGATCATCGGCGACAAAAAGAATCGCCATTTTATCGCCAGAACGTCCAGAAAAAAGCATTAAGTTCTCTGCTCGATCACTGTTGTTTTCGGTTATAACAAAGTACATAAACAGTCATTTAAACATGGAACTTATTTACTATAATATTATAATGATAAATATTCATATCCAAAACATTTTGAACTCTCAGCAACTCTAATAATAATCATGATATTATCGTTAATCGCAATTATTTAGGCCATTTTCAACATGGCCCCATGCTCAGCAGTGGATGAAGCACTTTTTGGAAGTAAAAGTGCAGATTACTCAAGTAAAAGTAAAAGTATCGCATGTAAAAATAGACTTCAGTAGTACCGAAGTGCCTGTTTAGTTCCTTCTGACCTCTTGTATGTAGCTGAGATTCTTGATGACTTATTTTCTCTTTTATTTGTATCGTTTTGACACCAGTCTCTTGCTATTTTAGTTACTTATTTCGAATTTATTATGACCATTTATATTTTTTACTGATTGTGTCCATATAATTTCCCCTGTGGATCAATGAAGCTTGTCTAAGTCTACTTCTAGACGTGTTTTGCAGAGATTTTTAGAATTAAAAAAGCAAACGTAGTAATTTTGATAAAGATTTTCGACGATTTTACGTGGTTTAGTTGATTTCTTAATGTTTCTGTTTTTGTGTTTTTGTGTATTTGCTCACAGTTGGGTCGTGCGTACTGCGGCGTTGTTGATTTGCCCTCGTTTCCTCAAATTTCATAACTCGCATTAATAAAAGATGAGAGTCTTGCCTTTTACGTGCAATTTATTTCATGTTTTTATGCGCTTCAGAGGCTGAGATGTGAATTCATTCATTCATAAACATTGACAATTCTTCAAAAGTTCATAGTTGATAAGGACCTTTACCCTAGAATCGCGAAGTGTTTATAGGCGTTTGTTTAATTTGGGTTATCTCAAATTAAAATGGCTAAAAGAAGTTTGTAATTTCAGCCAGTCTGACACCATAAAGAAAAGTACTTTTTACTTTTCAGTCCAGATCTAAAATGCACTGCAGCAGGAAGTACAGATTCCTGCTCTCAAATGTAGTGAAGTAAGAATAAAAAGCAGCGTTTGTGCAGTTTTTTATTGTGAAAATCTGGTCACCCTATGTCAGATAGTTCAGCTCAACTTTCAAGGCAGATTCATGAGTACAAAAAGGTGCTCGACTCCCAAAAAGTTACACAGTGCACCTTTATCTGCAATATAGACAGTCAGAAATGCGAGAAAAAACACATTTGTTTTCCAAATTCAACTCAGTTCAAACGTGTAACTTTTCTGGCGGAAGGTCCATCAAATGTTATTGCTTTGTCTGGAATGTTTCGCAGTACGGCATTAAACCTTCCTATCTTCATGGAGACCAAACCAGACCAAGTTACGGGTCAGATCTGTGGAGAGGCGACGCCGCTCACAGTCAGAATGTTTGTTTTTCTAGGTATTTTTGAGCTATAAAACCACCTGTAACTGAATAAATGTAAAGTAGAGCTGTTTAATGTCACACTGTGGGACATTCCAGTCAGAGTAATCACATCGCCATAGAAACAAGCAGAAAATCAGTACGGAAAATCAGTTGGACGAGCGTTTGTCCACTGATCCAAACGTTGGCGGTTGGAATCCCATAAACGTCAATGGCTGAGCGGTCAAATCCACTGACCCACAGGTTACGGGTGCGATTCCTGCTACAGATTAACGCTGTCGTTGTGTCCTTGGGCAAGACACTTAACCCACCTCGCCCACAGTGTCTGCGTACACTGGTGTGTGAATGTGTGTGTGTGAATGGGTGAGTGGGTCCTTGTTGTAAAGCGCTTTGAGCCTCGAAGGTGGGAAAACCGCTGTATAAAAAACGTGACCATTGACCATTTACCGTCCCAAACCGAAAAGTTACACAGCGCAGCTTTACGTAATGACCTCAATTTGACCTGTAACTTTGTCCAGTTTGCTCTCCTCCGTTTTAATAGAAAGGTTTAATCCCGTAGCGTGAAACATTCCGGACGAAGCAGTGACGTCTCCACGGGGAGAAAAGCGTTGGACCTGGAGCCTCCACCAGAAAAGCTACACAATGCGCCTTTAAATAAAATAAGCAAACACGGCGCGGCCCTCTCACAACTCACGCGGTGTTAAAAGCCAGAGAGTAAAAGTGGGTTTGACAAGCTCTTGGAAAGCTTTCTCCAAACATCTCATGAATAACAAGTGGAAGAGGCCAAGTTCTGCTCCGCTCCCGTCGACTTCCTCAACTGTGGCGTTCATTAGGGAAATATTTGTGCCGGTTACAAAGGTGGAAAGCGTAGCAGTGAAACAGGGCAAGAAATAGCACCGGATACAACTTAAAGGGTGAGTGAAGAGAGAAAAAATAAGAAAGAAAGAAAGAAAGAAAGAGAGGAACCACCAAAGCAGAGCAAAGAAGTCAAAAAGAAAACGCTATGAAAACGGCGTTAACAAGTCGTGCGCGTTCGCTCATTATTCCGCACAAACAAAATGGAAGTCAGCAGTTTGCGGATGAAATGAGCGCGCGAGCGGGAAAAAAAAAACGGCGCTTATCTCCCGTTCGGCGCCACGGTGACGGACTGAAAAGTGGAGCAAGTATTTACGTTTAGCATTTGAACAGGACCAAATTAGATGCGCGTTACCGTAGCGACGCTGTATTAAAGATTCGCCGGGCTATTAAGGAATCGGAGAGTGGTCAGCAGCTGCGGGGTGGGTGGGCAACGCTGAAAGGAGGGGGTTTTTTTCGGCAAAGTTAAGTGTGAAAAGTAAATACAGTAGGTTTAAAGGGTTTTATATTATGTTAATTTCTGATCTGTGTTATTTATAATGTTGTTTTCTCATCAAAAACAGACCCGGAGTTGTGTTTCGTTTCATTCACACGTGTTTGACGCTAGATACTAAAAACACAGGACGATATATTGCGATTTATCAGTTATTACTTCTAATGATATAGTTATGAACACCTTCACAAGCACAAAACTGTATTACATTCATTTATTTCTTTTTAAATAATGAGAACAGTCAATGTAACTCAATTCGATTCAGGAATTGTGCAGTGCAGTATCGCGATATATCCAGGGTCGCCGCGGGGTCTTAAAAGTCTTAAATTATGTTGTCCAAGTCTTATTTTTTTCACAAAGGTCTTAAATTTCATGAGCCTATTTTTTTGTGAACTGTAATGTGAGACAAGACCAGGTGAAATCTTAGTTTGTCTTGTTATGAATTATTTTTTGGCCATTTTACAGCAATACATGCGACTATAAATGAGCTCTGAACATTTTATAACAACAGTATTTTTTTGTTATTTAAAGCCGTGAGTAATGGTCATTATTAGAATTGGATCTGGTGTTTTTCACCCCCATAATGGGTGTGATGTTGGTCTTAATTTTCATTTAAGTGTCTTAAAAAGGTCTTAAAAGTCTCAAATCTGGGGGAGTCAAACCCGGGGATACCCTGATATCACTGAATCGATTTTTTTCTTACATCCCTATTTGACACACAAGCAATGCAATGTTTCGGTTGAGTTCTTTTCTCAAATAGAAAACACTCTGTTGCACCTTGTGATGTCATGTGGTAATTCGGGAAGTGCTCCACTGCGTTTTTAAACTCCACACACCTTCGCTGGAATCATGTGGATCATTTCAGACCTGGAATTGCTGATCTCTACTGAACACAGAGCTGTATTCACTAACAAAGACCACGCCAACAGCAACATTGTGGGAAGAAGATACTGTTGATAAGTGTACGAGACGGGGTGGAGATGGCTGTGTTGAGACTCTTGGTGGGGGCTTCGTCTCAGTTGTTAATTGGCCCAGTCTGAATGGGACCTTCCCCTCGTAGGCGTCTTATGTCTGAAAGACAAACGAGATGGGACGGTTGGGAGGGTGGGGTTGAGTTAGCCGAGACAAACTGGGAAGACGGGATAGGCTGCTACAAATAGGCTTCTGGGAAATTGAGGTGTGGTCGAAGTGAGCTGTGGTTTGCTGGTGAGGAGAAGAGGGCAGTTGAGTTGCTCAGTTAATCATATTAACTACATATAAAATCTAAAGCTGAACCCAAGATGGCGTCATGTTGTTTTCAGTGGTCTGTGCTCATTGGCTCATGGGCCCAAAAATAATTTTCTCTTCCGTATTTACTTCCTCAGTCCGGGTGAGCTCCTCCCACCGGTGTGACGTCTGTAACGTGCACGGTGTGGAGCGTTTGGACCAATCAGAACAGAGCTAGAGCGGGGCGAGGCCGAGTCTTACATAGATCACTTTTAGGAGCTTTGAGGATTTAAACATTTTTTAATCCTGCAAATTCTGATCTTTGTGAAAGCTCTCAAAGCCCTGTCAGCCGAACACGGACTGTTTAAATTCCCCAAAAAATGCTTTGTGCTTCTGTGGGAGAATTGTTTCTGGGCCCAAGCTCCCGGGAGCTGCAGTACCTGGAGCGGCCACTAGTCGGCCTCGAGCCGGAACAGAGGGGAACACCTTATCCGGTTTTTCTTATAGATCCATGACTGAACTAAAGGTACAATGTAGCTGTTAACTTGAAAACTACAGCTTCATGACGTTACAAGATGTAGACAGACTAATAATAAAGTGTGAATGAAACAAAACACAACTCCAGGTCTGTTTTTGATGCTTAAACAGCATTATAACTTGTCTTAAAGCTCACAAGAGTCAATTTTTCGCAATATAACCCCTTTAAACTCTCCCATAAAGTCTGTGGTTTGGTTCAGACAGACAAGCATCAGGTTTTGCCACAGCTCGAACCCTGCCAAGAGTGTTTCCTTGCTGACAGTTGCCTCTGATGGCGAAGCTGCGATGCTAGCTGTGTTTGGCACTCGCCCACGGGCAGTTCTGGCGGATGAATGGCCCCTCTGTTTGCCTGGCTCATGCCCCTCTCCTGACTGGCACACTGGGCACTCTGGGCACGCTGGAGGGCTCTAATGGCTGCACACTCAGAATGACAATTAGAAAAGCCATGAAGGAGCGATTGTTTCGGGGTTCAGGATGTCAGGGCAGTCCCAGATCCATCTATGTGACTGCTGTTACCAAGCACTTATGGGGAATACCAATGTTTCCCATAGAAAGCACATGTTTAAACGCTAAAACGGGATGCAGTTTCCGCAAGACGATGAGATCAGACATGAGACTGGACCTACCAGAGCGAGAAAAGACCAGATTTTGACTTTATTTACTACTGTATATATTGTGCAATCAAGTTCCTAATTTTAGTCTTACGGTTTTACTGTTTAGATGATTTGTTCATTTTTCGAGCTGTTTTTGTGCTTTTGTTTGCTCAAAGTTGGGACGTTAACTCAAATTAAATGTGATAAAAAATAAGTCTGTAATCTCAGCCAGATAAAGAAAAGTACTTTTTACTTTTCAGTCCAGTAAAGTAAAAGATAAAAAAGTAAAAATAAAAAGTATCCACTGTTCAAGTTTTAGGTATTTGTACTTTTACTTTTGTCCTTTGTTAGATTTAAACAGCTCTACCTTTACATTTATTTCATTACAGGTGGTTTTATAGCTCAAAAATACCTAGAAAACAGGGTCGCCTCTCCACAGATCTGGCCTGTAACTTGGTCCAATTTGCTGTCCATGAAAATAGATAAGGTTTAATGTTGTACTGTGAAACAAACCAGATAAAGCAATAACATCTCCATGGAGAAAAGCAAGACGAGATTTTGACATTAATTACTAAGGATGTAACAATAACGTAAATCTGGTGATATCGTATCGTCAAAGGTCTCACAATAACATCGTGGAGCGTCACAATATATCGAATCCCAAGTGTCTTTGCTTAAATGAATAGTTCTGATGCAGAAATAGCTAAAAAAAAACAGAGGGAACTACATAGACCATGATCCTTTGCTCCGTTTCAGTGCAGACGACATGAAGAAATAACTGTTCTAAGCACTTTTACATCTTCATTCTTTGAATTAAGTCTCGTGAAGCATTTTTAGAGGAAAAAAGAGCAGATTTACACAAAATATTGCAATAAATATCGTTCCATGAGATGTTTATGGTGAGAATATAGAACAGAGAGATTTGGACATTGTTCCCTCCCTAATGACAATAAATGTACCAAAACTGGTCAAACTGGCATTTTATAACCTCTGTCTTGTTATTATGTAGAATATCGTAATATTGTGAGTTTTCCCACGATATCGTACTAAATATCGTACCGTGATGATATCGTATCGTGAGACTTGGATATCGTTACACTCCTATGAAATACTATAAATACATTGTGCAATCAAGTTTCTAATTTTATTCTGATCGCTTTAGATTTTATTCTATTTCATATTTTTGCTTTTGTGACTTCAGCTTCTCAGAAAATGAATCTCGCCAGTACTTAACTTTTTATCCAATCCAAACGTAAAAACATAGGAAAAAAAATCTTGTTCCATCGCTGTTAAATGGTCTCTTCAGTCAAGGCCGGGCGCACAAATGAAAACAGAGCTTTTGTTCCCAGACTGAATTAGAATGAATTATATTAGAAACTATTTACTGTTTCAAGGCTGTCAGTGACTTTATCTTCTTCAAATTTATGAGCTGTTGTGTTAAAATGTAAAGATTCTACCTGCATTCGGACTGAAAACACAATTTACCAATTACAGAGCTTTAAATTGATCATGTTAAATTTGTGATAGTTCGCAGCTGATGTCTTCAACAGTCCCTGGGCGTGTGATGCTAACTGTAGGCACTGCTCTGTCTGAAGTCTGTTAGTCAAATTAGACATTAATCTGAGCTTTGTTTTAACACAGTCTGATCAAGGGCTGATTTAGTTGGAACTACAGTATTTTGGCGCATGCTGGGAAACCATTGGGAAAATCAGGTACCACAGGGGGGCGCCGCTGGTAAAATAAAAAAAAACTGTTGTTGTGTCCTTAGGCAAGACACTTCACCCACATCGTCGAGTATGAAAGTGGTGTGAGAGTTGGTGTCAATGAATAATGCACCAAATTGTAAAAAAACAAAAAGAGTCAGTGTCAGCAGTTACCTCCAGTCTCTCTCTCTAAAACCTGCAATCAGGCTAGAAATCTAGGGGTAATAATGGACTTAGACATCAACATCTGCAGCCTTTTACCATCTAAAAAACATAGCAAAAATCAAAGGTCGACTGTCTAAAGCACTTGGAGAGACTTGTCCATGCGTTTGTCTCCAGTAGATTAGATACTGTAACGGCCTCTCACTGGCCTCTCCAAACGAGCTGTAAAACAGCTACAGAACATCCAGAACATCCAGAACATCCAGAACATACAGAACATCCAGAACCTACAGAACATCCAGAACATCCAAAACATCCAAAACATGCAGAACATTCAGAACACCCAGAACATGCAGAACATACAGAACATGCAGAACATGCAGAACATACAGAACATACAGAACATGCAGAACATACAGAACATACAGAACATGCAGAACATACAGAACACCCAGAACATGCAGAACATACAGAACATACAGAACATGCAGAACATACAGAACGCTGCAGCTCGAGTCCTGACTCGAACCAGGAAGTCCGAGCACATAAGTCCTGGTCTCAGGTCTCTGCACTGCCCCCTGTGGCTCAGAGACTTTAAAGCAGCTCTGCTCCTGCACAAGTCTCTCCAAAGTCCATCTGTGACATGTTAGAGCCACATGAACCATCTGCATCTGAGGAGCTCAGGGACCGGCCCCCTGCTGGAGTCCTGGTTTAGTCCTGGTTTAGTCCTGGTTTAGTCCTGGTTTAGTCCTGGTTTAGTCCCGGCCTCCTGCTGGTCCCAGAGTCAGGACTAAACTCGGGGAATCAGAGTTTCAGACTGATGCAGCTAAAACCTGGAACATGTGAGACAGACTCTGACTCTGTTTAAATCCAGGCTAAAAACGGTTCTGTTCAGCTGCAAATGACTGAAAGGTTTTTATTTTCCATTCTGCACTCTTCTCTTCTCTCTAATTCTCTCTAATTTAATGTCTCATCTCTATTTTAAAATTTGATGATGATTATTTATGTTTTGATTAGTTTGTATTGTGATTTTAATGTATTTCTTATTCTGTAAAGCACTTTTAATTACTTTGTGTACGAATTGTGCTATACAAATAAACTTGCCTTGCCTAATAAATAAAATAAAAATAAAACTGTGTCTATCCGGATACTCTCTGGAAAAACCCAGTAAGAGTCTCCTGGTTGATATTGGCTCATCCAAGAGACTGAAATCAGGATACTGCGTCTACATGGACACTGACAAAACCAGGATACTCCAAAAACCTGATTATGAAACACTCGATCACAGAAGACCAGGTTTAGCTGTGTCCCTTTACCGTCTATGCTCACAACCCAACCTGATTAACAGAAAATACTCAATTATTACATCTGTATTTGATTAAAATCATCTGTAACGGGGGATTTTCCACCACAGGCCTGTCGCTTTATTGCATTGCCAACAACCAAAGTTTTCTCCGGTCTCCAAACTAGTTCTTCGTGGTCTGTTTAGGTCTTTCCGGGTTGAATTAAAACTTATTTATCGACGAATGTGTGGTCCATCATCTCATAACTTCTCTCTGTGACCTTTGCCTTCACAGATCTAAAAAAAAAAAAATCACATAAATCAGGTAATCTTTAAGTCTGTGTGAGATTGTGAGTGATTCAAGGCTGTTCGTTCACTATGTATTGATTTGTCTCATAGCCTTGCCCCGTCGCAGTCCAATTAGCCTTTCATTATGACGCTAAGATTCTCCTCTGACCCTTATTCACTCTGCCGAAGTCCACATGACCACACCAGAGTTCAGGGTCTGTCACCTGCGGATAATAAACCCACATTAAATCCACTAAAATGCGCTTTTCAGAACTTTTAGATCACGAATCATTTAGTTATTTATGTCTCTGCTGGTTTAAACTGTGCTTTCAGCGGCGTTCGTGATATCATGCCCTTGAAAGGAGGAGGAAGAAAGAGAGTTCAGCGGTCGGTCAGCGGGTTTATCACTGATTTAACTGGTGCAGAACGTTGTGTCCTTGAGCAAGACATTGTGCGTGCGATTTAAATTAAAGTATGAGAAATGCAGATTGGCTTGATAAGGTTTTGGGTCAGTGGCAACTCTGAATTTTGATCAAAAGTTGTCTTGGGCGCCTCCTTTATCATTTCGGTTTTATGATTTTGCGTAGTTGGTCTGCCGATCGCAACGGAAAATAAGCTCTTTGTTTGTGTTTCAACTTGAGTTCAACCTTTGGAGAACGTTTTCCCATTCGACACATATTTTGTTTTTGTTTTTTTCAACAGTTGTCATTTTTTATCATCGTGAAAACCATGGACCGTGTTGTACCTGAACACGTTCATAATTTAGGCGAACGTAAACTGAACGCTCTGTATTTCTCCCCGATGCACTGTGAACACGTTCATTCTGGGGTCTATGAAGAGCATGTGCTTTTATTTAACAGGGCGCCAGATTTCTTTAGTGTTCCAGGTGAAAACTCGGCTAAACACACTGTAAAGAGCCCTTAACCCTCGAAGACCTACGTTATCGTATACAATAACGAGGAATATGTTTTCTATAACTGCGCAGAACTTTCTAAACATAAAAGATAGAAACTTACTTTTTTCCCCTCTGAAAGTGCAGACATAGAGGTTTCCGTACATTTCTGCGGCTTTATCCTACGTCACACTCACGCTGTGTGATAAACAAAATAAATGCATAAAAAGCACAAATAAAACTCAACTAAAGTCTGATAGGAAAGGCGTCAGGTTTCATAACTTAATAAAAATAAATAATTGTGTTGCAAACAAACAAATTAAGCATGTAAAAAGCACAAATAAAAGTCAACTAAACTCTGATAGGAAAGGCGTCAGACCTCATAACTTAATAAAAATAAATACATGTCCTGCAAATAAACAAAATGATAAGTGTGTAAAATGTGGACTGCTAAACATCAGGTCCCTCTCTTCTAAATCTCTTTTAATAAATGAATTAATTGGTGACTTTAATATTGATCTTCTAGCTTTAACTGAAACATGGCTTCAGGAAAATGATTATGTTAGACTAAACGAATCTACACCTCCAAGTCACGTGAACTTTCAAAGTGCCAGGAGCACAGGTGGAGGTGGCGGTGTGGCCGTCATTTCTCACTCCATCCTAATTCTCAGCCTCAAATCTAATTATACATTCCGCTCCTTTGAAAGCCTCGCACTATCTATTACGTGCACCAACTGGAAAAACCAAAAAGCTGTTATATTTATAACAATCTACCGACCTCCTGGTCCTTATGCCGAGTTTCTGACAGAGTTTTCTGACTTTATTTCAAGTTTAGTTTTGGAATGGGAAAGGATTGTTATAGTTGGAGATTTCAACATTCATGTTGATAACAGCAGTGAGTGCCTCAGCAGTGCTTTTGGTGCTCTCCTGGATGGGATCGGTTTTACCCAGAGTGTGAACAAGCCGACTCACTGTCACAATCACACTCTCGATCTCGTCTAACTTATGGTATTGAGATTAGTGATTTACTTGTAATTCCTCAAAACCCTATACTCTCTGACCATTTTTAATAACTCTTTCAATTCGTACTAAAAGACTATCCAGCTCTGCAGGAGAAAACTATAATGAAAAAGAACAATATCAGAAAATCGGTAGCGAAGTTCAAAGAAATAATCGAGCCAGTATTAAATGATATGCCATGTGACAATGAGAACAACTTTAATCCAATTATCATGGATCAGTTTGTTGATAGGACAATGCTCACCCTAAAATCGCTCGATGTTGCAGCTCGCTTAAAACAGAAAAGCATTAAACCAAGACCTCCGGCTCCTTGGTTTTACTCCAGAATTGGTGATCACTCAAACAACACGTAAGACGCACAGAGAAGCTCTGGCGCCGCTCGCGCTCGAGCAGTCTCTGAAGGCATGGAAGCTCTGCCTGCTCTCTTATAAGGCCGCTCTGCAGCACAAACCAGATACTATTCAAACCTAATAGAAGTAAACAAAAGCAACCCCAGATTTCTGTTCAGCACTGTAGCCAGGCTGACAAACTCACACTGCCTCTGAGTCTCTTCTCCCTCAAAGTTCAGTTGTGATGACTTTCTTGAATTCTTCGATTACAAAATTATAACCATTAGAGACAAGATCAACGGCCACTCCAAAAATCAGCCCCGAGCAAATTCAGCAAATCCAGTCTGTAACACCAATATCCCACATAAATCCTCTAACAGCATTAGACAAATTTACTCCTGTCGATGAGGTGGAGATTACCTCAGTCATCATGTCGTCCAAACATCAACTTGTTTGCTCGACCCTATTCCAGTCAAACTCCTCAAAGAAGCTCTCCACTTAATAATAGGTTCCATCCATAACATAATAAATATGTCATTAGAAAATGGCTTTGTTCCTCAGTCCTTTAAATATGCTGTAATTAAACCGCTTTTGAAAAAACCTAGCTTAAATCCTGATGAACTAGCCAACTACAGACCTATCTCGAATCTTCCATTTTCTCTCAAAGATTCTGGAGCAGTTGTGGTGAAACAGCTTTGTCACCATCTGCAGGGCAATAATTTATATGAAAAATTTCAGTCTGGTTTCAGAGCTCACCACAGCACAGAAACTGCTCTGCTTAAAGTGACAAATGATTTGCTACTAGCTGCTGATAACGGGCTGGCTTCAGTCCTGGTCCTACTGGACCTCAGTGCAGCGTTTGACACCATTGATCACAACATTCTACTGCAGAGGTTAGAATGTGACATAGCTGTCAGAGGGACCGCCCTCAAATGGTTTAAATCCTATCTATCAGATAGGTACCAGTTTGTTAGTGTAAACCAGTGCACCTCTCCCTGCTCTAAAGTAGCTTGTGGTGTTCCACAGGATCTGTGTGGTCCAATCCTTTTTACTCTGTATATGTTGCCATTAGGTAACATTATCAGAAAACATGGCATTAATTTCCACTGCTATGCTGATGACACTCAGCTGTACTTATCAATGAAACCTAATCAGACCGATCAAATCGATAAGCTCAGTGCCTGTGTGAAGGACATCAAAACCTGGATGACCCTGAATTACCTCCTCTTAAACCCTGAAAAAACAGAGGTCATTGTTGTCGGCCCTAAAGGTCAGAGATTCTCTGTCAGACCAGATAATCTCACTTGACAATGTGAGTATAGCCTCTAGCTCTACTGTAAAAAACCTTGGAGTCGTATTTGACCAAAATCTCTCATTCACAGCTCATATAAACCAAGCTTGTAAAACTGCATATTTTCACCTGCGAAACATAACTAAAATCAGAAAAATTTTGCCTAAAAATGATGCTGAAAAACTTATCCATGCACTTGTTACATCCAGACTAGATTACTGTAATTCTCTGCTCACCGTCTGCACTAAAGGTACTTTAAGAAGCTTCCAGTTGGTCCAAAATGCAGCGGCCAGGGTCCTAACAGGAACTAAAAGACGTGATCACATCACTCCTGTGTTAAAATCACTTCACTGGCTTCCTGTCGAGTTTAGAATTAAATTCAAAGTTCTCCTTCTGACATACAAAGCCTTAAACAATATGGCCCCATCATATCTTCAGGATGCCACTGTCCCCTATCAGCCAAATAGAGCACTTCGCTCTCAGAATGCAGGATTATTAGTGGTTCCTAGAGTGTCTAAAAGTACAGTGGGGGGGAGAGCCTTTAGTTACCAAGCTCCTGTGTTATGGAATCAACTCCCTGTTGATGTTAAACAGGCACCCACAGTCTCTTTATTTAAGACCAGGCTTAAAACCTTCCTCTTCGGAATAGCTTATGACCAGGTTACTTAGTTGATGTCACTAAGATAAGCTGCCGCAGGAGATAACAAGCTGGGAAGTGTGGCAACCTGAGCACTGTCCTCTGTTTCCTCCTTTTTCTCACCAGCATCACTTACTATGTTCTCATCTGTAGTTTGTTCATTGCTATTCACATGTTGTCCCCTGTCCCACTCCCCCTGTGGAGTGGAACTCTTTCAGACGCCTGATGGCAGCTGGACCTCGCTCCTCCTCTTCGCCTGGCTCCTCCTCCTCGCCTGGCTCCTCCTCCTCGCCCGGCTCCTCCTCCTCGCCCGGCTCCTCCTCCTCGCCCTCTTCTCCTCCTCCTCGCCCGGCTCTTCCCCACCTGGGTAGCTGTGGTCATACTGAACTGGCCCACGGGCCTGGACATCTATAGCCTGTCCGTCCATGGGAGTGGATCCCTCCTTCACTGTAGTTCTCCCCGAGGTTTCTTCTTTTTCCCAGGACCCTGGGTTTTTTGGAGTTTTTCCTTGCTGAGAAGGAGGGTCTAAGGACAGGGGATGACTGGACAATGTTTCATTTGCTGCTTTACATGAATGTTGTTTATTCCTGTTTTGATATGTCTGTGTGTATGTTTTACTCATCCAAATCTTGGAACGCCCTTAGAGGCTACTGTTGTTGCGATTTTGGGCGCTACAAAATAAATAAATTGAATTGAATTGATGACGTGAGCAAAACGAGTGTCCAATAGGAACTTTGTTTTCCCCAAACTCATGCGCTCCGTCCATTTTGATCGACCCAAACTTTGCCAAAGAGTGAAGTGAGTCAAGATGGTCGACTCCTCTGACTGTGTGTGTTTATAACGAGTGAAAAAGTCGCTCTAAGTGGAGTTAATTCTCACACATGGAAAATTACACATCTTGGTGAGTGTAATTGTGCATCTCTTTCTATTTTTATTTAAAGGTTTATTTCACTCAAAATGAACAAATCCAAATGTAATTTCCACCAGGGAAATGCAGAAGTGCTGTGGCTCTGGCCCTGGACCTGACAGGAGCTGTTTCCAGGACTGGACCAGAAAAGTCATGGAGCGATTACACTTTTTTTTTGTTTTTAGGGCAATAAGGAGATTTTTAATTTACTTACAGACTTGATATTTTGCATTTTTGTAGCTAAGGCCCTAAATTAAGCATTTTTTATGTCCAAAAAGTTGTTTCTACATGTTTGCTGTGTGTTTTGTATAAAAGAGTGGGAATTTTATTTTCTGTTTTTTTTTGTTTTTTTTTCATCTCTATTTCTGGTCCTGGAGCTTTTATCACAGCCTCATGACACAACTACAGCAGCAGATTGTGAAATAACAGGTTGGACTGAACAAAAGGAGGTAGAACACTTCATTATAGGGTAAAAGGGGCAGTTTTAAAAGCAAAATTAAGAAAAAAAATCCAGGTGAGGAGAAATGTACTAAAATTGCCCTCAGGTCTTCAGGGGTTAATATTTAGTGGAAACCGGCGTCACATCGCCGCGTGCGTCATCGAAACAAGACAAAACACTTTACAGCACTTTACTGTGGAGCGGCGCTGTCCCATCTGTGTCATGTCAGCGTCTCGTAGGGTTTCAGTAGATCTCAGGCTCTCGGGGGCGGGGATAGGTGTGTCCATCAGGTACGAGTGGTCGTCCGGCTCTGAAGTTCGAGACATTTCTTCTTCTCACTTACGCTCTCACCTGCATTTAACTCATACGGGTCACGAAGACGTATCCCACTCGCTAATGTTCATTTAGCATCATCACTTATTTAATCAGACTGTGGTAAACATCACTGTAGTGTTGCAACTTCATGTAAGCCACACAAACACCTGCAGCTGCTACAGTCTGAACAGAGCAACACCGGGGAAATGCTGTTCCCTAAATGCTCATGTGAACCCAGGTTGGATAAGGATTAAAAATTTGATCTGAAGAAGAAATCTAACACAGAGTTTATTTATTTGTTGGTTTATTGGTTTATTTGGCAGGGCCGGTGCACATTAATAGCATCACTGCAAATGCACCAGAATCAGCCAAAAGGCGATTTTTCCTCTGTTGTCCCTGGACAGATGGTAAAATTGTCTCCCTAAAAACAACAGTAAAAACAACAGTAAAAAGACTTTAAACAGTGAGTAATACAAATATAGAAGAACAGCAAAATGGATAAAACAACTACTGTTGATAAAAGTGTGCAGATAAAAAAGCATATTACAGGCATTAAGTCAGAGGTCAACAGTTATTACAATATTTAAACATTTGATGAAGACACAGAAGTGGTGCAGGTTTGGTTGGGGAGGTGGAGATTCTTACTAATGCAACATTTCTGATGTGATGTGAAGCAGGTTTTCAGATGTTTTGTGAACAGATGGTATGTGGTGATTTCTCTGGTGTTTTGAGGGAGTTCACTCCTGTGCAGCTGTAACTGCAGTAGTTTCATTGTTAAAATGATAAATTGCTGTGGTTCTATGTGGGCTTTGGCAATGATATTGAATAATAACATTTTGAAAAAAAAAAGAACAATAAACTAGTTCATTTTTGGAACTATGAACGAACTATTAACTATAAACAATTATGAACTATGAACAAATGAGTTCATTCTGAAATTTGTGAACTGAACTTTGAACTAGTTCATGTAGAAAATGAACTTTCCCAACATTTCCCATGGACACAGACAAAGCTGTTTTTATTACGGCCTGAGTATTGTTGACTTGAACACTGATCATTTTATGCAAGTCGTCCTTTAATATTTTAGTGACAGAATGTTGGAAATCCTGCTTAACCACCATATGTACTTTTTTTAATCCAAGTTTTTATTGACAATCAAATAGAGATGAGTTACAAATGTACAATTTGCTTTTTTTCCCTTTCATCTTTCACATATTTGGTTTCTCTACTGTAGTATTTTTTTTTCCTCTCCTTTAAGAATATCAAGTAAACATAGGAAACCAAGATAATACAAATATTTGAACATTTGAGTAGCAACATACAGGGAATATCCCTAATTTTCCCTTTTTTTTCTATGTTCGGGTGTTAATAAAGTCTTTCCATGGTTTCCAGTCTTCCTTATACCTGTCGTATTCCAGTCTTTGTATAAGTGTCAGTCTTTCCATTTGTGAAATGTCTTCGACAATATTAATTCAATCCTCCACATCTGGTTGTTTGTCACTCGATATAAACATTTTTGAGCCAAAAAGTGAACAGTACCCATTTTCATGAGCACCTCTGGTTATACAGACAGCTCCCGTTTCAGCTGAAATATATATTTTTAATAGAATAATAGTTTTTTATTACATTTTACATACTCCCACATATATGGCAACAATTAAATCAGACGGAAAACAAATCAGAGAACACGTATTGTAGATTTCAAGGTAGTTTCATACTTGAGAAATCATTGTGGGTATAGAAATGTGCAATGAAACTGTATATTTGGTTCAGTACAAATCTTACAGATCAGTAATAACCACTGACTCTATTTTAAAGCACTTTTGGCCTCATATTTGGTGTTAACTCCAGTTTCTGCTCGTTTGTCTCACTCAGAGAAAGAGCTGGAGTTATATGTGGATGTGTCACTGTCCTGTCCTCTGTTTACTGACTTTGTGGTTGGTCCCTGGTCTCTGGTCTCTGGTCCCTGGTCCCTGGTCTCTGGTCCCTGGTCTCTGGTCTCTGGTCTCTGGTCTCTGGTCCCTGGTCCCTGGTCTCTGGTCTCTGGTCTCTGGTCCCTGGTCCCTGGTCTCTGGTCTCTGGTCCCTGGTCCCTGGTCCCTGGTCTCTGGTCCCTGGTCCCTGGTCCCTGATCTCTGGTCCCTGGTCTCTGGTCCCTGGTCTCTGGTCCCTGGTCCCTGGTCTCTGGTCCCTGGTCTCTGGTCCCTGGTCCCTGGTCCCTGGTCTCTGATCTCTGGTCTCTGGTCCCTGGTCTCTGGTCCCTGGTCCCTGGTCTCTGGTCCCTGGTCTCTGGTCCCTGGTCTCTGGTCCCTGGTCTCTGGTCCCTGGTCCCTGGTCCCTGGTCCCTGGTCCCTGGTCTCTGGTCTCTGGTCCCTGGTCCCTGGTCCCTGGTCTCTGGTCTCTGGTCCCTGGTCCCTGGTCTCTGGTCTCTGGTCCCTGGTCCCTGGTCCCTGGTCTCTGGTCCCTGGTCCCTGGTCCCTGGTCTCTGGTCTCTGGTCTCTGGTCCCTGGTCCCTGGTCCCTGGTCCCTAGTCCCTGGTCTCTGGTCTCTGGTCTCTGGTCCCTGGTCCCTGGTCTCTGGTCTCTGGTCTCTGGTCCCTGGTCCCTGGTCCCTGGTCCCTGGTCTCTGGTCTCTGGTCTCTGGTCTCTCCCTGGTCCCTGGTCCCTGGTCCCTGGTCTCTGGTCCCTGGTCCCTGGTCTCTGATCTCTGATCTCTGGTCCCTGGTCTCTGGTCCCTGGTCTCTGGTCTCTGGTCCCTGGTCCCTGGTCTCTGGTCCCTGGTCCCTGGTCTCTGATCTCTGGTCCCTGGTCTCTGGTCCCTGGTCTCTGGTCTCTGGTCTCTGGTCCCTGGTCCCTGGTCCCTGGTCCCTGGTCCCTGGTCTCTGGTCTCTGGTCTCTGGTCTCTGGTCTCTGGTCTCTGGTCTCTGGTCTCTGGTCCCTGGTCCCTGGTCCCTGGTCCCTGGTCTCTGGTCTCTGGTCTCTGGTCCCTGGTCCCTGGTCCCTGGTCCCTGGTCCCTGGTCTCTGGTCTCTGGTCTCTGATCTCTGGTCCCTGGTCTCTGGTCCCTGGTCTCTGGTCCCTGGTCTCTGGTCTCTGGTCTCTGGTCCCTGGTCTCTGGTCTCTGGTCTCTGGTCTCTGGTCTCTGGTCCCTGGTCTCTGGTCTCTGGTCCCTGGTCTCTGGTCCCTGGTCTCTGGTCTCTGGTCTCTGGTCTCTGGTCTCTGGTCTCTGGTCCCTGGTCTCTGGTCTCTGGTCTCTGGTCCCTGGTCTCTGGTCTCTGGTCTCTGGTCCCTGGTCTCTGGTCCCTGGTCTCTGGTCCCTGGTCTCTGGTCTCTGGTCTCTGGTCCCTGGTCCCTGGTCTCTGGTCCCTGGTCTCTGGTCCCTGGTCTCTGGTCCTTGGTCTCTGGTCTCTAGTCTCTGGTCCAGACCTGGTCCCGTGTCCAGACCCCCCCCTGCCCCCCCGTCTCTCCGGACTTGCCCTTCTGGGTGGTCTGAGTAAAGGTCAGCGCTGAAACACAGAGCTGTATTCTGCCCCCGGTGACGCAGGGGCTGATGGGTAACGGCTGACTCAGGCGGGCGTCCGGGACAACTCGCCCCAAACTCGCGCGTCGCCATGGCAGCGCGCTCGCCGTAACCACGGAGACCCCCCCGGTGCTTTAGTGGCAGCTCTCGCGCTGACCCGTGACGTCATCGGGGGAGCGGGCGTCCGATTGGCTGAGCCGTTGCCGTGACGCATGACGAGCGGCGGCGGTAACGAGCCCGTGTGTGGGAACGGGGCCGTGTCCAGGGTTTAAGATCACCATAAAACACTGACCTCATCTCAGCACGGCGAGTTTAAACCGGCCACAGCAGCTTTTTATTCAACGTCTGACCGTAAACAAACGCCAGGACAAAAGCAGGGAGTAAAAATAATCTGGATTTAGGTCAAAACACGAGAGCAGAAATACACAAAAATATACACTGAAACATCACAATTATGGATGTATGAAAGATTAGAATATTTACTTTAAAACCCTGTTGTTGTGGATTTTTAAATCTGAGAAGAATAAAAACTGGAGAGAAGTTGTCTTCAATCAAAGAGTCTGGATTTATTAAAGCGACTGCGCACAGAATTACAGAGAAAATGAAAAAGAAAACTTCTGTCCCTCACACAAAGCCGGTCTCTCCCTAATCTGAATGAACGGCAAAACAAAAACAGGCTCTTCTACAGTTTACAGACGTCATCATATCGACATGAGGTAAAACATACTACAGTAGATCTAAACAACCTCCAAACAGAGACGACGGGTCTGGTTCAGCTGAGGCATCGAGCAGATTTACCCCCAAGGATCTCACGATTCTAAATGATGAGCTTATTGTTTTGATGATACTGGATGAAGACAGAGCCGAGTGTCCTGTCCTGGAACAGTAAATTACACCATCACATGTGGCAGGAACACAGAAACGCTTTAGCAGTTGTTAGTTTACAGTTCTCTAAACCCATAAAAAACATTCTTTAGCTTGAATAGATCACGATAGAAAACAAAGTAAAAGGTTTCCCCCCGCACCTGTAATAAAATCTAACCTGAAAAGATACTTTAATACAAAAACAGGAGATCCAAGGCGCTCGGACTTGAAATTAAAGCCGTTTATTTAGCTAGAATCGGTATTTTACATAACTACATAACTCATCCTTCTCCTTTTTAAACTGTATTATGTGTTATGTCTCCTTTTTAGGGATTCTGGAAACTTGGCTGGATTAGATTTCGGTTTAGTGATGTCCTGGTTGAGCCTTTTACTTTGATATAATAACAGTTTTCTAGCTCATAATATTTGAACTTTTAGTCCTACAAACTCTTCAGTAGTTAAACGTCAAACCCAAACCAGACGGAGGTGGGATTTAAAACGTTTTCTTCTTCCCGCTCCTTTTCGAGTTTATCGTGAACTTTTTTAGTTTTTGTAATTTATGTTGAAGCCTATTTTTCTTTGTACCGACTGCTCGAACCAAATAAATATGAATGAATGAAACCTACACAAAAACTATGTCCATCGTTTGAGCCGTTTTGTGCTGCAAAAAGTTTCGTTTGTGCGATTCTGGTTCTTAAGATATTTGCTGTTTTATTTCAGGCCGATGACGTCGTCCAGAACCTCAGAATGTGAAACAGCCTCAAAACAGGAAGAAAATTATCGAAAATGTTTGTATTTTGTTGTAACAGTTTTCATTTGTGTGAGTTTATTTCCAAAATTATGAATTATTATTTCTGCGATATTACATGAAAATGAAAATTGTCACAGCACAAAACAAAACAAATGAAATACAAACGTTTTCTATAATTTTCTGCCTGTTTTCAGCTTTATTTCACATTCTGAGGTTCTGGACGACGTCATCGGCCGAAAATAAAACTGCAAATATCTTAAGAACCGGAATCGCACAAACGAAACTTTTTGCAGCACAAAACAGCACAAACGACTGCCTCCATTTTGGATTTTTTAGAGCATTTTTAAGGTTCCTGGGGGCTGGTTGACCCCAATTTGACCTGTAAAAGAATCGTTAATTTCTCCAAAACTAAAGCAGCACAAACTAAACTTTTTGCAGCACAAACGATTGACAGAGTTTTTTTGTGTAGGTTTGAGTTTGATACGAAATGCCGTATTAGGGCGAATTCTGAAATTCTTCGAAACTTGCTTTTTATCAAACTTTTTTTCAAGGGGCAATGAAACATACTTGAAATAAAACACTCAAATAAGACGTACTCGAAACGATACTGGGAATTTTTTTCTGGATTAGATTTCGGTTCAACAATGTCCTGGTTGAGCCTTTTAATTAGATGTAATGAGACTATTTTCTAGCTCATGATATTTGAACTTTTAGTCATACAAACACTTTAGTAGTTACTTTAGGATAAACAACACACATCAGTGGATCAAATCTGTAATAGTTAAAAGCAAAATAGCTCCATAAAAGCTGTTTTTGAAGGGGAAAAAACGCCGTCGCGAGTCCTTACACTGATCTCGATTATCGACAGATTCTTAAATCTTAAGTATGGGACCTGGATCAGTGCGTCTCTACTTGTTTTGATGTCATTTCTACAGATTACTAACACTTTTTTGCATTGCTTTACCCTTAACTTCAACCATCATCGGTCATTTATCTTCTTATGGCCTGTTTTAATACGATCTGAACGATATTACCGCAAAGACTGGCCAGACTTTCAAATGGATGTGCAAAAAAATAAGAAGAATAATTTGAGTTTGTGCGATTTTTAGCACGACCGAGTGTACTTACTTCTCTCTCCTGTCACTGGGAGTACATCCTGATGTCAGCAGGACACAGTGACACACACAAACACAAATAAAATCACACAAAAACGCACAGAAAATCACACGTACATATGGGTTTCTGTGATTTTTGGAGACATTACTCTTTGCAGACAGATCCCAGCCTTAACCTTATTTAGAATTTATTATTACCATTTATAGTTTTGCTTTTTGTTATATTATATTGTGATGAGTGAACTCCTGTGTCCAAATCATTTCCCTTATGGATCAATGGTTTAGTTTTAGTTTAGTTTCGTTTAGTCTTTATTTAAAGGGACAATGTACAGATACATTAAGTACAAAGACAGAGATGTTCTGCACCAGAGTTTAGCTAGAAGCTAATTTCCATCTGCAGTCCCTGGTTACATGGATAAAATAACAACAGTCTATATCAATAAAAGCAATTAAAGATCTACTCTCTTATTTAACATTTGTCACACATCTCATTCTGCAGTGACACGGTAAAACATTATATACATTATCATTAACCCAAACACACACACACATCCTCCATGTGCTATTTACACACACACATCATTTCACAATAACACATAAATACATCATTCTTCTCGTAATTATATTAACGTGGTGTGTGCTGATAGTTTTGATTATTCCACAGCCACTTTTTCAGTTCTGTGGAAAAGGTGAAATAGTCCGTTAGATTTTCCAGATCAGTTGGCGTATCGTTCCCGTCTTTAACAGCTCTGTAGGAAAAGGCAGATTGTGCAGATGTCGTTCTGAGTTTCGGTTTCCTGCACTGGCCGCTGGGGGAAGCTCGTGTGGGTTGTGTTGTTACTGTGGATCTGTACTTGATAAAGTTCTTAAGAGGAGCTGGTGCAGAGGTATTTATAGTATTCTGTGGGTCATTCTAATTGAAGCAAATTTCTGAATATTGTTGAAGTTTAAAAGTCTGTGTCTTTGGAGGATTGTGCAGTGATGGTGTCGTCGTGGCTTCTTGTCTAAAGTTTGGAGTGATTGTTTGTGGAGTAATTCCAAAGGCCTCAGTGTGGTTTTATTGGCCTGGGACCAGCAGGTTCTACAGTAGTGAAACCGGGACATGATCATGCTGTTCAAACAGATTTGGGCTGCCTCTAGTGTTAAGGACTTTCTTATGCTTTTGAATGTTTTGATATTGTATTTGATGCTATGGCACATTTGTTTTATATGTTTTTTGAAGGTGAGATGTGGGTCGAAGATGACGCTCAGGTAGCGAAACTCTTTTACATTTTGTATTATTTCTCCGCTCACAGTAATGTTTGGGAAAGATGATTTCTTATTGTTATTTACAAAGTACATGGTGGCGGTTTTCTTGATGTTTAGTGCGAGACGTGAGTTATTCCGCCATTTGGCAACTTTTTCCATTGTCACTGTCAACGTCTCGGACACTTGTTCTGCGTTTT
The DNA here is from genome assembly GCA_034769755.1 of Odontamblyopus lacepedii. Taxonomy (NCBI): domain Eukaryota; kingdom Metazoa; phylum Chordata; class Actinopteri; order Gobiiformes; family Gobiidae; genus Odontamblyopus; species Odontamblyopus lacepedii. Next base: position 38,280,914 of record CM068350.1, read on the forward strand.
TTTTCCCCCAGGTATAAACGGCCGTGTCATCCGCGTACATTTGGATGTTTACGTCGTCACATACAGACGGCAGGTCGTTTATATACAGGGAAAACAGAAGTGGGCCGATGTCAGTGGCTGCGATCTCGGATGTGGTATTTTCAATGTGTCAAATGTTTTGTGTTCAATTTTTCGTCCAGACAGATATGATTTTATCCAAAAGAGAATATTTGTAGACAGTTTAAAATGTGTTAATTTGGTGAGTAATATGGAATGATTAACTGTGTCAAATGCCTTACTGACATCTAAAAATATTGCACCTACAACTCCACTCTTAGTAGCCCACTTAAAACTCACACCCCACTACGCTCACCTCATCGCCCACTGAACTGTTCCAACTTCCAGTGCACTTACCGTCCTCTGGATCCCAATGAACTGTGGGCTTTTGTTTTTTTCCCTGGGGTGCAGTCAACTATTACTGGACTCTCAATACTGCAGTTACATATTGCTGGATCATGAACTTTGAAGCGCTTGTATATATTTGAATGGCCGTTCACCTTGTTTTTGTTCACACTGTTGGGTTACATGTCTGTCACTGTAAATAATTCCACAATATATGGTGCCAAACCAAAGCGATCTCCGTCTCCTGCCACTCCCTCCTCGAGCCAAACCTTAGTCTTCTGGTCGCTGGTCCATGACAATATTATACATTCCATTATTTGTACATTGCTCACGAACTGTCCATTTAAGGTACTTTTCCGTGACGCAGTTGCTACAATTGTCCAGACTGTTTTATTGTTTCTTGTGAGAAGGCAGCATGCAGTTTCTGTTGAGTGGTTAGCCCGTAATCCAAACTGCATGGGGCGTAATAATCCTTCATCCTCCAGATGTTGTGTGAGTTGCCCATTATTATCATTTCTTTGTGACTGTGCTGTTTAAGAATATCTGAAAGTGATATACAGCAATGGCATTGAAATACATTTCCGGGGATAAAGTTATTTTTATTCCAGTGCACTCGAGGTTGTCTTTAGGGAGGGGTAATTCTTCAGACTTTATGTTTTCCCTCACATACATCATGACACCACCTCCTCTCTCACTTTGTCGGTCTTTCCTGTATATTTTGTAACCTGGTGCATTAATCAGAGGTCATCCAGGTTACAGTCTGAAAATAACTGCTGGATTTCTTCATCTTTTTGGACAACACTCCTGATGTTAATATGTCCCCCAAAAATCCCTTTTGGTTTTAGATTTTGCTCCCACAATATTTTTTGCATGATTTACAGTTTGAAACATCTTAGTAGCATATTGTTTAAAAGCAGCAGCATTGTTTGTGATTATAGCTCTAGGCCTAGTCTCATGAGTATCACTTATCTGTTCATTACTGGTTTTGACACCGGTGCTGGTATCGACTGGCTGCCTGTCAGACCCAGGTCCCAGTCTTGGTGGATGATCGCCGATGCCACCGATGTCTAGTTGCAGTGGGTGTTCTCCACGTGCGTCGCTCGCAGAAGGACCACGGCTTTTCTTTGAATGTTGATGGGATTGCGAATCGGCGACTCTAATATTGCTCAGTTCCTGGAGCTCCCGGGGTCCCCACCATGAAGCAGCGCGCAGTGCGAGGTGCCGAGGTAGCGCCGCGCTCTCGGGTAGCGCCGCGCTCTCGGCGCCCATGTGGCCACGCCACTCCATCCAGGTGTTACGGTCCCACATTCCGTCCGGTCTGGGCTGGGCGCCGGAGCAGCCGCAGCACTCGCAGGAGGGAGTGAGAGGGAATGACACAGGTGAGTTTGCGGCTCAAAGGTGTAGTACGATGTGCGCAGTGAGCATACGTGTTGGACAGCTGCGGTGCTCCTGCAGATTGCGGTGTTGATGTTGTTTCCCTCCAATACCGGGATGTTATCTGGGCCAGGACACTGGTGGATGTCTCCAGATAGTAATAGCGAGATGGCCAGAGAATAAATGCCAGAGTTTGTAGTTGCTGTTTAAATACTGTCTTAGTTTGTTTTGATGCGTGGCTGTAGGAGGTGTAGGAGGTGCAGGTGGTGTAGGAGGTGTAGGAGGTGTGGGGAGATGAACGCGACTGCCAGCGCGTACCTCCCAAAACCAAAGTATCTGGCTTCGTTCTTGTGCATATTTGATATTTTGCATATGGCGTTATAACAGCAGATATTCTTAGGTTTGGTCGTTGTCATATTTTCTTGTATTGCCTGTCAGTAGTGCGTGTGTGACCCCTGCCGCACCCGGCGGCGCCATCTTAGGTGGAGATGGAGAGAGCAGTCAGACAAATGAAGTTTGTCTAAGTCATTGTTACTACTTAATCGAAACCCAAACTGATCTTAACCCATGTCTGATCTTTAAACCGTGTTGTTGATCTGAAAATAAAGGACTCAGGTCCCACTGAGGCGAGCAGGTCCTCATAAAGTGATAAAAACACGTTAACGCTGGGACAGAGAGACAAGACGACGCTTCAATTTAAGCAATTAATGCAGAGAGAGACTCACAAACCCCCACAACAGTAATACACACACACAACACACACACACACACACACCATCACCAGTATGACATACACACACACTCAGACACAAACCCCACACAATAGTACGACACAACATGTACACACACACGTACATACACCAACACCAGTACTACACACACACAAACATACGCACACAGACACATGTGTGTGTAGTACCCTAACACCAGTACTACACACACATACACACACCCCAACACCAGTACTACACACACATACACACACCCCAACACCAGTACTACGCACAGACACACACAAGCAAACACACAAACATGCACATATGCCCACAGATAAACATACAAACACACACATGCCTGCACACACCAACACGCATACACATATACACACTCACACATTCACATATACACACAGAGACACACACATATATACAAACACACATACAAACATGCACATATGCACGTTCACACACACACACACAAAGCAGCACATACAGACAGACACTAGATTAATATTTATTCAAAATGCATGATCTATATTGAAGTATTTCGACAGAGTTTGTGTGATTTCAGTTTTTATAAAGTCCTTTTCAAATAAAGTTCGTTCCTTTGTATTTCAGCTGAATCATCATTCGATAAAAGTGCAGATGTCCTGCACTGAAACGCTGATATTACTCTGAAATGTGTCAGAAAAAAATTGTTTTGACATGAAAAAAATTAATAAATTCACATAAGAACTTAAATTTAAAGAGGGAACGTGCTAACCTGCTTAAGTTTTATCCAGTTTTGTGTGTTTTTATGACAAAAACGAGTTGAGAGTTCTGAATTCTGAAATTCTTCAAAACTTAAAAAAATAAAAACACATGGCCTACTGTTTATTTGTAGATCCCAGTTTGTGTTTTTCCTAATTTTCAATAATATATGTTATTTTAATTGTAATAAAATTTTAACAATATGACATTTTTACAACGTCTTTTACTTTAAATGCAGAAAAATTTGTTTTTATCCAAGTTTTTTTCAAGGGGCAAAGATTAAATATACCTGAAAATCTACACATGTTGCACACTGTTATATTTTCATTTTTTGAGCGTCTGAAAACTCCAAAACGTCACTGACCCACACACCCTCTGTCAGGTCTGTGCTTTGTCGGGACGTTACTTTGACTTACATTAATTTCCTGGAGACTGATCCTAATCTCATAACCTAATTCACCCCTTATCTCGGTTTTAAATCCCGCTGTAGATCTTGTCACGATTCTATAAATTTCTTTCCGACTGCCTGTCAAATCCAGACTGATATCATTATTACTTATACAAAAGGATCCGTCTGCATTTTTCCCACTGACGCATGAGAAACGAAGACGCTCACTGGTCACGAACATTTGCAGATACGGTGACGTTTCTCTCACCGCAGTTTTTAGTTTAGAGTTTAACGCTTCTCTCATTGATTCGGCCGAAATTTGCGTCGTTTTTCTGTCGCAGATTATATATTTTTTTCCTTTTGTGCAGCCATGTTTGTGTTGATACGGACAGATGAAGCGAGTAACCTGACGAATATCGGAATCTGACATGAGTTGGTAGAAAAACAGTGCCAATACTAGTGCCAAAACTTCAAATTAGTAACTAAGTTTTGATTTTCATGATCAGTTAGTATCTGGACACAGGTTTTGACAAGGTGACAAGCTTAAACTTTGAACTAATAATGAAAATACAGTATGACCTGCCTGATTTTTGGTCCCCGCAATGCAAAATATCCCCATAAATCAAAAGATCCCCATAAAACAAAAGGTCCCCATAAAGTCAATACCGTAAAATACCAAATAAGAGCCGGATTCTCCAGGTGCAGGTGTATATTTTGATAAATAAGCGCCGGATACAAATAAACGCCGAGTCTTAATGTATTAAAAAATAAAATAAAATGTAGGAAGAAGACGTGAGCACTGACGCTGCACCTTCTTCTTCTTCTTCTTCTGTTTTGTTTTGCTTTGTTTTTACGTCACAGATCGCGCTTTCTTTCCGTCCGTCTTTGACCACATTGTTGATCACCATGGCTCCGGTGTAGCTAAAAAATACAACTTAACCCCCAAAGGCCCAGTGTTGGAATATTTTTGTACTTTATTTTTGCACTTTTTTCTATATTTGGGTTTCTGGGGGTTAAAATCTTCTGCAAATAAACTCAACTTAACAACATTAAACAATAACCACTATAGAGCCACATCAGCCCCTTTGAGAATACTGTATAATTCAGCTTTGCGCACATTTGTTTATGTCTTACAGAAATTAAACTTAAAACCACAGGGCTCATTTGCATAAACTGTAAGTGCTGAAAAAAACGGGATACTCAAAAAACCCGCTCATAACCGGGATACTGATACTCCATTACAGCTCCACAAAATTCAGATTGACAATTTTTAGTGTATTATTACTTAACTTACTTTACTATCAGTCTAATTTTAAAAAGCTATCGTCTTAGAGGGAACGTACAGGGAGGTAAAACTGGCTAAAAGAAAATCTGAGGTCCAGATTTTCCCAGTTTTCCAAGATTTTTGTGAGGAAGGAATTAATCGCCCCAAATTGCCGCCTGGTCTCAAATAAACGCCTGGTCTGTTCAGGGACTGAAACAAAAAAATGACCCGACTTTTATTTGGTCTTGTTTACGGTATGTTTACAGATTTAAGTCCCCCACACACTGGAAAAAAAACAAAATCTCGCCAAGTTAAAATGACTTGAATTAAGAAAGTTTTATCGTGATTTGAGTAAATTTCACTATTTGTACTTAAATTATGAAAATACATCTTGCTACACTTACACTTGCTCTGTTAATAATGCTCTGTAAAGCGTCTTTGGGGACATGTGTCTGTGAAAGGTGCTATTTAAATGAAGTTATCTTACCTTAAAATAAGAAAAACAGCAACTTTTTGCACTTAACCCTATAACGCCAGACGTATCATATTTGATACATGAGTTTTTCAGCCTTCCACATGAGCAGTGTGATATTTGTTTCCCTGAAAAACCTGATGTGTACAATCAGATACATGCAGTGCATCACAAAAAGAGTAAAAATAACTAAAATCAGTGTTTATTTGAGCATAATAAAATAAAACATAAAAGTGTAACTGAAACACAAACAACAAAAACAAAACGACAACAAAAAAGTTATGATTTCCAGCCAGTTCCAGTGGTGGATTTCCTATTACTGCATCATGGTAGCACTTTTTATGTTTAGAACTACACATTTGTGGATTTATTTGTATTTTATTATGTTTTTGTTTGTTCAGGAAAAAAAAATTGAGCATTGTGACCTGATGATGAAACTCATATACGGAAACTGATATTTAAAAATGTTTTTGTTTGTTCAGAGGGACCAGTAAAGGCTTGAAATGAATAGAAAAAATAGAAAGAATTGGGATTTTCTGTCACTTATTTAATGGTTTGGGCTTTACAGGGTTAAAATAAGAAACAAAATCAAATGTCGCTCGAATTAAGAAAAAAAACCTTATTCCGCTGGTAGATAATTTCACTTGTCAAGTTGAATCTACTCAAATAAAGTAAAATCTTCTTAATTTAAGTCATTTTAACTTGGCTGGATATTGTTTATTATGCACTGGCCCACACACATGTACATACACGGTGCTCACGTGACTGAACAGACAAAAGTGTGTGGAGGGTTGGAGCTCTCAAGTCTCAAGGACGTCTCTCCTCTTTCTGTGTCTCTTCTCTTCTTTCTGCTCTTCAAATCGTCAGTTCTTTTCACACCTCCCACTGGTCTCTGTGTATCTGCTCTTTATCGCCACAGTGTTAAGAAAATACACATGTTTTTGTCATAATAATAATAATACCGGTGACTGCAGTTCTCCGCAAAGTACAGTTACAGTTTTACCACTGGGTCCAACTCTGCAGAAGACGAGAAAATACAAACCGTGTCATTGTCGTTTGCACATCAGTGGAATTAGAATATTGTGTTTGTTTATGATATTTTTTCCTTCTTTTTTTTAACAGATTATTACCAGAATTGCCACTATTAAACTTCCTAAATTTGAGAACTGATCATTAAATCATCGGGTATGAAAACAAACTGAACTTGGTCTGCAAAAAATGATCGATTTAAAATAAACGACTGGAGCACCAGACAAACCTCACTGGACTAAGAGTTGAACTGATGGCCCATATTTTTGAGTGCACAGAACTATAATAAAATCTTTGGTGAACCCAAGTCTTACAGAGACTCACTTTAAGGCACTTTGAGGATTTTAACATTTTAAAAAGATTGTTAAAGAATCCTACAAAATGTCTGTTTTTAAATCACCATAAAGCTCTTGGTATAGACCCATGTTGCTGGAGATGGTTGAAGAAGAGATGAGGAGGCTGATAGTTCTGCTGCTGTTTAAGAACAAGGAATGAGTGGCCCCGTTTACATGAGAATTTTAAATTAATTCGGAATTAAATTATTCTCCTTTGCGTTTACATGGAAATATTAATTCCGATTAAAGGTTTACATGGAAAACACGTTAAATCCTGTGTTATTTTCTTGGACTTGTCGCCATTTTGACGTAGTTCTTCTCTTCTTTCAAACGCCTCCTCCAGTGTTTGCTGCTGGGGCTTTGCCGTCTTGCGCTTGTAAATCTCAAACTCGTCCAGACGATTCTTTTGTAAGTGACAAATCAAACTGGTGGTGTTAAAGTGGCTCTGCTGGTTCCTCCAGGAGAAACTGTTTGTTTGCAGCGATTGTGTCGCTGTTTGACTCTCGTTTTGTTGTTGTGAAAAGTCTCACACAGAGGATATGGCGGAGTTTTGATTTCCGGCTGCAGTAAAGCGCATCGATGCCGCAAAAACATGTGAAACGGGATGATAGATACTCATAAAAGAGCCGGATCGGGAGCCAATACCTTTTCTGAATATCGGATTGGAACATCCCTGTTACAGATGATAACTTTAACTGACTCGGAGTTGTATTTTGACTGATTATTTCACTTCCCAATGACATTTTTTAAGAAACAGATGACTTGAAACCTTCAAAGTCTTTGTTTAAACTCATAATAAACCAAAATCCTGCTTGTGGCGTTCATATTATGGTTACAGAGTCCATGGCGCACAGTTGGCACACGCCAAACACTTCACATCTTCAATTCCCAGCTGTACTTTCTTGAGACATTTTAGTCCGGAAGCGTTTTGGACTGACGCTACCGACCTAAGCTTTCTCAGGAGTGTCCCCTCACAGCCAATCAGCGCACTTTTAAATCCACGCCTCCACCAATCAAACGCCGCATTGTACCTCTCCTCCTGGTTAGGACAAATTGCGCTTTTCACCCCAGATCCCTCCATCATCACTCTCCTCCACAAGTGCTCCATTTGGGCTCTTTTTGTTGGAGATGAGGGGCTTTATTAGGCACAGCTGTTCTCCGGAGCTCCAGAGAGACCAGGGGACGCTGCCAAGGGCCCGGCTGGCTCTAGTGCTTCGTCTGTGGGCCTCTTGTGTCAGGTGCTCCCCCGAGGATGAATAGGCCGTGATGGTGATGGGTGGTTGTTTGCGTTTGAGAATTTGGCGCCCGGCCTCTTTTCTCCAAAACAGTAACTCTGAGAACACGAGCGGTGGGTTTTTAAAGAGGCACCAACTGTACCAACACAACTTTTTTAATGCAAATTTGACTCTTGTGAGATTCAAACGTTCACTGTAACTTTTCCGCTTGTCTCTATAGTGTGACTGCTCAGCCTGGAATGTTCCACACTGTGACATTAGCCCATTTACGCCTTTTATTCCAGGGTAAAGGTCCTTATTTGTTTGAGAGCTTTTGAAGAATTTTGCTTTTGCTTTTAAAAACCTTAATATCTCAGCCTCTGAAGCACATAAAAACATGAAATAAACTGCATTTAAACGGTAAGACTCTCACGTTTTATTAAATTACGTCATGAAATTTGATAAAATGGAAAATGAAATGAAATTGGCGTTATGAAAATGTGGACAAATCAACACCAAAGCTGCACAACGCAATAACAGACAGGAGACTCAATGTAGCATAAATGGGTTAAACAGCTCTGCCTTATAGTTTACATTAGTTTATTATTTATTTGTTAGGGACAATGTACAAAAACATTAATCTCACGAAGAGTGAAGGTGTGTGGAGTCTAAAAACACAATGGAGCACTTTTTAGTAGTAGTTTATTTGGTCATTTTGCAGCACTACAAAACAAAACAAAACAAAACAAAACAGGTTTCATGACCGAAAGGGTTTAGGCTGAAGTAAAAGTACTAAACACTATTAAACAATGACAGAAGTCCAAGAAAGAAAAGCAGAGTCTGAACAACAAGTTTGCCTTTACACTTTCACTTGTGAGACTTCCTGTATCACTTCCTGTATTACCACATGACATCACAAGGTGTAACAGTGCGTTTTCTACGTCTGAGAGAAGAACTCAACCTTAATACGCAGGATTTGTGTGTTAAACGTGTGTGAATGAAACAAAACACAACTCCAGGTCTGTTTGTGATGAGGAAACAACGTTATAACATAGATCAGAAAATAGTGTAATATTGGCCCCTTTAAAAGGACAGTTCTGAATTTTGGACATACAGCGTCATTTCCTCGTGAGCCAGAGTGTTGGAGACGTGTGGAGACACTTTTTTACATCTTCCCTCCAGTCCTTGTATTTGCAGAGGTGCTGGTGCTAGGCTAGTGCATGTCAATGGCCACAGTCGTCCTGTCACTAAAAACAGTCTGACCCACTCCACAGACCCGAGGAAAAACTATTAGAACTCCAGACTGTCCATGTGAACGTCTGTGTCCAGAGAATCATGTTTGAAATGAATTTAACCTTGCACCTCGCATGAATCGTCGCATGTTGAGGGACTATTTTCTCATATATCAGTCCGCCGCTGCTGAGCTTCTATCAGGAAGTACAACTCACTGCTGCTGCTCAGACATAAATCCTTCAAATGCAACGGTTGGTTTTACTTCTAAAATGATTCTCTGGACACAGACGTTCACATGGACAGTCTGGAGTTCTAATAGTTTTTCCTCGGGTCTGTGGAGTGGGTCAGACTGTTTTTAGTGGCAGGACGACTATGGCCATTGACATGCACTAGCCTAGCACCAGCAACCTCTGCAAATACAAGGAATGGAGGGAAGATTTAAAAAAGTGTCTCCACACGTCTCCAACTCTCTGGATCATGAGGAAATGAGGCCCTATGTCCAAAATTCTGATTTAACTGTGCATTGTGCAACTTTTTTGGTGGAAAAATTACTGCTTTGCCTTGAATGTTCCACAGTATGGCATTATACCTTTCTATCTTTATGGAAACCAAACCAGACCAAGTTACAGGTCAGATCCGCGGAGATTCGACCCCGCTCACAGTCAGAATGTTGTTTTTCTAGGTATTTCTGAGCTATAAAACCACCTGCGATCGAATAAACGTAAAGTAAAGCTGTTTAATGTCACACTGTGGGACATTCCAGAGCAATGACATCTCCATAGAAACCCACAGCTAATAGGAGTTTGATGTCCACGTATCATTGGCTCTATCAGGTGCTGCGTTTGACCCGTTTTAACCCTGTCTGTGCGGTGACGGGCGGTTCCTCCTCCTTTATCTCGGGGCTCTACAGGCTGATGTTTGTGACAGTCACGATAGCGCTGACGGCTCGCAGACGTTATCAGGAAGAGCGCTCGGGATAAATTGAAAATTGCAAATGAAGATCCCGTTCGCCGCCATTTTGAAATTGATGGCGTGTTATGTCAGATGACCTTTCAGGGCGTCAGACGGGGGCTGATAAAGCGGGAGCTGACAGCACTCGGCTCTGATCCAATTTACCTCCTCCTCCTCCTCCTTTGTCCCGATGAAGAGTGGAGAGGAGGAGAGGACAGGCCCTGTTGCTTCAGGAGCACCGGGATCTCAGGGGTATAAGGGCGACACTGACAGAAGGAAGATCTGTGCAGTTTTATTATTGTTATTATTATTGACGAAGGTTTGCAATCGCATTTTTAGTCAAGTATTGCACATCAGCAAGAAGTACCAATACCAGCTGGACGATATTGAGCTCGTGAACGGGTTTTTAATGGATCGGAGTCAAACTTTGGGTTTAAGATGAAAATAAATAAAATATCGGCACTAATATCAGCTATATTCCCTAATTGATGTAGTTTTATTTTCAATCAATCAGTCAATCAATCAGACTTTATTCATAGAGCGCTTTTCATACAAAAAATGCAACACAAAGCGCTTCTCACTTATATAATGAAATGAACATAAAAATGAATAAAAAAATTAAATTAAATAAATAAAATTTGCAGATTTTTTTCCCCTGAAATTTCCTTTTGATGGGGATATACTGAGCAAAGAAAATGATGCATATTTATAGTATTTATTCATTTACACTTATTAATATGTTATAAAATGAATAATGAATGTTATTATATTCATTATTATTCATATTTATCCAATATTTAAGGCAATGTACTTTGTTTAGTTTAGTTTATATGAAATAAAGTATATTTATATTTTACTATAACACACAACTTGGTCGAGTTTTGTACAAAATGTGATTTAATTGTAAAATTGACCACCAAAACGTGCAGAAATGTCACGTTATCCACCTTATTCTGTCCCGTCCACTTTAGTCTCAAAACAAGATTCAAGATTCAAGATTCAAGATTTGTTTATTTGTCATATGCAGGTTCAACACGAGGTCGACGGAGCAATGAAACGTTTGACTCGCTAATATTCAAGAAGTACTAATAGCTGCAATAAATAGTACTGGTAAAAAAGTGTTTGCAAACGCTCCTAACCCGAGCTTTGTGTTGCTACTTCCACTTAAACAGGGATCCCATTCTTTCCATGGAGAATTTGGGGAAAGTTCTGCAGCTAAAACATGACGAAAAGTGTAAAATGTAAAATGTTCATGTGACCAACACGTCACACTGAAGTGATTCTCTGGAGGCTTTAAAACGCCTTTATCGTCCGTATTTAACTAATTTGCTGTTAAAATAGCAGCCTCATACTAAATAATCCGACAATAAAGGATCACACTTCAAGTTTCTGTTTAGTTTCTTCCTTTTTCATGGATCGTAACATGACAAAGTAAAACAGACGAGTAGTGCTGCCGCGATTATTCGACGTTGTCGACGTAATCGATTATGAAAATGAGTCGACTACAATTTTTTTGGTCGAATATTCGCCTTTATTTATTTTTGGTCTCAAACGGCTCGTCCAGAGACCTTTTGCTTGCCTGAGATCAGGTATTTCCCCTCTACACCACTAGTCGTACTACACTCGAGGCCGACACCGGTGCGGCAGGCAGCGGCTACACCCGAGGCGGACACCGGCGCAGCTAACAGCGGCTACACCCGAGGCGGACACCGGCGCAGCTAACAGCGGCTACACCCGAGGCGGACACCGGCGCGGCTAACAGCGGCTACACCCGAAGCGGACACCGGTGCCGCTGGCAGCAACTGCGCCCGAGGCCGACACCGGTGCTGCTGACAGCGGCTACATCCGGGGTTGACGCCGAGGTGGCTAACCTCGGCTTCACCAAAGGCTAACAGCAGTGGTAAATAATGGCACCGCCAAAGAAAACAAACTTGAGGAAGTATTTGCCGTGCGCACTCTGCTGGCTGGTCTCTCTCTTTCTCGACCACGACCACGATGCATGAGGTATTGAGCATACCGTTGCATATGCTGCTCGTGCAAACTCGTTAAATTGTGTGTGCATATCGTTGTTCAACATTGTTGAATGAGCACACACAACAGACATAACAGCAATAACCTTTGCAACTCGCACGCACAGCACACACAAGGTAAAATCTAACACACACACTTGTGTGTGTTAGAACCGCTTTTTTTTTTATTAGTCGTTTAGATTAGTCGACTAATCGAAAAATTAGTCGAGAGATTAATCGTTAGAAAATTAGTCGTTAGTGGCAGCACTACAGACGAGACATTTTGCGCTAAGGAGTGGATGGAGTTGGGGTGGGTGAAATTTGCAGAAATATATGACATTATTATTTTATTTATTTCTCAGTGCTGATGTTTGGACAATATTATGACCGACCATCAGAAAAGTTGTAAAAAATGCCTATAATATGCGGTAACTCTTAAAAATAACTTAATATACACCTTTGTTTGGAAGATTACACTGCAAATTTGTATTTTTGTCATTGTTTTCAACTCTTGCTTTTTTATTTATTTATTTTTTTCTAATAGATACAGTGAATATTTTCATTCCAAGTATCTCTAAAATTGCAATATACATTTTTAAAAATTATTATTTATTATTATTTTTATTTTTGGGGGGTCCAAATCTCTGACCGTAAATATTACGCATATCATATCATTGTCTCTGCATTTACATACACCCTCTTTTCTCTAATACGCCCCTCTAATCCTAACACTTCATCGACCCGTCTCTCCGGCGGCTCTTCCTGGTTTCTCCCTTTTGTCGTCCACCGGGGGCGGAGTTCAGAGGTCGCGGGACTGAACTGTGACGGATCCGGCGCGGCGGGTCGGAGGGTTTGAGCGTTCCGTGTCATTCCCGATGGCTTTTCCCTGCGCCGGGTCAGACCGTGCCAATATTGACTGGCGTGCGGCTCCGGTATCTCCCCCTGCAGAACGATCCCGCTCTATCTGCTCCTCTATCCGCCTGTAATTGAATCCAGCCTCTTCCATTGTTGTTGTTTTGTCTCCTGAGGCCCGTGAAGCAGATTTTCGTTTTCAATCCTGGCTCTTCTGTATTACACGTCTGCGGTCTCTATAGAGATATATCGGAGAAAAGGCTTAGCGGCTCCTCCACTTTACAAAGTCAGTTTAAAAATGTGCTTCAGATCAAGTGTGGGCTCAGACAGGAGCAGTTTCCGCAGATGTTTTCTATTAAAACTGGAACTTTGTGAGAAAAAGTGTCAGCGTTTGCAGAGCTAGAATTAGCCCTGTGCAATACCGGAAAACCTCCATTATTCCAAAGCAGCAAGAACATTTGATATACTGCATTTTTCATATAAAACAGACCAAAGACACACTTGTATTATGAAGATCAATAAAATACGCAACGGCTAAAACAAGTTCGTTGATTAGTCTCCGTTAATTGATTATTTAGGAGATCATCAGCTGATTTAGTAATACAGTAGAGCTTTTTCACAGCGACAGGAAATCCCGTTTTGTAGGTTTGTAGAACTTCCGGTCAGTGGGTTTCTGTGGTAAAATGTGTGTGGAAATGTCTGGCGTATTCTCCTCCAGCTTCATAAATCTGCCCCATCACCAAATCTTCAACCAACAAGGTCGACAGAGGAGAAAACGTTCCACAACTAGGGAACGAGGGAAGAAAGACGAAAGCTTAAAGGCGAACGACGACGAGCATCAGGCAAGGAAAGGTTATTATAAGCACGATTCGCACGCAAAGCAGCGTCCTGCACGGGTCCGATTTTGACAAACCACACCCGCCCGGACGCGGCACACCTCAATCCACATTCAACCCGTTTTCCGACAGAACTGAAGTAAACTGACCGACACCCAAGCTGCACCTGAAGGAAAATCAGTCTGAGAGCCAAAAAATAGCCACAACTTTACACTCTCCACTCGCTAATTTCCTTTTTTCAGCTCCTCGGGACGTCGCGTGTGAGGTTTGAAAGTGAAAGTGGCAGAGATTTGTGGGAATGCGCACGTCCAGCAAAAACATATGGATTTTACACTGAATCATCTTGTAAAAACAGTGGTATTTTTTCATTTCTAAGGCCATGTACACACGTAGCCGGGTATTTTTAAAACCGAACATTTTCCCCCCTCCGTTTATAAAAATAGTTTATCCACACCACCTCGTCTCCGAAAAAAAAAAAACCTTCCACACATAACCGAACATCTGCATTTTCAACCACATTCATACGCATTCCAGACCTGTAGATGGCGTTATTTCCATTGAGCCCTCACTTCGCCGTCACTTCCGCCTAAACTTATCTTATTGCTCTTGGAGCAGTAGTTGGACTTCTGCAATTAAACATGTACATAGCACCTGCACAATAATTAATGCTCCCACAGCTCTGAAGAAACGACTCCGGTCCATAGTCTGCTTTGGCTTTGTCTTTTGCAGTCGCCTAAACAAATGTGGCACGTTTGACGTCAGGGCAGATTCATATTTTTTGGCGCAGACAGTGACGTTTTAAAACGCAAAACCCCAGTGATCTCTGTCCACACAAACAGGCATAAACGGAGTTTTCAAAGATCTTCACTTTGGCCGGAGTTTTCCCTGAATACTCGTTTTTGATGCGTGTTCGTGTGGATGACAGGTCAAAACGCAGCAAAACATCTTCGGTTTATCAGATACCCGGCTTCGTGTGGACAAGGCCTAAAACACATCCCCGTTTTTGTTCGCGACCCGAACCCACATCCAACACAGCAGAAAAATTAACCCCAATAACCCAAAATTAACAAAAGAACTGAAAAGAGCGGCATCTCTTAGCATAACTTAGTTTTACGTAATACCGACTTTCTGGAGGTGACGCGTACGAGCATTGAAGGTGAATGAATGAAAGTGCGTTCAGGAGAGCGAATGCATCAGTGGAGCTCATTGTTTCACGTATGTTCATGTTTGTATCTTGTATCAAATAAACAAACAATAATAATTTAAAAAAAATAGTAGTGGTCCAAAAAAAAGTAAAAATGTATGAGGAAACTTGTACTTATGTAAGATTAAGTGTCAGAGGAACTGTCCGGACATAAACTCTGATTTACAATTCAATTTATATATAGAAGATTCCATGGAAATAGAAAGTTAAAACCACACTTTGGAACTTTCTCCATGAACACAGACTCATTTTGTGCCGTTCTGTGGAAGATTTTAACCAAAGGAACATTTCCATCAGGTGGAGGTCCTTCTCTTCGACAACTAGAGTCAGGTTTGTGGAGATGCAAGTCCACTCGCAGTACGAACACGTTTTTCAGTGCAATAAACACAACGTAAAGAGAACAAAATTGGCTTAACAGTTCTGTACTAAGACTTTAAAAACCCTATAACCATTCTGACTTCATTATGAAATACTCTTAGTTTATTAGTTTTTTATGGGTCTGGTTTTGCCTTTGTCTCAGTCCTGGTTTAGTCCTGTTTTAGTCCTGGTTTAGACCTTTGTCCTGTTTTATTTGATAACAGTATTAACCTAACATGATCTATCTGACAGCCCCTTCCTCCCTCTCCTCTGGTTCCTCAGCTCTGCCTCATTTACATACACTTAAGTCTGTGTTTGAATGGAAAATATGAGCACGTTTACGTCGCGTCAGCTGCTCCTGTGCACGCTCCTCTGTGCACGTTGAGGAGGGTTGTTCAAAGTATTGAAAATCAGGCAATAATTGAAACTAGATACTCATTTGAGCAGGTATCAATACTAAAAAAAACACATTCACAGCACAGAAATGAAGCTTTCTATAGACGATTATCACGACAGCAGGAAGTGCGGCGATGTCGTGCAACTTCCGGTCAGTGCTTTTCTCTGGCAAAATCCCTGTGGAAAAGTGTCGCATATTTTTGAGCAGCTTCATAAATCTGCCCCAACACCAAATCTTCATCCAACAAGGAACAAAGAACAGATTCTGTCCACGAAGAATTTATCCACAACGATCGAGGGAAGAAAGACGAAAACTTAAAGGAAACGACGACGAGCATCAGCGAAACGACTGAGCGACACTAACGTTCTGGTCCTGAAGAAAACAGAAATAACTTGACCACTCAGACTAGATTAAAAATCGAAATGGTCGACATTTAATCTGTGAACATCTGTAGCATTTAAACTGCACAAATCTCTCAGTCTGTGCGAATATCGACATCACAAAATCGATTTTTAATTTTAACTCTAGAATCAGTCTGAGTGAACGAGTTATTTCTGTTTCCTTCAGGACCATAACATTAGTGTCGCTCAGTCGTTTCACTGATGCTCGTCGTCGTTTCCTTTAAGTTTTCGTCTTTCTTCCCTCGATCGTTGTAGATAAATTCTTCATGGACAGAATCTGTTCTTTGTCGACTTTGTTGGATGAAGATTTGGTGTTGGGGCAGATTTATGAAGCTGCTCAAAAATATGACACACTTTTCCGCAGGGATTTTGACGTAAAAAAGCACTGACCGAAAGTTGCGTGTCGTCGTGATACTGTCTGTTGTCTTTTTTAAATAATCGTCATGGTAATCGAATCAGTATTGAGTATCGAGTCTATTCTTTAGTATCAGAAATTGAGTTTGAAACGTTGGTATCGTGACCACTGACACGGCACTTTCCTCTGTGCACGTGGCCTCTCCGTGCGCGCCCCTCTGTGCACGTGCGCGCCCCTCTGTGCACGTGCGCGCTCACAGTGTGCACGTGCGGCAGGTGGAGAGCCTCATTAATCACTTATGGCGCACTTTATTTGGCGCTGACATGTTGTAATTTGGTGTGGATTCAGGGCGTCTCTGTCAGGTGCGAATTACAGCGCGGCAATGTGACAAAACACTTCAGACACAGCCTCTCCTCGGCCTGACAACGCTCCCTCTGCACTTCCCTCTGTCTTTTTTTACATTTTATTATTTTTGTATTTACAGGTGAACTCCAAAACAAGCTTTACACTTACAGGTTATTCTAATATGTACGAGGAAAAATAAAAATAAACCAAAGCCTCTTCTCAGCCTGACAACGCTCTTTTTTCCATGTTATTATCTTTGTATTTACAAGTGAACCTGAAAGTTGTTGAAAGAAAATGGTTCAGGAAAGTATTTATTAGTGTTTTTCCAAAAATGTAATTCACTCATAAACAGGGCTCTACAGTGCACCCATTTCACTTGCATTTGCGAGTAAATATTTCATCGTGCGAACGAGGAAAACAAAACAGTCGCACCAGTGCGAGTGCTTCTGCAGCCACAATAAGGAGCTGCACAGACGTAACGTGACGAGTTAAACGTTCTAAATGTGTCAAACATTAGGGGCAAACTCACACTAGGACTGTGGAACCTGCCCAAGCCTGGATCGCCCCTAAAGCGCCTCACGCTTGCCCAGCGCGAGCGCAACCGAACCGTGCCCAGGCACGACACCTCCGACCGCGCACGACTCCAGCATACGAGCTCCGCGTGTGGCCGATATCACTGATATGAACAAACTCCACATCAAAACACACCCACGCCCCCTTAAACGAGGAGCGGCACCGCAGCAGGACCCACACCTGTCCCACTCACAGACACCCCCGTGCTGCTGGACTTCCTCCTCCGCTAAAGCGATGGTTTTGTCTTGGTCGTGTCTCGGACTCGAGTGCATTTGGTCTCAGTCTTGTCACGGATTCAAGGTCTGAATACTGAGTGCATCATATTTCATTACGGCTGCTGCCTTCGGCAATAAACTTGTACCGGTGTGCGGGACCTGTGCGCTGGAGCTCGCGCACCCTCGTGTACCAGTGTGCATCACAGGGCAGGTTAAACATCCCACCTGTCCATCCGCCTCACATCAAATACGACAATATTAATTTTATGTCCGTGTCCGCACAGAGCAGAGCTACAGCACAGAGCAGGTGATATGTGGGCTGAAGTTTGCCTAAGAAAATGCCAAATTAATCTGTTTGTCACAATGTGCATTTGGTTTGGTAAATGTGCAGAGGCTAATAACCACTGTAAAACCAGTAAGAGAATGTAACTCCAGTTAGAAATGTGAAAATACAGGTTTAAAATCCTGCACACTTTTTACACTTTGAAGCAGTTTTGTGTAAAGTGCCAGTGGAAGTTCTCTTAAAGAAGAGGTTCTTAAACTGTGGTTGAGGGTCCAAAAAGGGCCACAGAGTGTTTCAGTGCAGTACAGTTTGTTTGGCTTATTATAAGTCTAAATATTAATCAGATAAAATGAAGATATATTTATAAAAACATTGCGATCATGCAGGAAAAGTACAGTCAATTCTTTTGTTTTTTTGTATTAAATTTATTCAGGGTTGGTGTTGCTGTGCGTAAGTTCCGCACTGTAATAATCGTTCAAATGAAAACCTATTTGTGCCCCCATTTTTTTTTCTGTGCTCCTAAAATTTTTAACTTAGGGGCACATGTGCTCCTGAAAAAAAAAGTTAGTGTAGAGCCCTGCTCATAAATAAATGGGATTAGAAATGACGTCGGCGATCGAGTCTTTTGGGCTTTGGCCTGTGCAGTGGGAAATCAACAGAGGGAAGTGTAAGGTGCTTATAAAGTTGTTTTCTAACGTTTCCAGACACTAATGAGTGAACCAGGCAGAGCGTTTTGTTTGTTAGACTCGTGGCTGTTGTCAGATGGGTTAAAGTGGTGTTAAGCTTCTTC
This sequence comes from Odontamblyopus lacepedii, assembly GCA_034769755.1. NCBI lineage: Eukaryota > Metazoa > Chordata > Actinopteri > Gobiiformes > Gobiidae > Odontamblyopus > Odontamblyopus lacepedii. Next base: position 38,299,641 of record CM068350.1, read on the forward strand.
AGTGTGAAGCAAATTGGTGTTTTACGTGGAAGTTCAGAACTTGCCCCCATCACTACACTAGTTTGTTGCCTTGACAGACTCACTGCCACAGTGAGATCTCCACCGAGGAAACACTGATCTGTGCCGTTTTTTGGCTTCTGACAGAATTCCACCTCCTCTAGAAACGGACTTTAGCTTCAAACGTGCCGGAGTTCAACTTTAAGTACTGATCTGACTTGTTTATAAAGGGACGCCGCGTATTTATGAAGATTTAAGATATAAACATGTAAACATCTGCCAGTTTGAGCGTTATTTCTCCAACCTGAGGCTTTCTGAAGGACGAGGAATTAGCCCCGTCGCAATTAACAAATGAAAATCTCTTATGGCAACAGTTCTAACTCTGAAGCGCACAGATAACAGGAGCTGGAAACTATGAATTGGCGATAATTTCTGCTCAGAGTGTTGCCTATTAAACTCCACTTCTCGGCTATTACCGCCGTTGTGTAGTTTCACCTCCTCGTCTCCTCCGTGACCTCCCCGTGTCTTTTATACGACTCGGATCAACAGCCTCCTTCAGCGTTGCATTAGTCACTCTCTCTTTTCTCCGTGTTATTTCTGTATCTGTCATCTCGGTCCGAGCGCCGCGAGTTAAAGGAAAATGTCTCGGTGTATAATTAATCACCAGCCGCTCTAATTAGACGTGAATAGGAGTTGTCCTGTTCGTTTGGCAGCTCCCGCTCACCTCCAGCACTTAAGGCCTAATGGCAGCTCCACAGCGCCAGCCCCTCACCTCTCCACCTCCGTCCTCCTCTTCTCTCTATTTCTCCTCCTCCATCTTCTCCTCCTGCATTTCTCCCTCTCTCCTCCACTTAGGCCTAATGGCAGAACTTCATCAGACCAACATAAACCTCCCATGGAGCCCTTGTCTTTACAGCTTCTCCTCTTCTCTTCCTCCCTCTCCTCCTTTTCTCCATGTTCCCTCCTTCTCCTCCTCCTCTTCTCCTCCATCTCCCTCTCTTCCTCCTTCTCCTCCTCTTGCTCCTCCTCCTCTTCTCCTCCTCCTCCCTTCCTCCTTCTACTATTCCTCCATTTCCCTCTCGTGCTCCTTCCCTCTTCTCCTTCTTCCCCTCGTCTCTTCTTTCTTCTCCTCTTCCTCCTCCTCAGCTTCTTCTCCTCCACCTTCCCCCCTCCCTTCCTCCCCCTCTTCTCTTCCTCCACCTCCCTCCCTTCCTCCCTCTCCTTCCGGTTCGCTTCCTTCTCCTCCTCTCCCTCCTCTTCTGCTTCTTCTCCCCCACCTCTTCTCCTCCCGTCTCTCTTCCTCCCTCTCCTCCTCAGCTTCTTCTCCTCCTCCATCTCCTCTCCTCCTCCTCTTGTCTCTCTCTCTCCCATCCTCTCCCACCTCCCTCCTTCTCCTCCTCCTCTTCTCCTCCATGTCCCCTCTCTTCCTCCTTCTCCTCTTCTCCCTCTCCTCTTCCTCCATTTCCCTCTCGTGCTCCTTCCCTCTCCTCCTTCTTCCCCTCTTCTCGTCTTTCTTCTCCTCTTCCTCCTCCTCCACCTTCCCCTCTCCCTTCCTCCCCCTCTTCTCTTCCTCCACCTCCCTCCCTTCCTCCCTCTCCTTCCAGTTCGCTTCCTTCTCCTCCTCTCCCTCCTCTTCTGCTTCTTCTCCCCCACCTCTTCTCCTCCCATCTCTCTTCTCCTCCTCCTCTGTCCCTCCCTCGTCTCCTCCCTCTTTCTTTCCCTCTCTCTCTCTCTCTCTCTCTTCCTCCTCTCCTCCTTTACCTCGTGCTTGATAAATCCGGTGAGTTCTCTTCCTTCGCCTCTTCTCCCACCTGCTCCACATCTTCTCCTCCTCCTCCTCCCTCCCTCTCTTTACTCCTCCCTTTACTCTTCTTCCACCTCCTCCTCTGCTCCTCCCTCTTCCCCCCTCTCTGTTCCTCTACTCCTCCTCACCATGCTCTTCTCCTCCTCCTCCTCCTCTTCCTCATGCTTGGATCAATCCTGTGAGTTCTCTTCCTTCTCCTCCTCCCCCTCTCCTCCCTCTTCCTCCTCCTCTCTCCTTTTCTGAATGGTCAAACACACCCTGTAGTCAGAGAGGAGGTGTATTCAGAGTGAAAGTGTAACGTCCTGTGCAGAAGTGGAGCGAGTCCAGAGGAGCTTTGGTCCGGTGTCAATTATTATTTTCTAAAACGGCGACGCCACAGTTGAAACTAGAGAAAAACACCCGCAGAATTTGACACAGATTTAAGGGAACGTCCGTCTCAAACTCTACATTTCACATGGTTTAATTTAAAGAACGTGTCAAATACGAAGCACAGGTCACATTTCCATAGCTGATGTTGATGTTCAACTGTCAAATCCAGGTGTTTTGACCTGGTTTATGGATTATTTATAGATTTCTGGAATTACCTGGACTCAGACTTTTGTTACACGTGAATTCTCGTCTTTGTCGGCAAATAAACACATGAGAAATAGTTTGTTCACGTGCCCCTTAGTCCCTCTTCTTCATGCAGTCCATGGTGCTGGCTTGAGATTTTAAGAGGGGGGTATTAACTGCAAACATGTGATATATTTAGACTATATTTCCTTTTATTGTTCTGAAAATGCTGTATTTGCTGAAAACAATGACGGACTTCACAGCAGCCAATCAGAGGAGCCCGTCTGTTGCGTGGAAACGGCTCTTAAACTGTAAAACGGAGGACGCCAACAAACTTTTTCCTTTGTCCTCGTCGCCACAAAAGGGTCCTTCAGCTCAGTGCACGTCACGGCGCTCAGGGGCCTTTAAAAAGAGTTTAATCCACGTGTTTCTTTGTTTTGTTTCATTTTCTCTGCGAATAAGAGCGCACGGAAAGAGACGCCGCTCGTGTCCTTGTGTATTTTGTTTCTGTTTCTGTTTTCTGCTTAAAGTGCGTTTGGTTTTCATGTTTTTCTTGCTCTGAGTTGGTTTGGTGGGTTAATACCTGTGGTCTATAGACTGTGTGTCATAGTTTTACATCAGTTAAATGGCAGTTTATGGAAAAAAAGTGCAAAAGTGCAGAAATTTTTACAACAAAATACCTTTACCTTTATTATCACCACCGGAAATTTGTCTACAAAATTCTGTGAAAGTTTACAAAGGCATTTTTCTGATAGTTTCCACATCTTATAATCCGTGTTTTGGTCTCTGTTAGCATCACAGTTGGTGGTAACAGTTATGGAATTACCTGTACGTATGGGATTTCTTTTAATAAATGATAAACTTCACCAATATTTGAAAAAAAAACTAGAAAAAACAGGCAACATTTTTAGTAAAATCATATATATTGATGTTAACTACAGTCTGTATTGCCCTGTGCACACTGACTGCAGGTGTGGTTCAGGTTTGGTGTGGTTTTACAGACCGCGGTCTCTTCTGCTGTGAGGACAGAGTGTAAACTGTATTCGGGGGGATTCGCGCTCTGGTCTGGAGTTCATGTGATAGATCAGCATAAATAGAGCCACGATTGTTCTGTGCAAGACGCCACTGGGAAACAACCGCTGCACTTCACACTGCGACCACTTCCTCGTGCCTTTGGAGACCATTTTCTTAACTTCAAATCAAGTCGGCAAGTCAAATCTATTTGTTTTTTCGGAAAATTGATATTTCAGATTGTTTTTATACAGCGCGCACATTTTGACTTCCTGTAGTCTTTCCGTAGTCACTTCCTGCGTCTCTCACTTTCCCCCGAGAACGACACAGACACAAACAAATCTCCGTCACAGAGAGAACGCTCATATAACCGTGTCGTGTCCTTTAGTCCGACAGAAGCTGAAGCATCAGCACAAGGAAAGAGCTGCTTTCTTTTTTCAGCATTTACAGTTTATGCAAATGAGCCGTGTGGTTTTAAGTTTAGTTTCTGTAAAACGTAAACAAATCAAACCAAAGCTGCATTAAACACATTATAATCTCAAACGGGCTGATGTGGCTCTGTAGTGATTATGGAGTTGGGCTTATTTATGCAGATTAGTAATAGTAATAATGATGATTGTTTTAATATAAAAACCTTAATGATTAATCGATCATTGATCGTTAATTCTCCCGACGATTGATTAAGAAAATTTAATCGAATGCCCATCCCCACTGTGGACCATATGAAAAGGGCGGAGCAGGTGGAAAGTGATAATGGAGACAGTTTCCCTCTGTACAGCGACGGCTCTGTTTCCAGTTTATTCTGAGTTTTCACAACATGGTGAAAGTTTTACACCACAAAAAAGGATTTTCTAGCATAGTTAAACTGACTTGAATTAAGCAGATTCATCTTAAAAGACCAATTTTAAGATTTTTTTTTACTTAAAATGAGATTTTTTTTCTTGTTTTAAGACATTCCATCCTGATTTATCTTATCTCGATATTACAACTTATTCTAAGCACTTTTTATATTAACTCAGTCCAGGTTAAGCCTCTTTAACTTCCTTCTCAAACCAATAAGGTGAAAAATCTTGCCATAAATACTTGAAACTAGTGTGTTCTGATTAGAACAATATTTATATTTCATCCTGTTTTAAGAAAACTTGGTAAGTGAAAATTTCTTACTGCACTGGCAGAAAATTTCACTTAAAATAGGACATTTTTACCTCAAAATTGTTTTTTTTTTTTTTCTTTTTTTTTTTTTTTTCTTCTTTTTTTTTGCAGTGTAGATGCTGCTATACGGTTGAATTGAATAAAATTGTGAATTTATTTTAAAAATCTAAGATTTTTTTGGGGTGGAACTCACCCAACTCTAATACAAAGGTTAAGGACATTAGTGAAGCACCAGGAGTGTGCAGGAGATTTTATTCTGAAAAAACACCAGATCTGTCAGTTCTGTGCGTCTCATTTCCTGTTTTGCTCATGTGATTTTGTCAGCTCGACGTCAGAGGCCACTGCAGTGTCCGGCAAAGACAGGCTCACACCCCATCCACACTCATACTGAGGTCAGTGTGGCAGGGAGCAACTGATTTTAACTTTAATTCTAATTTTAATGACTTTCTCAGCCTCAGTGGTCCGAACCGCACCAGCAGCCAGTTTACACCTGTGTTAGAGAAATTAGCAGCTGTCGAATGCATTTCAAATCTTTCCTCATAATCTCAAGTGTCTTCATGTGCTTCGTGTGTGAGATAAATGATTGTTTCAAATTTCCCTTATGTCTGTGGTCCAATCTTAATATCACTTTAAATTTTCTGTGCACAGATATTACTTTTAGATATGCACTGATACGGGTTTTTTCCCATCGCATTTGCTCCTCCTGATTAGCGCCTAACGAGGGACAGAGGACGGAGGAGAGAAAGATGGATGGAGGCGCAGGAGCAGAGCCGGAGGAGGGAGGCAGAGGGAGCGTTGCTAATTGTTTTCGTCAGTAGACAGTAGGGAGCTATCAGGGCAATAAAGTCAATTAGCAGAACAAACGCAGATCATTGGAGCGGAGGAGAGGAGCAGACGGAGCAGATCCGCACATGATAAACTCGCCGGGAATCTGACACCGGGAAGTGAAGCCAGAAATCTCGCCTGATTGGACGAGCACGCGCGTCTGAACACAGGCCCCGCCCACTTCCACATCGGCTGTTTGTGGCCCCGCCCCCGACACGAGTAACGTTCACAGTCCAAGTGAGAAATATAAACATCCTTTTAATACCAACGTGTAGTTTTGGTTAAATGACGCTTTCATCCCGCCGTAGTGCGCAGTAATCGGGCTTGGGTTCTCGCTTAAAGAGGCATTACGGAACTTTTCTGCTTGTGTCCATGGATGTTGTTGTTTTGCTGAAATGTTCCACAGTTTGACGTTAAACTTATCTCGTCTTTCTTTTGTTCAATTACAGTTTTATTTAGTTTTGTTTGTGCATTATTCTTTAAAATCATAAGAAATGTATAAAAAACAAATAGCACAATAAACAAATCACGCTTTAAAGATGCATTGCGTCACTTTTCTGGTTAAAGGGCTGCCACCTGCTTGTCTTTATGGGGATGTTTTGGCTTTGACATACCTGAAATGTTCCACAATATGGCATTAAACTCTTCTTGTCTTGCATTTATTCAATTGTAGGTGTTTTGTTTGGTTTGGTTTGTGCATTATTCTTTAAAATAATTAGAAAAATACATAGAAAACAAATAATAAAATAAATAAAAAATCAAAGGGCTGCCACCTGTTCGTCTTTTTGGAGATGTTTTGGCTTTGACATGCCTGAAATGTTCCACAATATGGCATTAAACTCTTGCATTTATTCAATTACAGGTGTGTTTTTGTTTTTGTTTGTGTTTTACTCATTTACGTCATTCTAAACATCTTTTGGACTTTAAAATAATTAGAAAAATTTGGTTTTCTAAGAAATACGTAGAAAACCAATAATTCAATAAAAAAAATCATGTGTTAAAGGTGCATTATGTAACTTTTCTGGTAGATGGTCCGTCAAATATGTATGTTGTTATTATTAAACCTTTCTAATTTCATGGAGACTAAACCAGACTGAGTTACAGGTCAGATCTTTGGAGAGGCGACCCCGCTCACAGTCAGAATGTTTGTTTTTCTAGGTATTTTTGAGCTATAAAACCGCCTGTGATTGAATAAATATAAGCCAGAGCTGTTTAATGCCGTACTGTGGAACATTCCAGGCAGAGCAGTGACATATCCATAGAACCAAGAAGGTGACGGGCCCACAAAAAGTTACTCAGTGCACCTTTAAACGTGTTGTATTCGCTTCTATTTGCTCTTTTTTTTGTAATTAGCTGTGCTGCTTTTGGCTTTTTCAGTTTGTTTCACTAATCGCTGTGACCAGCAGATGGCGCCAGATACAAAATCAAAGTTTACTGCAACTGAAATCGAGTTTATAAAACTTAAAGGTGCACTATGGAACTTTTCGATTGGGGGACCCATCACCTGCTTGTTTCTATGGAGATGTCATTGCTCTGCCTGGAATGTTCCATATTATGACTTTAAACAGCTCTAACTTACTTTTATTCAGTCACAGGTGGTTTTATAGCTCAAAAACCCATTGAAAAACAAACATTCTGACTGTGAGTGGGGTCGCCTCTCCACAGATCTGACTTGTAAGTTGGTCTGGTTTAGTCTCCGTGAAGATAGAAAGGTTTAATAAAAACATAAATACATATTTGACGGACCCTCCACCAGAAAAGTTACACAACGCACCTTTAACGCATGATTTTTTAAAATTGACTTATTTGTTTGTGACGTCTCCACAGCGTCGGCGTCGCTCAAATGAGGCTCCTGATGCCACCGTTACAGGAGCGAATTTGGAGCCAAGTCCATATTTGGAAATCTGACTGCGAGTATCATAGCAACAACGAGAGCCAATCATGATCGAGATCGTTAAATGTGATACTCTGCACCTGCACGGACCACTGGATTTCACTGATTCTGGAGAATAATAAGGAAACTTTGAGCTTTTATCATCAAACTTAGTCAAAATAGTAAGTTTAAGGCACTGATTTATGTTCTATGTTCTGTTATGTACGAACAACTACGAGCTGTCAATCAAACCTGTTGCTAACGCTAGGGGGAGGAACCTCGGGGAATGAAGGCGTCTGATTGGTCCGTTATTCACGTTCATATCTTGATTTAGGAACAAGATAAAGAAATGAAAAATTCAGGATCCTGTGTCGCGGGTTCATACGAACATTTTAAGACCAAAATGACGAGGCCACAGCAGAAGCCTCCTGGAGCACTTCCTGTTTGGCACGCGGCGGCTAGCAGGTTAGCTTTGTCCACTCGTATATACGGTCTATCGTAGAATGTAGGGACTAGCTTCATTTAAAACAGTGAAATAAGTGATATTTTACAGATTTACAGACTGTGGAAAGGCTTTTCAGAATCACAGGTGAGACGTTTCAGTTTGTAGTCGCGGCATAAACGCATTAAACATCTTGGAGTCGTGCAGATTTTGTAAATTTAATGCCATATTTTGAAACATTCAAGCCAAAGCAAAAACACGTCCTTGGAAACGAACTGGCGGCTCGCTCCGTCAAAAAAATAACCCTTCCCAGTGACAAACAAACGTAATAATGAAAGCCCAAACCTACACAATGCCATGGAAACCCGGCCTGCGCCAAACCATCTTTTCCTTTCGCCGAAATAGCTGGGAGCCGCGCGCGTCCATGGCAACGGCGTCTGACAGGCCATCACCGCGGCGACGGGGGTTGACGCGCAGGTAATGGCGGTGACATCGCTCGGGGAAACACTTGATTACGGGATGTATATGTGAAGGGAACACAGCGGCGCGCCTCCTCTGTCGTGTCCCATCCGCACAGCTCTGTAATTCAGTAATTGTACAAGACTGAATCTAACGGCGGCCGACGCACACACACATGTCGGCCCCGCAGAACATGAATGGGAGAGGGAATAACATTAACGACTGGGATTCAAACATGCAGACGGATATATATATATGTATAAGAGAGTTTGGTACATGTACTATAGCACGGAGCGGCTGTACAGGAGGAGCTTTAATGGAGATTTACTGCAAAAAATACAGAAAAAAGTTAATTTAATTTGATTTGTTTTCAGTCTCATGATACGATATCGTCACGGTGTTGTGGATTTCTAAATCTGGGAAGAATAAACTGGAGAAAAGCCGTCTTAAATCAAAGAGTCTGGATTTATTAAAGCAGTTGTGCACAAAGTTACAGAGAAATAATGAAAACAGAACCTTCTGTCCCTCACGCGAAGTCCGTCTCTCCCTAATACAATCCATTCAAATACTGTCTAATACATTACTAAATCCTAAATCCTAATAAAATACAACACTAAATACAATCAGTCAATTAAATACTGTTAAACTATGTTTTAATCAAACTTCATTTGTTTATGTTGTTGTAAGTTGACCTTGAGTTTCCAGAAAGGCGCCTAATAAATAAAATTATTATTATTATTATTATTATTATTATTATTATTATTATTATTATTATTATTATTATTATTATTATTATTATTATTATTATTATTATTATTATTATTTTTATTATTAATCTGAATGGTAAAACAAAAACAGGCTTCTTATACAGCTGACAAAAGGAGCAAAGGATCATGGTCTTTATAGTTCCCTCTGTTTTCATCTTTAGGGATGTGCAAAAATATTGAAATATCGACGTAGCGTATCGTTTAACGCAGGGGTCTCCAATGTTTTTCCTCCTGTGAGCTACTTTTACAAAACGAAAATGCCAGAGAGCTCCTATTTAAAAGTAAATATAAGAGCCGGGGCGAGGCGTAGATGAGGTACAGTCAGACGCTTATGAAACATAAACGTTATTAATATATTACTGCACAAAGTCGGCATCAAAATGATACTTTCCCAATGGTATTTAATCAAATGTGACTTATTCAGCACAATAGAGATCAGAAATCTACTTGGAAGAGTGTGGAGAGCTACAGGTTTAATGTGATGATGCCGTATCAATATAAAATTTTTTTAATTTTTACTATAACCTTTAAGTGCTTTATGTTTAAGTTTTTGACTAAACTGCAGTATATATAAAACCCTGGGGTGGGGAGGGGGTTACTGTTGTTTTTAATCGTGTGAAATGTATGAAAATTGCTATACAAATAAAGTTTGAGTGATTGATATCCATATCGTGGGCTGCTGTATCGATATATCGCCGAGAGTATTATTATTTTTTTGTATATTTTACTAAATTATTTTGTTACAGCGCTACGGTTTTGTTGCTTGTTTAGAGAAAGAAAACTCTTTTATGTGTCACACCATCAGTATCATCTTTTTTTTGGCCTTCCTTTAACTGGTTTTAGCTCTTTTTATTCCCTATTTATTTTCATTTTATCTCTTTTACTTATTTATTTATTAAAACTAATCTGATTTGTTGGATCACTGACTGTTTTCTTTGTTTTCTGTGCTATTTTTTGGTTTGTACAGCGCTTTGTAAACCTTGTTTTTAAAAGTGCTTCATGAATAAAGATTTATTATTATTTTATTATTATTATATTTGACATTTTCACTGTTTTGATGATTAAAATGGGCGTGTTTCACAAAGATTTTTAGTATCACAGCCATGATTTAGCCTTTATTTTTATTGAACCAAATCGTATTGAATCGTATTGAATAGTATCGAATCGCATTGAATCGAAACCTCACTGTACTGAGACATGCATCGTATCGTGGCCTGTGTATTGAGGTATTTATCGTATCAGCCGCTTCTTAATGATACCCAGCAGGGACGGTTATGAATAGTCGACTAATCGTTCATCATCGTTAAACATTTCATCGATCAAACCAAATGCAGGTTGTATAATCTCTGAAAACATGAACCGACTCCAACACGATGTGCAAAGAACAGACTCACCATCAGCAGCACATCCCTCTGGCACAGAAGGTTTGGTTTGGCTTCATTCGGACCCATAGGTAAATTTGTTTTGCAGATTTGAGCGGCCGGTCCCACATTTCACATTTCATTCTTCCACACTGAACACAATAAACACAAATTAAAAACACAAATACAAATAAAGTGTTGCAGTTCTCCGGTGCAGAATGACTTTGTTCCATAAATAAATAAATTCATCTCAAAAATAGATTACAGTTTAGTCGTAAATACGATGGCAGCTGGAACGAAACTCCTTTTAAAACGATTTGTCGAGACTTGAGAACACTCATATTCCACTGAGTCGTGTCCTTTAGTCCGACAAAAGCTGAGGCATTAGGACAAGGAAAGAGCTGCTTTTTTTCAGCGCTTATAGTTTATGCAAATGAGCCATGCGGTTTTAAGTTTCGTTTCTGTAAAACGAAAACAAACGTACAAAGCTGCATTAAACACATTCTGGGCTGATGTGGCTCTATAGTGCTTATGGTTTATATGTTGTAGAGTTGAGTTTATTTATGCAGATTAGAAATAGTAATAATAATGATGATAATTTTAATATAAAAGTGTTAATGATGAATCGTTAGTTCTCCCAACGATTAAGAAAATTTAGTCGAATGCCCATCCCTAATACCCAGCTCTAATCCTTACTGTTTTATTGTGCCATTTCCTTATTCCAGCTCATGTTTTATTTACATTTCATTTTAAAAAGCGCTAATGCAGATACCAGTTTCATAATGTGGTTTTTGGTATTAATTCCTGTCGAGTTTGTTTATTTGACGCGCCTACAGAGACCAGGACTTATCTTACGCGCAGTGAAAGAACCGCTTTTACGTCTGTCTCTTTCTTTCTCTCGCAAAAATCCTGCAAGACTTCGATAAAACCGAGATCCTTGTTCCAAATTCCCACCTGAAAACGTTCTTTTTACGCGCCGCTATTGACCGCCGCCGCCTTTGAGAATGAATATACCTCTACGACGGCGGACCACACGGAAACGCAGCAGTCTGGGAAGCCCTGAACGCAATCTCCCCTTATCTCCGTCTGTACCACTGCCGCTGCTTTTCACACCCGAAGAAATGCACCTAGAATATATATGTGTTTTTCTATTGTTGGTTCTCGGGGTTTGTTTGGTTTGCGTCGCCAGGTGCAGAGTCTGGGTGCGTTTGATTCGGTCGTCAAGGAGGGCCTGGTTTTTTGTGGCTGCTTCTGTGAATAAGGGCGACTCTCCAGAGAAATGAGGTTATGGTATTTTTTAGCAATAGAAACACTCGTAATTACGAAATGCTAGAGGTCACACCGTGGAACATTCAGGGCCAAGCAATAACATCTCCATGGAGACAAGTAGGTACTGTATCCTTCCACCAGAAAGGTTGCACAGTGCGCCTCTAAGTGTTTTAGCTGCTTAAAAATACACAGAAAACCATAGATTACTGTGTGGTTGTGGCATTGTTGATTCTTGGGGTTTGTTTGGTTTGCGTTGCCAGGTTGTGGGGTCAAATTTGGATCCCGTTAAACCGTCTCAGCATTTTACCGGGGTTTACGGTATTATTGTGACTACGAATTATCCTGTAGCTGCACCTAAACCGTTCAGAAACAGAGTCGCAGCTTTATATTTGAAGATGAGGCACAAGTTCTGATCAAACCAAACTTCGATCGCATCAGCATCAGAGCACGAGCTGTTTTTATCAGCGCTTATACTGTATGCAAATGAGCCATGTGGTTTTAAGTTTTGTTTCTGTAAAATGTGAATAAATGTGCCAAAGCTGCATTAAACACATTATTACTCAAAGTCTGTGAAAATGTAGAGCGGTGGAGAGGACCAATCACAGCCCTTATCGTCTGCGTCGTTTTGAGGCGTTGTTAGAAAGTTTCGTCGACGTGAATATGTTTTGACCATGGATGTATAACGCAGAACCATAAACTGGGCTTTACCGTCTCCTCCGTGAAAGTCTGACTTCGCCCTCGGGAACTTTCTCCTCTTCAGCCTCGTCCCCTCTCGACTCTCGGCTTCAATAAAACGTCTCCATCACAAACTTTTGGGCTCAACGTCGCACACGAGGTGTCAGTCGGGTTTTTTTCTTCTTCCTCGCTGCGTGTGGATGGAAATCTCCGAGCGGAACCACGTTTGAAGAGGAGAGAGAGCGGAGGGGAGGAAGTCCTGCTGTGGTTTTAGGTCCTTATGCAGATTTTTTTAATGATGGTAATGAAACTGATACCATGGGATACTGTATTACCGTATTACCACCCAACCCTACTGGGTGTGTTTGATTTCTTGGTCAAAGAGGGCCTATTTTGTCGTCCTCAGGTTACAGCACGATGCTATATTACACCTCAGATCTGTGGAGAGTCGCCTCTATTCACAGAAGAAATTGTTGTATTTTTCAGCACCAGAAACACCCATAATTGGCAATTGTTAGCGGTCATACCATGGACAATTCCAAGCTAAGCAATAACATCTCCATGGAGAGAAGCAGATGCACATTTAAATATAGTATTAAATGTATCTGGTTTGCATTTATTCACATTTCAGGGTGTTTTAGTTGTGTAAAAAATACACCAAAAACCATACATCACCGTGTGTTGTGGCATTGTTTGTTCTTGGGGTTTGTTTGGTTTGCGTTGCCAGGTTGTGGGGTCTGGGCGCGTTTGATTCAGTTGTCAGGGACGGCCTATTTTTTTGTCTGAAGCTCTGCGGTATAGATGTAGATATAAAAAACTTCAAAACACCCACCATTACAACTAAGCAAAATTGGATTTCTAAATTCAGCCTAAATATGATACAAAAATGACTGTAAGGTAAAGTAACTTTATTTCTACAGCGCTTTTCACAGACACATGTCTCCAAAGCCGCTTTACAGAGCATTATTTACACATCATTATTAACACAGCATTATTTACACATCATTATTAACACAGCATTATTTACACATCATTATTAACACAGCATTATTTACAGAGCGTTCTTCATTCACTCCAGACCCGGTGGTGTAAACTGCTGTTGTAGCCACAGCCGCCCTGGGACAGACTGACAGAAGTCACACACACACCTACATGTTTGGAGTTGATGGAGGAAACTGGAGTGCTAACCCTAACCCGGAGGAAACCCATCCAGACACGGGGAGAACATGCAAACTCCACACAGAAAGGCCCGGAACCTTCTTGCTGTGAGGCGTGAGTGCTAATCACTCAGCCACCGTGCTGACTGTAAACAAAACAAATAAAAAACCCATTAACACTCTTATATATTTTATAGTGCTGTAAAACGATTAATTTTTCAAAGAGTCAGATTAATCACAATTTAGAATTTTGATTAATCACAGTTAATTATTTTTCAAAACAAAAACAAAATATTTTGACAAAAATGTAATTTATTATCAAAAAGTTATATTACTGTCATTTTTCTATGGCTGATAGTTTTGTTGACATCATTTCCGCGGGTTTGTCGTACTCGGTTTGTTGTTGGTACGAGTAGCGTCGTTGCTGCCGCTGAATCAAACCTGAGTTTTGCTTTAAGTTGGTGTTTTAAACTTGTTCTGTGGAAAGAGAGTTCATCGCTGCGACATCTGCAAACTGCCTTAGTTTATCTAAAGTAAAGTTTTTTGAAGAGAAATTTGCCGCTGAAAACACCAGTCACCGTCTCATCTGTCGTCTTCACCTCCGCGTATGGACCTGATCACTGACCTGATAACCTGCGCCGCCTTCAGGTCCATCTGCACTTTCCATAGAGGAGCTTCAGAATAAACTGTGGGATTAATCTGTGTTAAAAAACAGTGCAATATTTTTTTGTGAATAATCGCATGTGTTGACAGATAAGATAAGATAAGATAAGACAGGACTTTGTTGATCTCACAGTGGAGAAATTCAACAGTCACAGTAGCTCCAGGACAGTTTAGTGCAAAAAAGGGGAAAAAAAGTGTGATGCAATTAAGATAAACAATAATAAAAATAGAAATAATAATATAAAGTGAATAAGAAAATTTACAGCCCTAATGTTTTACATATTTTAATACATATTTTTAAAGGAACTGAAGAAGAATTAAAAAAAGTTCAAGATGGATAAGCCTAATGCCATACTGTGGAACATTTAATGCAAAATAATAACATATCCATGGGGAAGTTGGCAGTGGAGCCCCAAAAAGGTTTTGAAAAACGGTAAACAACAAAAACAGTTTGAGCTATAAAACCGCCCGTAATTGAATAAACGTAACGTGTTTTAATGTCACACTGTGGGACATTCCAAGAAGAGCAATGACGTCTCCATAGAAACAAGCAGCTGACCAAAAAATGACACCGTGCAGCTTTAAATATGATCCAAAAATGACAATAAATAATTACAGTTTTGAATAAATGAGTAATGTGGAGATGTTATTGCTTTGACTAGAATGTTCCACAGTGCGGCTTTAAACCTTTTTATCTTCATGGAGACCAAACCGGACCAAGATACAGGTCAGATCTGTGGAGAGGCGACCCCGCTCACAGTCCGAATGTTGTTGTTTTTTTAGGTATTTTGGAGCGATAAAACCACCTGTAACTGAATAAATGCAGGTGACGGACCCCGAACCAAAAAGTTACGCGGCGCAGCTTTAAATGTGACACAGAAACGGCAGTAAACAAAATCCGGTTTCGATGCGAAGAGGCGTTTGTTTGGTTTGCGTTGCCAGGTTGTGGGGCCTGGGTGCGTTTGATTCGGTTGTCAGGGACGGCCTGTTTTCCGGCGCGATCGTCACCTGGGACATGTGATAGCTTATCAAAGAGTGGGCAGCCTCCTCCTTCCTCCGGCTCTTTCTTCCCCGTCGCCCAGGGAGACGCCGCGCAGAGGGACAGTTTGATGTCTCGCTCGGCATTGTGGGATACGGCTGTCAGGGCCGACGACTCTGCCACTGCGGAGATAACCTTCGGGGTGACAGGAGAGACAAAGCAAAGCCTGGATGCACAAACACAGGCCCCCGCTGGGCTAAACACCGAGCATCGATCCTCATTAAACCCGATCAATATGTGGACTCGGAGTTTGGGTTTAAAAAAGCCTGACAGACAAAAAGAAGGGCACAAGGATCGGGTGGATTTTGGTGCCGTCGGAGATCCTAAAAGTAGAAGTGTGTTATTAAAGATGCACTGTGTAACATTTCTAGAGGAGGATAGGTCTGTTTATAGCAAATTATGAAGCTTGAACATTTGCGCCGCATACGGACTGAACCAGGACTAAACCAGGACTGAACCAGGACTAAACCAGGACTAAACCAGGACTGAACCAGGACTGAATCAGGACTAAACCAGGACTGAACCAGGACTGAACCAGGACTGAAGCAGGACTGAACCAGGACTGAACCAGGACTGAATCAGGACTAAAACAGGACTGAACCAGGACTGAATCAGGACTAAACCAGGACTGAACCAAGACTAAATCAGGACTGAACCAGGACTGATCTCAGGAGGACTAAACCAAAACTAAACCAGGAGAACTGATCCAGGACTAAACCAGGACTGATCTCAGGACTGAACCAGGAGGACGAAACTGGGTCTAAACCAGGACTGAACCAGAACTGATCCAGGACTGAACCAGGACTGAACCAGGAGTAAACCAGGAGAACTAAACCGGGTCTAAACCAGGACTGAACCAGGTCTAAACCAGGTCTAAACCAGGTCTAAACCAGGTCTAAACCAGGTCTAAACTAGGGCTAATCAGAAAAAAGGTCTTTCTTAAAAAGTGTTTATCTTTTGGATACTATTCCCCCTGGTGTGTTTGAACCTACATTACTGTGAGCGGGGTCGCCACTTCACAGATCTGATTTGTAACTTGTCTCCATGGAGATTAATGCCATACTGTGTAACATATAGCAGACCCTCCTCCAAAAAAGTTACGTAGTGAACCTTTAAAGCACCTGTACCCTGTATTTTTCCCATGTATTTGAGTGAAGTTTGTCTTACTACAGTACACAGATATATTGTAAAAGTATAAAGTGTTTTATCGTCCATTTATCAGGAAGTGCACCTTTGCATGCTAGTCACGGTAAAGCTAACCACGGCAAGATCTTTTCCGGAGTTGTAAAAAGCTCTTATACGACGTAAGAAAAGTGAGGAACGCCACAAACTGTTTCAAGTGAACTCGTTTTTGTTTTGTTTTTCGCGTTTTTAAGACCGTAAAAATCAGCTGTAGCGACGAACAAACGCGTGAACACCCACAGACGTACGGAAGACAAAACAAAAACAAAGCAGATCAATATATCGACGCAGAGTTTTGGGTTTAAACAAAAGAGGAAAAAGCCTGAGAGACAAAACGAAGGGCTATTGGTCGGGTTTGGTTGCCGTTGGAGACCGTAAACAGAAGAGGACATGAGTACGTGTCGGTACAGGTGAAAACACAGAAAACACTGACGGAGGCGACGCGAGGACACGTTTTAACCCAATAAGATGAAAATGACGACAAATTAAAACAAATGTGGTGTTTTTAAACTTATTTGTAGTACAGTAGTAGTCGTCGTAGTTCTGGTTGTTGTAGTTGTAGTGGTATTAGTAGTTGTAGTAGTAGTAGTAGCACTAGTAGTAATAGGAGTAGTAGTAATAACAGGTAGTAGCAGTAGATAAGAGGTAGTAGTAGTAGTAGTTAATAGGTGGTAGTAGAAGCAGTTGTTGTAGTTGTAGTAGTAGTAGTTTTAATAGTAGTTGTAGTAGTAGTCGCAGTAGTAATAGTAGTAGTAGTAGCCGCAGTAGTAGTAGTAGTATTAGTAGTCACAGTGGTAGCAGCAGTAGTAGCAGTAGTAGTAGTAGTTGTAGTAGTAGTCGCAGTAGTAGTAGTAGTTATTGTAGTAGTAGTCACAGTAGTAGTCGCAGTAGTAGTAGTAGTTGTAGTAGTAGTAGTTGTAGTAGTAGTCGCAGTAGTAGTAGTAGTTATTGTAGTAGTAGTAGTCACAGTAGTAGTCGCAGTAGTAGTTGCAGTAGTAGTAGTAGTAGTAGTCGCAGTAGTAGTAGTAGTAGTAGTTGCAGTAGTAGTTGTAGTAGTAGTTATTGTAGTAGTAGTCACAGTAGTAGTCGCAGTAGTAGTCGCAGTAGTAGTCGCAGTAGTAGTAGTAGTAGTAGTAGTCGCAGTAGTAGTAGTAGTAGTAGTTGCAGTAGTAGTTGTAGTAGTAGTTATTGTAGTAGTAGTCACAGTAGTAGTCGCAGTAGTAGTAGTTATTGTAGTAGTAGTTGCAGTAGTAGTTGTAGTAGTAGTTATTGTAGTAGTAGTCACAGTAGTAGTCGCAGTAGTAGTAGTAGTAGTAGTTGCAGTAGTAGTTGTAGTAGTAGTTATTGTAGTAGTAGTTGCAGTAGTAGTTGTAGTAGTAGTTATTGTAGTAGTAGTCACAGTAGTAGTCGCAGTAGTAGTAGTAGTAGTAGTTGCAGTAGTAGTTGTAGTAGTAGTTATTGTAGTAGTAGTCACAGTAGTAGTCGCAGTAGTAAGGTAAGGTAAGGTAAGGTTTATTTATATAGCGCTTTACACAGACACATGTCCCCAAAGTGCTTTACACAGCATTTTTACAGAGCATTCTTCATTCACTCCATACCCGGTGGTGGTAAGCTACTGTTATAGCCACAGCTGCCCTGGGGCAGACTGACGGAGGCGCCAACGGTCCCTCCGACCACCACCAACACTCACTCACACAACTTTTACACCTACAGTGCATGTTTTGAGTTGATGGGGGAAACCGGAGTGCCCGGAGGAAACCCATCCAGACACGGGGAGAACATGCAAACTCCACACAGAAAGGCCCGGGCGACCCGGGGATCGAACCCGCAACCTTCTTGCTGTGAGGCATGAGTGCTAGCCACTCAGCCACCGTGCCGCTACTACTACTACAATAACTAGTAGTAGTAGTTATTGTAGTAGTAGTAGTCGCAGTAGTAGTAGTAGTTGTAGTAGTAGTCGCAGTAGTAGTAGTAGTTATTGTAGTAGTAGTCGCAGTAGTAGTCGCAGTAGTAGTAGTAGTAGTCGCAGTAGTAGTAGCAGTAGTAGTCGCAGTAGTAGTAGTAGTAGTCGTAGTAGTAGTAGTCGCAGGAGTAGTAGTAGTAATAGTCGCAGTAGTAGAAGTAGTCGTCGCAGTAGTAGTTGTAGTAGTAGTTATTGTAGTAGTAGTAGTTATTGTAGTAGTAGTAGTCGCAGTAGTAGTAGTAGTTGTAGTGATGGTAGTGGTAGTAGTAGTGGTAGTAGTAGTGGTAGTATTAGATGGTAGTAGTGGTGGTAGTAGTAGTATGCAGTGGTAGTAGTGGTAGTAGTGGTAGTAGTAGTGATGATCGGTGGTGGTAGTGGTAGCAGTGGTAGTGGTAGTAGTAGTAGTATGGTGTAGTAGGTAGTAGTAGCGGTGGTATAGTAGTGTAGTGGTAGTAGTGAGTAGTAGTGATGATGATGGTAGTAGTGGTAGTAGTAGTAGTAGTAGTAGTGGATGGTAGTAGTGATGATGTAGTAGTGGTAGTAGTAGTGGTAGTAGTAGTAGTGGTAGTGGTAGTAGTAGTAGTGATGGTAGTAGTAGTGGTAGTAGTAGTAGTGGTAGTAGTGGTATTGGTAGTAGTGGTAGTAGTAGTGGTAGCAGTGGTAGTAGTGGTAGTGGTAGTGGTAGTAGTAGTGGTGGTAGTAGTGGTAGTGGTAGTAGTAGTAGTAGCGTAGTAGTAGTAGTAGTAGTAGTACTGGTAGTAGTAGTAGTGCAGTGGTAGCGTAGTATAGTGGTAGTGTAGTAGTAGTAGTTGTAGTAGTAGTCGCAGTAGTAGTAGTAGTTATTGTAATAGTAGTAGTCGCAGTAGTAGTCGCAGTAGTAGTAGTCGCAGTAGTAGTAGCAGTAGTAGTAGTAGTCGTAGTAGTCGCAGTAGTTGTAGTAGTAGTTATAGTAGTAGTAGTCGCAGTAGTAGTAGTAGTTATTGTAGTAGTAGCAGTAGTAGTAGCAGTAGTAGTAGTAGTAGTAGCAGTAGTAGTAGTAGCAGTAGTAGTAGTAGTAGTAGTAGTAGTAGTAGTAGTAGTAGTAGTAGTAGTAGTAGTAGTAGTAGTAGTTTCCAGCTTTGCTTCTTAATAACTTTGTGCTTCTTTTTTATAAAGCTGATTGTAAATTTGAACCTTGTTTGGGTTTGTTTGTTTACTTCTGAGCGTCACTTTCACTTTTATTTAAAACCTTTTTTCTTTTTTTTCAAACTCTTAGTCACTCGTCGCTCTCAGAAAACCTGGAAACATCATGTATACTGGAGCAGCTTGAGGGTAAATCAAATAAACAAAAGTAATCGGAACTAAACCTGGACTAGAACAGGACTAAACCGGGTCCAGATCAGCCCTAAAGTCTCACAGGCGAATGAGGCTAAGAGCATTAGCACAATCCGCGGCTAATAGAAAGTACCAGACAATGAGCTGCTCTCCGTCAATAACCTTCACTCAGAAACCACAATGACCACATCACATTTACATTATCGACGCACAGAAGATCCTTTTACTAACACGATTATCTGTTTAAACGGACACTACAGGCCTGCACGCGTCACTTTTTCTTGTTTTCTTCCTCGTATTGATCTGTCCGGGTTTTCAGTTACATTTTGTTTTGTCTTAAACGTAATAAAAATGGTTCGTGATGTCGATTTTCTGCGCATAAACAAGACTGACTTCAATTTTACGCCATTTCCTGATCTGTCTTATCACGTTTCCTCCTCACAAACAGACCTGGAGTTGTGTTTTGCTTCATTCACATTGTTTCGTCGTCGTTTCATGCTTCTCTCCAACAGGAAAACGCACTGCTCCACCTTGTGATGTCACGCGGTAATACAGGAAGTGCTCCACTGTGTCTAAACTCCACACAGCCTTCACTAGAATCACTCGGATGATTTCAGTCCTGGAATTTCAGAGCTCTACTGAACTGTTGAGTTGAGAAAACCGCCTCTTCATGACATCACGAGGTGGGACAGAGCGTTTTGAGCTTCGGAGACGTGTGAATGGAACAAAACGCGACGACTCCGGGTCTGTTTTTGAGGAGGAAACGACATTAGAACGTGACTAAAAGTCCACGCGAGTCAATTTTGTGGCCTCCCTGACAGAGGATTGGCTGTAAAAACTCCCAAGCTGTTGGTGGAGCTTCCCCTATCCGTTTGTCTCCATGGAGATGCCATTTCTTTGCCTGGAATGTTCCACGGTATGGCATTAAACTCATCTGTCTCCACCATATCTCCACCAATCCGATTATCATTAGAGACGTCCCGATGGAGACTGTTTGGCTTCCGATCTGATTTTTTTTGAGGAGTGCTCTTTCCGATACCGATCCGATACTTGTTTATAGCTCCGGTAGCAGCGTCTCTGTGACGTGTCGTGAAGGAAATTCGTACCTTCGCTCCGAAAAAGTCCACCAGACGACGAAAGCCTGACCGACCTTTACCTTCTTTAAACGCCTCTTCCAGTGTTTTCAGCTGTGGCTTTGCGTCTTCGCGCTTGTAAATCTCAAACTCGTCCCGATGATTCTTTTGTAAGTGACGAATCAAACCGGTTAAAGTGGTTAAACCGGTTAAAGTGGCTCTGCTGGTTCCTCCACGTCGCCGTTTGACTCTCGTTTTGTTGCAGTGAAAAGCCCCACACAGCGACATGGCGGCGTTTTGATTTACAGCTGCCGTAAAGCGCATCGATGCAGCAAAAACGGGCGAAACTGGACTGAATCCGATACTGACCGATACTCGTAAAAGAGCCGGATACCAATACTGAATATCAGATCGGGACATCCCTAATTATTCTTATTATTCTAGCAATAACTGAATTACATTAGACGCAGGCAAACTATTATTCACAGTGAAATCACTCATAATGTAAGAACATAATTATTAAATGTTTTACTTTTTAGAAACATTGTGGTTTTACAGTGGTTCACGATCATGAACAATGACCAACCAAACAGTGAAATGTCTCTTTTTCTTTCATTTACGTGGCCTAATATGTGACCAGCCTTAAGAGATCGGAAATGTCCGAATATTAGACTTATACTTGTTTGTAGTTTTAGCTGTATTGACTCGAAATTACTTATTTTCAATGTAAAAACTGCGGTTGATGATGAAGACAGTTCGATTCTAAGACTTAAAGACGTAGAGTGCAGCTTTTACCCCAAGAATAAAGAAGCATTTTTAGTTTCCAAACCGCTCCAAAATGTGCAGATGCATTTAAAACGCCCGATTATCTGCGAGTTAATGTGGAGGAAAGTGGCTTATTTGTGGTTAAATCCCGGAAACAGACGTAATTAAGAAGAGTTTTAAGTCGGACTGTGATGACGAGGCCTTTCTCTTTCACCGTTTCACACTTTAATGCGCAACAGCTGAAGATTAACCCAGTTTCAGATGCAGATGGCTTTGGTTTGTATTTTTATATTAAACTATTGTGCAGGGATTTACCACGTTCGCTCCTGTTCAGTGTTTTTGCTGACACACGTTTTACCAGAATCCAGTATTTGCTGCTCTGGCTCTTCGAAATCTTACACAGACCACATTAAAAATGAGTTGTAAATGTCTTTCTTTGGGCACATTACATGACAATAAATCGGATAATTACAATAATAATAAGCTTTTGGTGTTTTTACATGTACTAATCTGATCATCTAAAGCGTCCGGTAACTGTTGGATTTGGAAGACAAAGTGTGATTTTCTTCAATCTTTATCCTTTTCTCTTTCATTTTAGTTTTTGCCACATTAGTTTGCAGTCGTTTACACCAGATTACGTCAGATGTGACTGTTTCAATAACAATTATAATGGAGTAATCGATAATCTGATCATAACCCATGACTGTAATCTCATTGTTATCTGATTTCTGGACCTTTAGGATTATTTAAATCACATGCAAACCATAAATTCTGATGTGAGTGATGAGCGAGGCAACGATCCGAAAGAAATCAGTTGTTTTTTTCTGTTTACATGTGAGTTTAAAAGTCTTTCAACGCTTTTAATCTGCTCATAATCAGATTTTGAGTATGAACGTGACCACAGAGAGAACACGCAAACTCCTTATGCCTCTTTTTGTCCATTTTTGAGCCGATTTTTCACTGTTTTTGGGATCGAGTTTTGGCGTAATCGTGTGTCGTGCTTCCCGTCGTAAACATGGGGGCAACGAGAACCGATGAATACCTCAGGTCCAGCTGCCGATCGGCAATCGCAGGTCGCAAGAATATCAAACCTGTTCGCCTCCCGTGAGGGTTTTGCTCGGTGGAAGTCGTTCGTACAGAGCGAGAACATGAATCTCGAGCTGTGAACTTTTAAACCCTGAGATTTGTTCGAACAGTTTGAGCCGGAGCTGAGCGAAACCATCGGAAATATCGCAGTGTTCGCCCGATATTAGACGTCAAACTTAGGATCTGAACACTTTGAGTGAGTTTAGCACAGGACATTTTAGGAGATGAGATCGTGTTTGTTCATTTTTAGTACAAATAAATGTTTGCGTAACTCTTTGTTATTAGTCTGTCTACAGCTCCAAAGCTCAAAATGCTCTGTTCCACTTTGTGATGTCATTGTGCTGTAGAGGTTATTTTCAAGTGGACAGCTCCTTTTAGCTTTTGTTCAGTAGAAATTGGCAATTCTTGGGTTGAAATTATTAAAATGACTCTAGTGAAGTTGTGTTTTGTATTTTAAATGGTAAATAGTCACTTTTTATACATATTTATACTAAAAACATGAGTCTAAAATATCTAGTTTCAATAATAGTTTTAGTACACTGCAAATTTCTCTGATCCGGTCAAGATTTTACAACTTTTGTCAGGTTATTCATCTTGTTTTCAGATTCATTATCGACTTACTAGTTCTGAGACGCTTCATTCTAGTCTAGACGCTGTTAATTTTAAGAGAACTTGTCAAGTAAAATGATCTCGCTGCACGGACGAGATCATTTCACTACTTTTAAGTCGTTTTCCGATCGATTTAAGTGTTTATATCTTCCATTTTGGCCAAGATTTTTCGCAGTGTATTCATTAATATCCGCTTTTCTGTATTTCTGAACACACTAACTCAAATATATGATTTCCTACAGCCTGAATATATAAGTTTAGCTGTGGCAGACTCTCTCCTTGTGTTTGGCCCTGTTGACTCTCAGACTGGACACAGCGGGCTCCACAGGGGTCCGTGGAGAGACATTTTCAGCACCACAAAGAAAATAATAATAAAAAAACTTCAGCAAACATCAAATGTTTGTTAATTTGTCAATGTAGTATCGATATTCTTCCAAATAAGCATCTAATTCCAATAATATTTTTGATGAATATGTGATTTTCTAGATGATTTCCTGTATTCTGGCTGTAGGTTTAGCTGTGGCAGACCCCCTCCTGCCCTCGCGTTCAGACCTGTTGACTCTCAGACCGGACCCGGCGGGCTCCACGGGGGTCAGTGGAGAGACGGGTAATGACGGTGATTTGAGGCCGTGCGTGCTGCGTTTACACTGAGTCCTGCTGGGGGCCGATCTCTGTCCCAGGGCACAGGAAGAGGGCAGGACGGGCCCCTGTGGGGAGAGCAGCCATTACTCACACAACACGCCTGCTGTAAGTCCTGCTGCTGTTAGCATAGGGTCTGTTAGTATGGACAGGGAGCTGCTGGTTTCACTGGTTTGCGGGTACTTTTAATTATTGGGATTTGTGTATTTTTGTGCTGCAAATAAACAGTAGGAAACTCGATATAAAGAAAACTGTCCGCATGATGTTCAGTAAAAAAACAACTGAGTTACAGCGATCCGATGTGTTTCTGGACGAGGTGGAACTCGGCCTCGTCAGAAAGTTTAAATCCCGTTGGACCCGACATTGACATTTAACAAACACATTAAGCTCCTCACAAAAACTGTTCATTTTAACTTGATTCTGTCTCATATAGAGGATTATAGAACCACATGGTCACAACACTTAAACCAGGTGAATCAGTTTTTTAAAAAGCTGTAAAAATATTGGCCAAGAAACCATTCTAACTTCACCATTGCACTATTTTAGACAAGTACAACCTGCTTTATTTTAATAACTGTGTTCATTTTAAATATGGATGTTTTGTATACAGAGTTTTGCCTGGACTTCGGACTTGCCCCCCTCCATTACAGGATTGTATTAAAACAAAGATGGTCAGTGGGAACTAGGACCACAGTCCAGGGGAACTGTGAGCTCCACACAGACAAACTCAGTCAGAGCCACTAAGCTCCGGATCAGTCTCACGTTATAAATAAAGAGACTCCAACACTTTCAGATCACACTTGAAACAGCGGCTAAGGCCCCGTTTCACACTCGTACATATCTGAGTCGTTTTCTTAGCGGATGCAGTGTTCGTTCACACTAATCCAACGGAAAACGGCTCCAGAGACGGAACGATCTGTAGCCGCAGCTCCGACGTATTCGCCTGAGCACAGATCTGATCCGGCACCGTGTGGACGAGTGAAAACGCTGAGACGCTGACGTAGTTGCCGTAGTTCCTCTGGTTGCCGTCCTCACTGGGCCGCGTCACTGTGACTTGCAGCTTCCTGATTCTCTGGGTCATGTGACGTTATCGCGGAAAACAGTTTAAACAAACCCGAGACAAACGTGAAACAGCGTTGGTCCACGAAAAGACTATTTTCACACTTGTATCTTCCATCGGCTGCTGGAACTTCTATAAAACTATGGCAACTTCAGATACAGTGCCGCATCTATCGTTTTTTAGTCCCCACGTGACATCATGATATGGTGATTAGTTTCAGTGTAAACTTAACCTTGAGGAAAACCAGACTTGTGGACCCTTTTAATGTAGAACTGTCGCTATTGTCACTCGTTTTTGGTTTTGCTGTTAAATCTGTGGTGACACCTGCCGAGGGACCACAGATGGAAATGAGAGTTTTTGCTGTAATCTGGCATATTTACCCTGAAATGTTGTAGATGTCATTAATATGCACTGTCCCTATCAAATAAATAAATAATATAAGTTAGTAGGGTGACCAGATGTCCCCGTTTCCCCGGGACAGTCCCCAAACCAGTGATTTGTCTCAGTTTTATACAAGAAATGTGCCTATTTTTAGGTAAATAATCATACATTTTATTTATTAGGCGCCTTTCTGGACACACAAGGCCTCACAACAGCATAAACAAATTAAGTACGATTTACACATACAGTTAAAAGCCACAGTTAAAGTGGGACAGTATTTAGTTGATTGATTGTATTTAGTATTGTATTTAGTGCTATATTTTATTATTAATAGTATTTTGCCCAATTTGATCCCTCCCAACAGTAAAGAGAGGCATAAATTGTCTAGTTTTTTTGTGTTTTAGGTGTTTGTTTAGGTAAAATTACAGAAAACACAAGAGATCATGACTATACTGACACGTTTTTGTGAATAAGTTATGAATGGACCCAGTGCAAAACACTTTTCATAAAAATCGTTTTGTGTTTTGGTGCGTTGCTTTTGAAATTATACAAATAAACGGCAGCTCTGCCACGTTCGCACTAAAATCTGATCATTATCCAATTTTTCCAAATATTAGCACATTTTATAAAGGAATCCCGTGCTCACATCTGACAGTATAAACAAACAAACTCTGAAATGATGGAATTATCAAGTTATCGATAAAATTTATTTTCTGAAATTTCCATTTTTCACATTATAAGGGTTTGTTTATAACTTCTTAATGCAGACCTATTTATAGCTTTTAACCGTGTTATAATCGTTTCCCCCCCCAGTATTTCCCCTCTCGAAGTCGTGTTTAGAGTGATTTGTGCATGTTTGAGCAGTGTGGAAATCAATTTCTGTTTTCACCACCACCGGGAAACATGCCCACTGTTCTAGAATAAGAATAAGAATAATACATTTTATTTATTAGGCGTCTTTCTGGACACTAAACGGCGCCTTGCAACAACATAAACAAGTTCAATACGATTAAAACAGACTCCAATCGCGTTTTATAGCAGTATTACATCACTGCTGTGGGTCCAAAAAACAGTCTTCAGTCTTTTCACCACAACAGCCAAAACAAATACAGTGACCGACATAAATAGAGTGAAATGTCTGTGCTAAACCTGCACACGTACGACCTGCACTCGTCCGATCTCTGAAAACAGCATCGACAACGCGACACACGCACAGAACAGACTCACCATCAGCAGAACATCCTCCGTCACAGAGAGAACACTCATATTCCACTGAGTCGTGTCCTTCAGACAGACAGAAGCTGAACACATCAGCGCACGAGGAAAGAGCTGCTTTTTTTTTTAGCGTTTACAGTTTATGCAAATGAGCCGTGCGGTTTTAAGTTTCGTTTCTGTAAAATGTAAACGAACGTACTCAAAGCTGCGTTAAACACATTCTGATCTCGCACTGATGTGGCTCTGGAGTGGTGATGGTTTATATCGAGGTTCAAGGTTCTTTGTTTGTCATTCAAACATGCAAAAGAAACACAGGACTGAAGTGAATGTTCCTCGAGGCCCCGTGACCAAGAGGGATAAAAACAATAATAAATCAGCAATATTAAAAGTACAGGAAGAGCATTTAGCAGTTTCAACAGACAAGCACAAGTTAAACATGTGGCGGACTGAGCCGGAAGTCACTGTGCACCTGTTTATGTTGTAGGGTCGAGTTTATTTGTGCAGATAAATAATAGTAATAAGAATGAAGATAATTGTAATATAAAAACATTAACGATTAATCGATAATCAATTGTTTATTCTCCTGGCGATCGATTAAGGAAATGTAATCAAATGTCCATCCCGACTGTGGATCATATGAAATGCTCCAATTTATCTGGTGGAGAAGAGGTTTTGACAACATGGTGAAAGTTTTGGATGCTGCTGTTCGCTCGAATCAAATCGAATTGTGAATCGAGTTTTTTATTACAAATATCTAAGATTTTTGTCCAGCTCTAATTTTGGTACTCTTTTTTTTCTTTTTTAATCTAACAGCAAAATGAGATGTCAAATGCCAAATCTAACACAATGATCCACAGGTGTCATAAACGTCTTTAACTCTAAGATTAAAGCTCGTATTTCACAATGAGTTGAATTCAGTGGCTTAATTTCTGCTTTAACCCAAATTCAGTTGTTTTGTGATCTATATTTTTCTTTTTTTTCCTATTTAGGCCACGTTAAGAGTCTCTGCGATGAGGTAAAAATGAGCTGGAATAACTCACAGATCTGGACCTGAGTCAGTTCAGTGCATATAAATGAAGTGCATTCGTTTTTTTTTTCCGTTTTAATATTCTGAGTTCATCACATTTTTCCGTGCAGAACCGTACGGTTTCCAGCATCGATCCGCAGACGATCTCGAGCTGAAGCGAGCGTGCGTAGTGTCCCTGTCCAGAGACGGCCTGTGCTAAAGACACTGGACTAATCACTTTCATTGTGCAGCGTTGCCACGGAAACGGCGCTCATTTAGCCACAGAAGCTAACGACCCGGCGTCATTATCTTAGCGCCGCTCGGGCCTCGCACCATGAATGAACAATTAGAGCCGGAGCTGAGGAGGGACGGTCGAGCTCGCTGTGGACACGGATTAACAAAAGGAACCAGCAAACGAGAAGCTTTAGTGAAGGTTTGTCGTTCGATCTCCTGTCAGACGTGTCGCTGTTGTTGTGTCATTGTGCAGCACACTTCAGCCTCCTATTAAAAGAGTCCATATTATGCTACAATCTGTGTTATAATGTTGTTTACGTGTCAAAAACAGACCTGGAGTTATGTTTTGTTTCATTTACACATATTTAACACACAAATCCTGCATATGTAGGTGTTTAGAGCCCTTCTCTCTAACTAAAAACACACTGTTCCACCTCGTGATGTCACGTGGTAATGCATGAGGTGCTCCGCTGTGTTTTTAAACTCCACACACCTTCACTTGAATCATTTGGATAATATCAGACTTGGAATAGCAGATCTCTACTAAACTAGAGGTAAAAGGAGTAGTTCATGACATCACAAGGTGGAACAGAGCATTTTGAGTTTTGGAGATGTAGACAGACTAATAATAATTAGGGATGTAACAATAACTAAAATCTGGTGATATCGTATCGTCAAAGGTCTCACAATAATATCGTGGACCATCACAATATATCGAATCCCAAGTCTCTTTGCTTAAATGAACAGTTCTGATGCAGAAATAGCTAAAAAAAAAAAAACAGAGGGAACTACATAGACCATGATCCTTTGCTCCGTTTCAGTGCAGACGACATGAAGAAATAACTGTTCTAAGCACTTTTACATCTTCATTCTTTGGATAAAGTCTTGTGAAGCATTTTTAGAGGAAAAAGTCGCAGATTCACAGTTTTATATTGGAATAAATTTGGTACAGTGAGATGTTTATGGTGAAAATATAGTACAGAGAGATTTGGATTTCGTTCCATCCCTAATGACAATAAATGTTGTACCAAATGACTGGTCAAAGCGTTTTATAACGTCAGTCTTGTTATTATGTAGAATATCGTAATATTGTGAGCTTTCCCACGATATCGCAATAAATATCGTATCGTGAGGTTCAAACCGTGACAATATCGTATACTGAGACTTAGATATCGTTACACCTCTAATAATAATTCATTCATCCATTTTCTTCTGCTTATCCGGGGCTGGGATGCAGGGGCATCAGTCTAAGTCGGGACTCCCAGACTTCCCTCACCCCAGACACTTCCTCCAGCTCCTCCTGGACCCCGAGGTGTCCCAGGCCCAGAGACATAGTCCTTCCAGTGTGTCCTGGGTCTTCCCCAGGGCCTCCTCCCGGTGGAACACCTCCTGAGGGAGGCGTCCAGGAGGCCGAACAGATGCCCCCCCCCTCAGCTGCTCCTCTCAACGTGGAGGAGCAGCGGCTCTACGCTGAGCTCCCTACCCTATCTCTAAGGGAGCGTTCAGGCACTCTGCAGAGGAAACTCATTTTGACCTCTTGCTCGTATTTATTTATTGCTTTTCTATGATTAAATTTGAGCGTTTGATCATTACTTTATTATTGCTGTTCTTACTGTTCTGTGCTATTTGTGCTGCACTTTGGAAACAGTTTTTTTTTTTTTTTAATGAAATGTGCAATATAAATAAAGTGGATTAAATTGAACTTTATTATCAATCACACCATGTAACAGATATTACACAGGGGGATCGAAATTGCCTTTCCCCAAACTCCAAATGTGCAAAATAAAAACTAAAACACACACAGACACACATACAAATGTACACACACATAAATAATAAATAAAATAAACACAAAATACACACGCAGAAAGACAAAGGGCACGTATATTTCCAACAAAAATAGAAAAAAATTAGCTATTTTTGGTACATAATGAAGGTGCAATTTGTAACTCTCTGATAATGTTTGGTAATTTTGATAAGATTCCAGTTTAATTTGTGCTCTGCGTTCTCGATGCTGAGCCGCAGATGCTTTTTGAGTGCTTGATCCTCTTTATTTCACGTGACACGGTTTTCCTGACGTGTAATTTGGCGTTTGCACAGTCGAGCGCTGATGCTGCAGGTCGTTGTTCAGAGGAGATAGGCTTTCGTCAGTGCGCTCTGGTCATTTGGAGCAGGGACAGTGGAGCTGAGCCGCCGCCTCCTCCTCATCTGCTGCTGCTGCTGGACTTAGACTGTGGCTCTGGGGAAAACCTGGATCCTGGATCAGACCGGGACTCTAAAGAAGGGTCCACTTACACAGATGTACTGCCCGTGTCCTATAAAAGTGCATATTTACATGAGAACGATAAAGCGACATCGTTTTTCACTGGCTTCTTTTGGTTTTGGGTGGATCGTTGTGCATAAAAGTGATGATTTCTGTGCTGCAATCGATTAATAATTGTGACTGAAATGAAACGTACTGATTTGAAATGTTTTAAAGCAACTCTGTGTTTATGTTTTGTCTGGAAAAGGGAAAATGGGGGCAGATAACATAAGATTCTTCTTCTTTCTGCTCCTTTTCATTCATTTCTTGTACGTTTGTGACACTGTTATTGTCTTTTTTCTACTTTATGAATGAAATAAACAAACAAATCAATCAATCAGACGTTATTTTTAGAGCGCTTTGCATACAAAAAATGCAACACAAAGAGCTTAAATAAAAAAAAAATGACCCCAAATGTTGTATACAGAAATATATCTCTAAGTTTGTGTAAATTTTCCCCATTGTATCTAGTGTAACTATGTATTAAAATAGGTAAGCTTCTTCTGTCCATATGAGCGAATTTAATTAACTAATAATTCATTGTCTCTGCAGGAAAATGTGTCCTCTGCATTTGACCCATTCTTCAGTGTTCCTGGGATAAACGTCACAGTGGAGCATCCGGGGACACGTCTCATCATGGGCCAGGATCATGGTCGGAGTCGGAGAGGGAAGAGTCATCCGGGAATTGAACCTGTGACCTCCGAGGTGAGAGTTTACCGCTTTGCCGCAGTTTATCCTGGTTTTCTGGGTTCTCTTTTATCTCGTGAACTTCAGTCTGGATGACGTTGTTTTTATTGCGAGGTACATTTAGATGTCGGGGGTGTTTTGCCTTTATTCCTGTTTATCGGAAGACGTCTGGAAACATGCGGATGACGACTTCCGGTGTAATTCCCGACACCTGATGTGATAAAACTGTGGATTCAGCAGCAGTGTCTTCACAACCTGCCAAAGCTTTTTTTCACGGGGGACGGACTCTGATCGCGTCTTTGATGTCGCTCACAGGCGGCCGGTCGTAACTGTTGATCTGCCGAACATAAACGTTTTTTGTATTAAGACAAATTCTAATACACAAATGAATAGTCAATTTATAAAAGGAAAAAAGAAAAAATACAGTGACATCTAGATGAAGAAAACTGGGTCAGTTTCTCAGTTCCTATCGCCAAAGGAGCGCAAAGGAAGTCGCCATCCGCATGCTTCCAAATGTCTTCCAGTTTTGTGTAAGCGTGAACAGAGCTCATTGGAAATATCGCACAGACACACAGACACTCGAAGTCCATTTGCTAGATTCTCTAAAATGTTACTCATTTAGGACAGGGGTCTCAAACCTGCAGCTCGGGAGCTCCCAGTAGCTCTTCACCCCCTTCCATGTCGCTCACCAAAGGATTTCTGAACTGTACAGATTGTGCTGAATAACTCTAATTAGATTAAATGTCATTTCCCATTGTAAATGTGTCTTTTTGATGCCTAATTTTGTGCACTGATGACTGGATAATGTGTTTTATAAGCATCTAACTGCACCTCATCTACACTTCATCTTCATTTGACTTTTATATTTAAACACCTTTATAAGCAGCTTTACACTTACCTTTGTCGATTTCCCACTGCACATGTGAAAGCCCAAAAAACTCGCTGATGTCGTTTCTAATCCCATTTATTTAAGAGTGAATTATATTTTTGGCAAAATGCTAAAAAAAAATACATTCCCAAACCATTTTCTTTCAATAACATTCAGTTTGTCGTCTTCTTCATCGTCAGTAGTCGATCCTCACAATCCTCAAAATTAAAAAACGATTTTGTGATGTTGATATTAGCACAGACTGAGGGATTTGTGCAGTTTAAACGCTACGGATTAAATGTCGACCATTTAAACTGCACAAATCTCTCGACATCACAAAACAGATTTTTAATTTTAATAGTAGAATCAGTCTGAGTGAACAAGTTATTTCTGTTTCCTTCAGGACCATAACGTTAGTGTTGCTCAGTCGTTTCACTGACGCTCGTCGTTGTTTCCTTTAAGTTTTCGTCTTTCTTCCCTCGATCGTTGTGGATAAATTCTTCATGGACAGAATCTGTTCTTTGTTCCTTGTTGGATGAAGTTTTGATATTGGGGCAGATTTATGAAGCTGCTCAAAAATATGCGGCACTTTTCCACAGAACTTTTCACAGAAAAACATTGGCCGGAAGTTGCACGACTCAACATCGCGGCACTTCCTGCTGATGTGATAATCGTCTATTGTTCAGAGAGACATGATCACTCATTTAACAATAAAATCTCCTCATTAATGCTCAATAACAGTCAAATCCACCTTTATTTTGTGATTTACGAATAACGTCTGTGGACTTGGGTCGTGAAGGTTTGTGACTTTTAAAAAAAAAGGGTCCCCAGAAAAAAAAATAATTGGGAAACACGTTTAAATCTTATATTTTTACGGCTCGACACTAGAATAAAGCGTTAACCTGAAACTCCTGTATGAATGGGAAAAAGTTCATCAGGATAACATTATACTTTGAATAGTTTGAAAAAGTATCTCCACTTCCTCTTTGAAGCTCCGCCATCGCACTTCCCTCTGCCTTTTTAAGTCCCAGCCTGTGTCAAACCCTTTATTATGCTATAGCCAACGTTAGCGCTATGATAAGCTAACAGTCCCATTAGTGCCAGTTCATTTAGCTGGTTAGCCTGGGCCGCGGGGCTGATCACATTCATTACACATCATTAGCGCACAATTAGCGTGTCTCTGGTGACAGGCGGCGCGCTCTGTTAGCCCACACTTCCATCGGTGTTGTATGAAACGTTAGCGACGTGGCTCCGAGGCCTCGTTAGCCACCGTGTGATTTATGACGGGGACATGACACGCTTTTCATCACTCTTAAGCCTCCGCGCTAATCGAACGGCGCGTCGAGTCGGGGCAGTTTATTTAACGAGACGGCCCCGGCTTTGACGCGTCACTTATAATTTGGCTCCCGGTTTGTTATCAGTCGGGACGTGAGTTTGGGAAATGTGACGGGGAATTATTTCATACGGCAGAGGGGGAGACGGTGTGAGTATCGGCGAATACTCGTACAGACAGAAGTACTTATACGCAAGTACAAGTACTGTGGATGTGGGGAGTGACGTTATTGTAAAGTTATACAGTCATGAAAACATAAATCACTTCATAGTTCATCAAAAACTTGTTTCAAATTGTTATTCATTAAGAAAACGACCAATTGAATTTTTATTTTTTATTTTCTTTAACGTTTATTTGACCAGGTAAAGACCCACTGAGATCCAGATCTCATTTACGACGGTGACCAGGCCAAATGGCAAGAGCAGAAAACAACGATTAAGATAAGCATAAATTATGAAAGTAAAAAATCTGAATCAGAAAGGTTTTATTGCCATATGACTGAACAGGGTCACAACATTTGGAAATTACTGCTGTACTTGGAGCGAGACATAAGACAAACACTTCTAAACATGCTTTAAATAAAATAAAATACAACGGAAAACAATAAACTCTATAGTGTAACAAAACATTTACAAAAATGCTGTGAATATAGAAAATATATCGAAGGCGCAGTAGTTGTAAACAGTAGATGATAAAATCCAATAAAATCTGTTACAAAGAGCACTTTTTACAGTGAACAAAATAGTTCTTGTTCACAAATAATCAAAAATGTGAATATTTTGTGTGGCCTTTGGCGCAGATACAGCTGCATTCTTGCTGCTTTGTTTTTATAAATGTGTAAAATCCTTCAGTCGTCAAGGCAGAATCCACAGCAAAGGAGAGAATTTCATTTCATTTCACAAATGTTTATTTAGTCGAAACAAAACTTTATTTAGTTGAATACTATACTATACTATACTATATATACTATACTAATACTATACTATACTATATATACTATACTATACTATATATACTATACTAATACTATACTATATATACTATACTATACTATACTATACTGTACTATACTATATATACTATATATACTATACTTTATTATACTATACTATACTATACTATCCTACAAGACAATGTGAAAGTTTAGTTTGTCTTGTTATAATGTTATAAATGATTTTTTTGGCCATTTTACAGCAATGCAAACGACTATAAATGAGTTCTGAATGAGAATTTGTAATAAAAGTATTTTTTGTTATTTAAAGCAGTGAGTAATGGTCATTATTAGAATTGGATCTGGTGTTTTTGGTCTTAATTTTCTTTTAAGTGGCTTTAAGATAAGTTTATTGTCAAGGCAAAACCACATGGATTATTTCAGTTATGGATCAGTTTTATATAGTGTTTTTTGGACAGTTCTTTATGTTCATGATTATTTACACTGCAGATTCTCACCAAAAGCATCAAAACTATGCACTGCACAAAAGGCCTATCAAAAAATAAGAAAAGAACACCAACTTTGAGGTAAAAATGTTCTATTTTAAGTGAAATTTTCTGGCAGTGCAGCAAGAAATTTTCACTTACCAAGTTTTCTTAAAAAGGTCTTGAAAAAGCCTCGGCGATGCCCTGATACTACACGTGCAACTGTTTACAGACGTTCATGTTCATTCATTCGCTGTGGGAGAATCCAGAACATGGAAACACATGAGGCTCAGTGCAGTGCAGGAATCCACCAAGGGACCCTGTCGTTGTGAGGTGAGTGCACTAACCACTAACACTAACCACTCTGCCATCGCACTTCTGTCCCAGTATTTGACAACACACATTAATAGTGCGACAGAAACGCTGTGCACCAATATGAGCTCGGCTGAAGAAATTATTCTGTTTGTCGAACGAATTTCACATTCTTGACTCAAAATGTTTTAGGTTATTTTAGTTTGAACTTAAAGCCGCACGGTTTAGCCAAAAATAGATTAAAGTAAACTGCATTTTTTATTATTTTTGTCTATTATTGCTTTTAAAATGCAGAAAACCACCTTCCTGTGAGCGGGTTTACACCTCCACAAACCTGTAGAAAGGCCTTCTCCTGCTTGTTTCCATGGAAATGCTGTTACTTAGGCTGTAATATTCCACACTACAGCTTTAAACATATCTATCTCCATGGTTCAATGTTCCGAAATATGATTTTTCCCTTTTTATTCCACGGAATCGACCAGGTGACGTGTCAGATCCAGTCACATCCTGCAGCTTTATCTCTTGCTTGTTGTTTTCGTCTCCTCAAACAAAATTTATTTCAGCTGTTAATTAGAAACTCTTGTACTAAAATAACCAAAGCTAAACAGATTAATTCAGGGAAATCCTACATGAGCCTAAACCAGGGGTGTCCAACCTTTTTTCCTCCGGTGAGCCACTTTACAAAACAAAGATGCCAAAGAGCTGCTCATTTTAGTGAAAATGAAAAGAAAAAGATGGTTATAAGAAAGAGGGCGAGACTTGGGATATAATTAGACGCCTGTAAAACATATAAACCATTGTCCATTTATTAGTGCACAAAGTTGGGCTTCAAAATCATACATGCACAATGCTAACAGGCATTTAATTAACCCGATTTTAGTTCTTCAGCACAATGACTTTTGTGGTTTTCATATTCAAGAATGTGAATTGTGCAGTTTAAAAGCTACAGATGTTCACGGTTTAAATGTCGACCGTTTAAACTGCACAAATCTCTCAGTCTGTGCTAATATCGACATCACAAATCGATTTTTAATTTTAATTGTAGAATCAGTCTGAGTGAACAAGTTATTTATGTTTTATTCGTGACCATAAAGGTTAGTTTTGCTCAGGAGTTCACTTATGCTTGGTTAGTGTATGGACTGTCAGTGTGAAAAATTTAATATATAAGTCTCACCCATAGTCCGTATATATGAGTGGACTAAGCTAACCCGTTAGCCGCCGCGTGCCAAACAGGAAGTGCTCCAGGAGGCTCTTCCGGCTCCTTCTCTCCCTTTTTCCCATTGACTTACACTGGGATCTTATCGTCCCTCTCTCTGTAACTCCTGCACTGAGCCTCATCATTTTGGTCTTAAAATGTCCGTCTGAACCCGCGACACAAGATCCTGAATTTTTCATTTCTCTGTTTTGTTCCTAAGTCAAGATATGAACATAAATAATGGACCAATCAGACGCCTTCATTCCCCGAGGTCCCTCCCCCTAGCGTTAGCAACAGGTTTGATTGACAGCTCGTTTCGCTGCTAAGTAAGTTCCCTTCCCGCTTTCCTGCCCCGATTGAATATTTTTGAAGTAAAATTACAAAATATCTCAAACAATTACAATAGCTAATGTTACTAGAATCTTAACTAGCATAATTTAACGAGCATAAAGTAAAGTGAATTTCGTTAAATTGCGACTCTATTGTTGTTCGCACGTAACAGAACATAGAACATAAATCAGTGACTTAAACTTACTATTTAAAGTTTGATGATAAAAGCTCAAAGTTTCCATATTATTCTCAAGAATCGCGGAAATACAGCGGTCCGTGCAGAACGGTGCAGAGTATCGCATCCATAGTCCGTATATATGATCACATCGACGCTCTGCCATGAGTCGGGCACATTTAACGAGCTCAGTCCTGATTGGCTCTTGTGTTGCTATGATACTCGCGGTCAGATTTCCAAATATGGACCTGGCTCCAGATTCACTCCTGTAACCATGGCCTCATTTGAGCGACGCTGACGCTGTGGAGACGTCACACTCACTTCGTCCACTCATATATATTCGCTCTATGGTCTCACCTGAGTATAAGTCACCCAAACCCTGAAAAATACAGTAAACCCCTCATAATACACACAGTCGCGCTGATTTCAGATTCTCATTTCAAACATCATTTCTAGTTTGAAGTCAACTCTTCGTCGTGTCTTTTGCAACACGTCTCCTCCTTTAAAGAATAAAAAAAGAAAAAAAACCTGGGGACATTCTGACTGTGGTGG
Source organism: Odontamblyopus lacepedii (assembly GCA_034769755.1). Lineage (NCBI taxonomy): Eukaryota > Metazoa > Chordata > Actinopteri > Gobiiformes > Gobiidae > Odontamblyopus > Odontamblyopus lacepedii. The sequence continues at coordinate 38,336,384 of CM068350.1, forward strand.
AGGTGCGGCCCGTTTTCCTTTTCCGCTCTCGTCTATCACCTCCCTCCCATCTCCCGCACAGGAAAAGCACCGTATTGATTTGAGCGTCTCGTGGCTGCGTGTGCCGTGGAGAGTTGGATTAAAGACCCTCTCTCCTCTGTTCACGATAGCATCATCCCCTCAGCCCCGGCTCGCGAGTCCGCTTCGGGCTTTCCCTGCAGCCCGCATTGTCTATTCTGCTCCGCTATGTGAAAAATGTTGAATATCAACAATAGCTTTCACTGGCGTATTGTTGAGTTTTTGTATGAACTAATCTTGCCTCAGTGAAAAAGACCTAGAGCTTGGACAAAACCTCTGGAGCCCAAAGCACTCCTAGCTGCCTCTCCTCGTGTACAGAAGACATAGGCTGCAGAGGAGGCAGGAGGCTAGGATCCAAGCAAGGAAAGGACACAAGGAACTAGCAGGAGATGCAGTTTCACTATTAGAACAACAAAGGACAATCACACTGGTCTAGGCCGACAAACTCAGCTTTTGCACGAGCAGGAATTACACCAGAGTGATTAGAACGGACACACGAGAACAAAGGTGTGCTCCAAGGTCCTCGTACGTGGACTCGGGATTGGCGTTCGTAGGCTGCGTTCGGATCTATCTCCGGGTTTGGATGGTCGGCGGCGGCGGCGGCGGCCAATCAGACGTCAGGAACCGGGGGCCTTGTCATAAACACAGCGTGACATCACGGAGAGGTAAGGGGATCGCCGCGGAGGAATTCTCTGCGCCGGTTTGCGTAGGGGGAGGTGGGAAAAGTCGCTGGAGTGAGTTTGGAATGTTGGGATTTCTGTGGAGGATTGCTTGCTTAGAATCGTTTAGGAATATTTCAGGAATTCTCAGCTTGGAAGTTAATTCGGGAACTGTTTTGAGAGAGATTGATGGAAAAGTTTGTGCACAAAGAGATGGGAAAAGTTGATATTTTTAAGATTCTATTTTTTCTAGGATTGATTTCTTGGAATATTGTATTATTTCTTGATAATTACTCATTGTAGGTCAGTTCTGTGACTGTTTTGCAAAAGTTAAAGACGTCAGTGCAAAAGGATTCCGCAAATATTATGTACAGAGATGTGGGAAAAGTAGTGAAGACTTTAAAAAGGAATACTGTCTTCCAATCATTTTATTATTTCTAAAAACACACACATTGTAGACCTATTCAATCAATATTTCTAGATACATTGTCAGGTGTTTTGGGCTCACAAAGGTCTGTATTTAAAAGATATTTCATGATGCAAACATTTAAAACTTAAATTAGATCTTTTATTAGTCTTTTTAAGGCAAAATAGACATGTCAAAACAAAATAATGGTGTTAAAACTGTACAAATCACTCACTAAACTCAAGATTTTTCTAAAAGTATTCAGAAAAATCACCTATTGTGCTGTTTCTGTGGTGTTTTTCAGTATCGATTCCTGCTCAAATGAGTATCTAGTTCCGATACCAGGTTTAGCATCGATTAATATCTGTTTTTTGATATTTTGGACAGTCCTTTTATGTTTATATATGATTTTTATAAATATGTGGTTGCGTTGCTTTTGTCATGTGGGTTCGTTCACATTTGTCCCGGTTTGAGTCCAGTTTAGTCCTGATCTAGACTTGGTTCGGTCCTGGTCTAGTCCTGGTTTTGTTCCCAGTCGGGGTGCGCGCTGCCTCGAGTCGATACATATCACGATTTGCGCGTCACGATTCGATATATCGCGATATATCCCGATACTAAACCAATAGATGATACGTTATATTGCAATTTATCGATAAAAACGTCTGATAAAATCGTCTTCTGCACCTCCACACGAACCAAACTGTATGAAATATAAGTGATTACTGTTTTTAAATCATGAAAACTAATGAATTTGAGTGAAAAATATTATTCAGATGCAGAATTGTGCATTGAGGTATCACGATATATCACTGAATCGATGTTTTTCGTGCACGTTTCAATCGTCTCTAAATAAATGTCGTTGTTTCTTTAGTGCTGTGGATTCCCTTTCAGACACTTATTCTTTATTTTCTGTGTTTATTTTCCAATTCTGCCATCGTTCACCTTTCATTTTCATATACTTATAGAGTTATTTTTATGCAGGGCTCTTGAGAAAGGGCAGTTTTTTTAATGTCTTTTTACGTGTTCGATTTAAATAAACCACTTTATACTGAAGTGTGCTTGAACTGCTCCCAACCACACGCTCTGCTCTGGAATCCTGCTGCCGCTCCGGGCGAGGCACCGTACAAACATTTATGTGACAGTCTTTATTTTTCATTCATTTCATTCAGTTTTTCCTTCATTTCATTTCTTTTTTCTTTTTTTTTTGTTGCATGAGAAACTTGACGATTTGGTGATGTTGAGAAGAAGATGAACGTTCAGCTTTTTGGTGATGGTTCCTTTTAGCTCTGTGTTCCTGTTAAAATGTTACAGAATTCCAACTTTTTGAGGAATATAACATGATTTTTTATATCTTGCAGTTGCAATTGAGCAGCAAAACTAATGTATAAACTTATTTTTTTCTTAAAATGCATTGAAAATGAGTTCTGTCTCCATTTTTTTAAGATGAATGTTCAACTTTTTAGTGACAGTTTCTTTTAGCTCTGTGTCACTGTTAAAATATTACAGAATTCCAACTTTTTGAGGAATATAATATGATTTTTCGTAGCTTGCGGTTGTAATTGAGCAATAAAACTAACTTATAAACCTTTTTTTTTCTTAAAATGCACAGAAAACCGGTAGTGTCTTCATTGTTTTAATAGATAAACCTTTTGAAGATGAATGTAGTTTCTTTTACCTCTGTATTACTGTTAAAATATTAAAGAATTAAAACTTTTTGTGGAATATAATGTGATTTTTACATCTTGCCGTTGTAATTGAGCAGTAAAACTTGTGTATAAACATTGCTTTTTTCTTAAAACACATATAAAATGAGTAGTACCTTATTTTTTTTTAAATAAATAAACCTTTTGGAGATGAATGTCCAACTTTTTGGTTATAGTTTCTTTTAGCTCTGTATTATTGTTAAAATATTACAAAATTCCAACTTTTTGTGGAAGATAATATGATTTTTTATAGCCTACAGTTCTAATTGAGCAGTAAAACTACCTTATAAACCTTTTTTTCTTTCTTAAAACACATCAAAAATGAGTAGTGTCTCCATTTTTTTAAATGGATAAACCTTTTGAAGATTAATGTTCAACTTTTTGGTTATGGCTTCTTTTAGCTCTGTATTATTGTTAAAATATTAGAGATTACCAAATGTTTTTGGAATATGATATGATTTTTATAGCTTGCAGTTGCAATTGAGCTCTAAAACAAGCTCATAAACATGACTTTTTACTTAAAACACACAGAAAATGAGTCGTGTCTTCATTTTTTAAAATAGATAAACCTTTTGAAGATGAACGTAGTTTCTTTTACCTCTGTATTTCTAATCAAATATTACAGAATTCCAACTTTTTGCGGAATATAATGTGATTTTTATATCTTGCAGTTGTAATTGAGCAGCAAAACTAATGTATAAACATGACTTTTTTCTTAAACCGCATATAAAATGAGTAGTGTCTTCATTTTTTTTAAAGATAAATGTTCAACTTTTTGGTTATGGTTTCTTTTACCTGTATTACTGTTAAAATATACACAATATATACAAAATTCCAACTTTTTGTGGAATATAATGATTTTTTTATAGCCTGCAGTTGCAATTGAGCAGCAAAACTAACTTATAAACATGACTTTTTTCTTAAAACGCATAGAAAATGAGTAGTGTCTTCATTTTCTTTAACAGATAAACCTTTTGTTGTAAGAATTTTATGCATACAGTGTTCATAATTGAGTATTTTATCAGCCAGGTGACTTATAATCGAAATTTCCAGTGCAGATTTTCAGTTTTCTTCCACTTGTGTCCGTTTAAGCTGTAACGCTTCTTTTACCTCTGTGTCACTGTTAAAATAATACAGAATTCCAACTTTTGTGGAATATAATATGATTTTTTATAGCCTGCAGTTGCAGTTGAGCAGCAAAACTAAGATATAAACATGACTTTTTTCTTAAAACACATAGAAAACGAGTAGCGTCTTCATTTTTTTTAACAGATAAACCTTTTGTCGTAAGAATTTTGTGCATGCTGTAGTTGTGATTGAGTATTTTATCAGCCAGGTGACTTGTAATGGAAATTTCCAGTGCAGCTTTTCCGTTTCCTCGCGCTCGTGTCCGTCTATAACAGCTGTGTTTTCCTGGTTCGGCCCTCGGCGTGTGGACTGCGCGGGGGTCAAGGCGACGCGTGCGACCGTTTTGAGGTCAGCGAAACCTGGGATTGTGGAATGGTTGGCTTAACCCCTGGCCCCGGGCACGTACCCCCTACCCCCGCCGCCCCCGCCACCCTCTTGCCCCTCCTAACCCCCCCCCACCCTCGTGCGCGCAGGGGAAGTGGCTGTAATCGGCTGGCCCTGTCCATTTGTCCTCGCAGCTTGAAGCCCTGTCATCCCTCACAGCTCTCCCAGCAATTACATCCTTGAAGTGAACTAGAAAATCTGCTCCAATCTAGCAATTAGTCCCCGGGCTACTCACTGAGATCGTGTGTGTGTGTGCGTGTGCGTGTGTGTGTGTGTGTGTGTGTGTGTGTGTGTGTGTGTGTGTGTGTGCGTGCGCGCCAAGGACGGCAGCGCTATAAAGGATTTTCTCTGTTTTTTTTGTCGCCAACATTTTAGACGTCAATATAAAACTTGTTACCTTAGTGTAATTTTTGTAAACAAATTAAAACAGTGGAGATGATTGTCTCAGTTTAATGACAGCGTTTCTCTAAAAAAATAATAATTGTAATAATAATATGGTGCTCGTGGAAAGTTCAATTTTTGGTTTAGAATTAAAAGATGGAACTTGATGCAACTTTTTTTTCTTCTTTTTTTTACGGTTTTTAACTTTTGAGCGTTTGAACCTGATGAGAAAAAGTCGCTCAGAGGTTTTGGGAACAAGTGACACTTTAAGTTATTTCAATTTGGGCCTTAACGTTTTTGCATAATGTGTGTTTTTCATTATTTTATTTTATATTAATATGTAGATTATAGCTTACATCTGTATTGTTCATTAATTGTGTATTTTGTTGTAATGAAACTTTCAAAAACTTTTCATAATAATGTTTCTCTTCATTCCGTTTGCACTTTATTTGGGAGTTTAATTGATTTCCATCTTAATTAACCTGTTATACCATGTTAATTAATGTGTTATAACATGTGTTCAAAAGCAATAGTAGCTTAAATACTTTATATTACTCGGGCTTTAATCTTTTAACAGCTTAACGTTTGTTTTTTAAGAATATGTCCATAGTTTAACTCCTAGTGTAACTCATTTTTTACACTTACACTTAATATCACTAATAATCCATAACCTTAAGTCTTTATTACAATGTTATTACACATTAATACAGATTGCTACACAGTGAATACTCTTATTTATTTCTTTTAAAAATTATATCTAAAATAATGCTTTACTGTAACTTAAGTTAGAAGTGTAACACTTCTAACTTCCAACTGTGTCTTTGTAGTAAAACGGTAATAACATGTAGCCTTAAATCCTAATTACAATGTTATTACAGGTTATTACAGGTTATTACAGGTTATTATGCAGTGACTTGTTTTTCTTTTAAAATGCTTAGTTTTTCTTAGTTTGCTTTAGTTTTTCTTCATTTGTTTTAGTTTTTCTCCTTATAGTTTATAATTTACAATTACAATCTACGTCATTGTAATAACATAATACAGTTTAATTACACATTTTACAGACTGATATATAGTGATTTGTTTTCTTTTAAAAGATATTTGTAGTTTGGTATAAGTCCTTATTTTACACTTACACTGGATAGTTTCCAACTTCTTCATCGTAATATAACAGCTGGAGTAACTAACTCCCAGTGACAATGTAATTACAGGTTATTACAGGTTATTACAGGTTATTACAGGTTATTGCATAGTGATTTTTAAAAAATATAATTATATAGTTTATAACTCCTTATGTTACACTTTGTTACACTTTGTCTAATAAATTTCAACTACATTGTAATGACGACTGGTAAGAACATGTAGCCCTAATTACAATGTAATTACAATGTTATTACAGGTCATTACAGTGACTTGTTTTTCTTTTAAAATGCTGTTATGAGTTTCTCCTTATAGTTTACAGTTTACAATTCTTTTGATAGTTTGCAACTACTTCACTGTAATAACATAACACAATTTAATCACATGTTTTTACAGGTTGATATATAAAGATTAAAAAAAATGTTTAAGATATATTTGTACTTTAGTATAAGTCCATCAAACTACTTTATTGTGATATAACTGCTGGTATTAAAGATATGTAATGTAATTACATGTTATTATGTAATGTAATTACATGTTATTACAGGTTATTACAGGTTATTACATAGGGCAAGGCAAGTTTATTTGTATTGCACAATTCATGCACAAAGTAATTCAAAGTGCTTTACAAAATAAGAAATAAATCAAAATCACAATCCAAACAAATCAAGACATAAATAATCATAAAATTAATAAGAGAGAGAGAGATTCAATTAGAGAGAAGAGTGCCGAACGAAAAATAAAAACCTTTCATGCGTAGTGATTTTTTAATAATTATATCGTATACAACTCTTCAATAAAATAATAATAATAACAACAAATTGTATTTATTATGTGCCTTTCTGGACACTCAAGGTCGCCTTACAACAACATAAACAAATTAAATACGATTAAAACAGTTCAAAGCAGAAAGTTAAAGTGCGACAATATTTAAGTCACTGATTGTGTTTAGTGTTGTATTTATTAGTATTTATTGTCTATTGTCTGTGTATTGTAGTATATCACACTTATTATTATTGCAGTATATTACATTTCTAATAAATTTCAGCTGCTTCATTGTAATGACGTTGTAGTTCAGAATATCTACTTCTTTCCCACTTCTTGTTATAGTTTACGTCACTGTAATAACGCGTGGCCTAACTACAGTATAATTACACGTTAAACTGGTCGTACTTTGTGAAGTTCGCTGTAGTTGACAATAATTACGCCAACTTTCTTGCGGAGTTGCAGGTCTAGTTTTCCACTTCTTGCCAACACAACATTTTGAAATAGCAGAATGTCCTTGAGATTCAACAACTTCTCTCCACATTGAAACTTCTTCTAAACACTTTTGGCCCATGGTTCTGCGTTTATAGTTGTGGATATGCGGTGGTGGGGGTGGGGGGGTGCGGGTGGTGTAGTGTCCGGGGGGAGAAGGCAGGCCTGACTGGGCATCCACAGAGCCGCTTAGTGCCGCCTGGCTTCCTCCTAAAGACCTCTCCTCCTTTTGGCTCCGCTCTCCCCTCCTCTCGTCCCTCTCCTCCTCCTCTGCTCTTTCGCTTTTGTCCCGTCTCCACTTCACCCTCCGATTCCTCCTTTCTCCCGGCGTCCCATACCTTCCATCGTCTGCTCCATTTACGCCCGGGCCGAGCTGCTGAAATGAGCTCGAACAAAAGCCCTCAGAGATGCTGGGCCAGGGAGTTTTTCAAAAGAATCCTCCTTAATGCAACGGGTGGACAGGCAGACAAGCACTCGGCAGGCGTGCCCACTCTCTCCCATCTTATTCACCGCAATGTTTGGCCCAAAAAAAAAAAAAAAGCACACATCGTCTGCCTTGTGCCCTCCCTGCTCCGTGCGATACATTAAGACATTATGAGGGCCAGGCTGAGTTGGTAATGTACCCAGAGGCCACACTTTTAAGAGGCTGAGAGGAAAGTTTGGCTCCAGCGGCAGAAGCGGCGGCCGTGGACAGCTATTGAAAACCCGCATTTCTTTGATTGCGCATTAAGACATCAGGATCCCGCTGCGCACGGCTGTCAGCGCTGTGTGGGTAAAATATTGACGCGCTCAAGTCGAGGCGTGAGTAGGAGCTGAAAGCACGGCTGGAGAAAAAAAAAAAAAACACGAGGCTAAGAGGAGCGAGGCTGTGTGGCGTTGAGTGCGTCTGAAATCGCGTTGGTAATGAGAAATGGGGCTGTATCAACAACGCGGCCATGCTGCTTTTAACCAAATCGACGAGGAGGGACAAAAAACGCCTCTTGTCAGTGCCTCGGGAGAAGTTTGTTGTGTAAACACGTTCGCCTTGAACTTATAATGGCGCTCGGTTTGGACATCTGATGGGCGCAGGCGAAACATGACACGGTGCGGTGGTTAAAGAGGAGGTATTACAGTTCTGTGGGGTATTAAGGCGAATATTTAACATATTTAGATCATATGTTACCTTTTATTGCTTTGAAAATGCAATATTCTTGCTTAATTTAGTTTTTTTTGCGCTCTTGAGTCTCACCTTTCTTTGCTCTCACTCCCGCTCAGGGTTCCCGCTCTTTTTCACTGACAAAATTTCAAAACTTTTCCATGACGTAAAGTGAATTTTCCTCGTCTTTATGGCACCAAATGTGTAGAATTGAGCAAACTCTTAGGGCTAAATATGAAACGTGAACCCTTTCCACTAGAGGTGTAAGAAAAATAGATTCAATGATACATCGCGATTAGGGATGGGCAGATTAGTCGATCACGTTCATTTTAATCGACAAACTGAATGTAGGTGTCTGTGTAACGTAACGTGAGGAGTCGAGGCTGCGTCTGAGCACAAACACTGGAGCCTCACAGTCCCACGTCTTGGCTCTGGCTCCTTGGAGATCACTATATCCCCCAGAGTGCGTTTACCTGCACATCAGTGTCCCAGATCTTTTATTTTTGTTTTTTTTTGTTTTGGAGTATCTCAGTTTCACATGTTTACGCAGCATCTCCAACGCGACACACACACAGAACAGACTCACAGCCTCATCACATCCTCTGTCACAGGGAGAACACTCATATTCCACTGAGTCGTGTCCTTTAGTCCAACTGAAGCTGAACCATCAGCACAAGGAAAGAGCTGCTTTTTTTCCTGCTTTCTGTTTATGCAAATGAGCAAATTAAGTTTAGTTTCTGTAAGACGTAAACAAATGTTTAAATCTGCATTAAACACATTCTGATCTCACACAGATGTGGCTCTAAAGTGCTGATGTTTATATGTTGTAGAGTTGAGTTTATTTATGCAGATTAGTAATAGTAATAATTATGATACTTTTAATAAAAAATGTTAATGGTTAATCAAAAATTGATCGTTAATTTTCCCGACGATCGATTAAGAAAATTGAATCGAATCCCCGTCCCTAATTGTGATACTTCTTTATCTCGTCTTAATCGTGTTTTTAATGTGTTTTTTCCGCCTCTTGGCCTGGGCTCTGTTGTAAAAGAGGTTTTTAAGCTCAATGGGACTTCCCTGGAAAAATAAAGGTTAAATAAAAAAAACTTCATTGTGTCATTCGCGCATTGATTCAAAATGCATCTGAATCGATTAAAAAATAAATACATTTTAAGTCGTGTTCTTCATGAAAAAATCATAAGTTTCATTTACTGTTCTGATGATTTAAAAATTTAACTAAATTCTTTCATTGTATTTCATCCAATTTTGGTCTCATGAAGGTGACGCGGCCATAATATTATACGTAATTATTGATAAATCACAGTATATCGTCCTGTGTTTAAGTATCGGGAAACATTGTGATATATTGAATCGTAACAGGGATATCGTGATATGTGTCGTATCGCTAGATTAAAATGTACTTGCAGTGCTCACCCCTGTTTCCCCCTCACCTTATGGTTTGGTGTTATAGTTTATAGTGGTGTTATAACATTAAAAATCCTGTCAGTGCATTTATTTAATTGTGTCTCTTTAAAACTAAACACCTGATTGTGTTTGTCCTGCTCGAGCGGCTGCGCAGACGTTCAGAAATAATCAGAATAACCTCACGAGAACACGAAAAAGATCCTAAAATTCCATGACTTTTCCAAAACTTTCATTGACTTTACAAAATTCCATGACTTTTCCAGGCCTGGTAAATGACATTTTCAATTTCCGTGACCGTGGGAACCCTGAGTCCTTCATCCCTACGTCCCACTAATGAAACTATGGCACATCAGGTTTGTGAAGTTTTGTGTCATGTTTTTGTGTATTTATGGAAAATTGTGGTTGCAGGAGTTTTGTGTTGCATTTTTTTGTGTGAAAAACGCTCTATAAATAAAGTTTGACTGATTGTGGATGACGTCGGTTTATGGGTTGAACTTTGGACAGAATCTCACAACTAACTGTTTGAATAAAGCTTCAGAGAGATCGCTAAATTATTCAAACATGCATGCATTTCCCAAACTATAAATATATTACATTTTTTAATGTAAAAAAAAATAAAAATAAATAAATAATACGTAAAAATATATATAAATAACAAAAAACAATGGTAAGACAAGGCAAGTTCTTCAAAGTGTTTTACAAAATAAGAAATACATTAAAATAAAACATTAAACAAATCAAAACGTAACTAATTATGAGAAAACTAACATTAAAAAGGAAGATTGAAAGAGAAAGAGTGCGGAATAAAAATTTTTCAGTCATAAGTCACAAAAAAACAAACAAATAAATCAATAAATAGAAAATAAAGTCAGGTTGGCCCATCAAGTTTGTTACAAAACCTATAATCATCCAAAAGTCACTATGGCAAAATGTGTTTACTGTATTTGTAGTTTAGTAGTAGTTTAATTTTGTAGTATTTTCTATTTATTTATTAATAGGTCAAGGTTTAGTTATGTAACACATTTAAAATCAGGCAGGACTACCCCAAAGTGCTCAAAAATGTAGATTAAAATGGAATAGGAGAATACACAAGTAAAAAAATAGAAGTAAAACACGAGAAAACACATTAACCACTTTGCCACTGCGCCCCCTAGAGTTCCTACGGGGTTAAGACGACGTTCGAAGCAAAATCTTTATAATAATTTACATATAGAACTGACTGACCGAAAGTGTGTGCATTCATTTTCAAATTATTTATCATTATCAACTATATTTTTTTTTGGCAAACAACAATTAAAGACAAACAAGAGCATATTATCTGATAAAATAACGACTCAAACGTGGGACGCGGTGTCACTGGACGAGGCAAGATGCGACTTTTTATGTATTTTTCACGGTACAAGGGGTCGGATCTGGAAAACAAAAAACAAAAAATGGAAAAAAACAAAACAAAAAAACGCTCTGTCTGTGTAATTGTTCTGGGGTAAAAGAAGCGCAGAGAGAGAGTCCCATTGTACAGACGTGAGCCGTCAATCAAAGCTGTCGGCCTATGTGTGACGCGCGCGACAGCCGAGCCCGCCCCCTTCACACCAGTTCACATAAGTGCAACAAAAGACTTTTACCAACAGGAAGTAACAGCCGCGACGAACCCATCGGGACGAGACGTTTAACGCGATATTCATGTGCAGCCAGTGTCTAAAAAGAACGAATACTAATCACTGATAATAAATCCTCCACTGTGGGTATTTGTGTTTTAAACTGAACCCTGCGTGGATCATTATTTTACATTTTGTGAACTGTAAACTACAATGTTGAGCTAAACCTGCTTCATCAAATGCAGCGGAAAACGCAAACCAGAAGTTGTTGTAGAGGAACAAATGCAAAGAGCAGCAAAATAAAAGTATGAAAATGCAAAGCGCGCTCAAGACGGCCGGTGTCTAGAAGCTTTTTTTTTATTTTTAAGTAACATTTTGGCAAAAAAGTCTTCGTCAGATCATTTTTCTTGCTTAGGAGAAAGAAAAAACACAGTACAGCTATGACTCTAACCCTAACCCTCAATAAAAGTAGAAAAAATGGATTGATTTTTAAAAATTCTTCAATAAAGTTTGGCAAAAAAGTCTTCGTCAGATCATTTTTCTTGCAGCAAACCCACAGTACACCAACTAAAATGATCTGACGAAGGATTTTCTGCTGAAACCTTATTTAACAGTGAAAAAAAAAGCTATTGGACATCGGCCGTCTGAGTGTCCTACGCATTTTTTTTCTACTTCTAAAACTGCTCCATAACAGAAAGAGGTCCTTTGACTTTTTTTTTTTTTTTTTTGGGTCAATTTTTATGTTTTTATTTGATTTAAAAACAGCAACGTGGCACTTTCAGCCTTTCTTATATCACCCGGAGTCAGATTTGTTTGAATAATTTATACATGTTTCATTTATTAATTTGCAAAACAGACCTTAAAGCCGCGTTACACAATTGTATTTCTTTTTGTATGTTTTAAGTACATAAAGCAGCACTAAGTAACTTTTTACCTGTTTGCCGTCCTGGAGCTCTTATTCATTTGTCCTGAATATTCCTACGGAAGTCAGACATGTCCATGTTGTAGGGATGGAACAATAACGTAAATCTGGTGATATCGTATCGTCAAAGGTCTCACAATAACATCGTGGAGCATCACAATATATTGAATCCCAAGTGTCTTTGCTTAAAAAAACTGAGGGAACTACATAGACCATGATCCTTTGCTCCATTTCAGTGCAGACGACATGAAGAAATAACTGTTCTAAGCACTTTTACATCTTCATTCTTTGGATTAAGTCTCGTGAAGCATTTTTAGAGGAAAAAGTCACAGATTCACAGTTTTATATTGTAATAAATCTGGTTCGGTGAGATGTTTATGGTGAAAATATCGTACAGAGAGATTTGGATTTCGTTCCATCCCTAATGACAATAAATGTTGCACCAAATGTCTGGTCAAAGCGTTTTATTTTATTTTATTACTTTATTTTAAGTCAGTCTTGTTATTATGTAGAATATCGTAATATCGTGAGTTTTCCCACGATATCGCAATAAATATCGTACCGTGAGGTTCATACTGTGACGATATCGTATTGTGAGACTTGGATATCGTTACACCCCTAGTATCTTGCATTTACTCAATTACAAGTTTGAATTATAAAAAAAATGAATAATTTGGAGAAACATGTCTTGTTATTGTGAGTAGGGGTGCATATCCACAGATCTGACCTGTGACTCGACCAACTGGAGCCTCCCTAAACAACGGATTTGTTTATTTTAAAGAAATAACTCCACAGAGACGAGCAGGTATTGGACCATCCACTAGAAAGTTGCGCAGTAATGAAATATAATAACAACATTTCAAACATTTTATCTGAAAACGACGTCAAACTGATCAGCACCTGATTTTTACTAACTAATCCTTTGTCCAAATCATGATATATTGACATAACCACAACTATTTTCCCAATCCACACAAAAACAACTGCAATTCCAGCGCTGAAAAACCCGCTCCGGTATCTCCCTGCTTCTGTTTATACTTTAAAGCCCACATTTAGAGGATCAATGCAAACGAAATCAAAATAACTCCACAAATCCAAACCCGTAACTCTCTTTGACAATAGTCTTTGTAACAGCACCAAGGACAGCGACGCGTGCTTCTCGTAAACACGCTTCAATGGATTTGAAGCGCTGCCTCTCGCCTATCTCCCTAATTCTCTCTCCAATTACACCGCCGGTATTATTTTTCTCATATGGGAGCCCCACGTTGATATGTTTTTTAGCTATTTACTTGCGCACAGCGGCTTTGTTGCGGCGACGTGTGTAGTTTTAACGTTATTACGGATTTGCGGAGACTGTTTGCGATATCGACTGGACTTTGATAAATTAAAATAAATGTAATGTGGTTCTATAATCCCTTTTAAAATGTCCAAAAATGTCTGTTTATGTCTTTTTATAATGTATTTTGATTAGGAAACATGAAATTATGTGGAAATTACCGTACGTCGCGCTGTAAAACATCTGTCCAGTGGTGGAAGGTAACAAAGTACAAAAGTAAAAGTCGATTTTTTATGTATCTGTGCTTTAATTAAGTACATTTTACAGTAGATACTTTTACTTTTACTTCACTACATTTGACATTAAGTAGTATCTGTACTTTTTACTGCATTTTAGATGCACTGAAAAGTAAAAAGTGCTTTTCTTTATGAGGCCTGTCGCTGACACTTATTGTTTAGCACGTTTAATTTGAGTTAAATGTTGTTTTGATTGATTTGTTTTTATTTCGTGTTTGTGCCAAGAGAGAAACAATAATCATACACATCTTATATTCACATTGTAAACAACAGAAAAGCACATTTCTCGAAAAGGAAGAAGAAAAACTTTAATTAATCCACTGCTGTTTATGACATAGTTTGAAACATGATGTGGTTTCTTATGTAAATTGATTAAGAAACTTTACAAATATTTACATAGAGCAAAATAAATAACATACTATGGTCGTACGGAGTAATAATAATGAAAAAGAAGGGACAGAAGTTTATTATTTATGACTGTATCAAAATAAGCAAAATGAGAATGAAGAATTTAAGGTTGCAGGTTTAGCTTTGGTTTAGTCCAGGTTTAGTCCAGGTTTAGTCCAGGTTTACCTCTGGTTTAGTCCAGGTTTAGTCCAGGTTTAGTCCAGGTTTACCTCTGGTTTAGTCCAGGTTTAGTCCAGGTTTAGTCCAGGTTTAGTCCAGGTTTAGTCCAGGTTTACCTCTGGTTTAGTCCAGGTTTAGTCCAGGTTTAGTCCAGGTTTAGTCCAGGTTTAATCTAGGTTTAGTCCAGGTTTAGTCCAGGTTTAGTCCAGGTTTACCTCTGGTTTAGTCCAGGTTTAGTCCAGGTTTAGTCCAGGTTTAGTCCAGGTTTAGTCCAGGTTTAGCCCTGGTTTAGTCCTGGTTTAGTCCAGGTTTAGTCCAGGTTTAGTCCAGGTTTAGTCCAGGTTTAGTCCAGGTTTCGTCCAGGTTTAGTCCAGGTTTAGTCCAGGTTTAGCCCTGGTTTAGTCCTGGTTTAGTCCAGGTTTAGTCCAGGTTTAGTGCATGTTTACTCCTGGTTTAGTCCAGGTTTATTCCAGGTTTAGTCCAGGTTTAGTCCAGGTTTAGTCCTGGTTTAGTCCTGGTTTAGTCCTGGTTTAGTCCAGGTTTCGTCCAGGTTTAGTGCAGGTTTAGTCCTGGTTTAGTCCAGGTTTAGTCCAGGTTTAGTCCAGGTTTAGTGCATGTTTAGTCCAGGTTTAGTCCAGGTTTAGTACAGGTTTAGTCCAGGTTTTGTCCAGGTTTAGTTCAGGTTTAGTCCAGGTTTAGTACAGGTTTAGTCCAGGTTTTGTCCAGGTTTAGTTCAGGTTTAGTCCAGGTTTAGTGCATGTTTAGTCCAGGTTTAGTCCAGGTTTAGTCCAGGTTTAGTCTGGTTTAGTCCTGGTTTAGTCCTGGTTTAGTACAGGTTTAGTACAGGTTTAGTCCAGGTTTAGTCTTTGTTCTTCTGTAAGATTTGATTTTTATTTTGCTTTTTGAAGTGAAGTTCGTCTGAGCTTTGATCTGGTCGTCTGAGCTCTTCCATAAATCTTTAAACGCTTTTGAGAATTGTTTTGTGTAATTCATTTGCTCTTCTACGTTGTATTTGAATTCTTTTGCACAGAACATTTTTTGGATGTTTTAAATAAGATTGGGCACATTTTAAATTTGACCAGGACCAAATTTTGAGCAAACCAAACATACAAAAACACAAAAACAGGTAGAAAAATGAAGAAATCATTGAACACAAGTAAAAATAAAGTAGAAAATAAGTAATAATAGAAATATCTCAGCCTTATACAAGAGGTCATAATGAAATACTTCAAAACTAATGTACTATTTTATTACTACTTCTACTTCTACTGCATTACTACCAAATACTGCAGACATTGGACTGTTTACAATAACTTTAATAGATTTAGTTTCACCAGAGCCGGTTTGTGATATTAGCAGGACTTTGATCATTTACTGTGTCCCTATAATCCCCTTTTCTAATCACGGAGGCGTCCCAAACACTTGGTTGTTGCAGCAGTGGAATTTTGTCTCCGTAGTTGGAGTTTTATCTTCACAAACGCCTTCTTCTTTGTTGAAATGTGCTTTGATTAGACGACAATTAGACCGAACAGAGTAATTATGCGGATCATGTGATGTTGTAATCCGGATTCAGCACCAGGGTTATTTATTACAGGATTTTCTTAAACGCAGAATGTTTGATGGGATTAGACTTTAGCAAAGACTGAAATGGACTCTTCACTTTGGTCTGCGTCTGGTTTTGGTCCTTGTTTTAGACTTGATGTAGACGTGGTGGTGTTCATGTTTAGTCCTGGTTTAGTCCTGGTTTAGCCCTGGTTATGTCCTTGTTTACTCCTTGTTTGGTCCTTCTTTGGTCCTGGTTTGGTCCAGGTTTTGTCCAGTTTTGTCCAGGTTTAGTCCAAGTTTAGTCTTGGTTTAGCCTTGGTTAATCTAGGTTTAGTCCAGGTTTTGTCCTGATTTAGTCCAAGCTCTCGTTCAGCCTTGCTTTTAGTCCAGGTTTAGTCCAAGTTTAGCCCTGCTTTAGTCCAGGATTAGTCCAAGTTTAGCTCTCATTTAGTCCAGGTTTAGTCCAAGTTTAGTCCAGGTTTTGTCTAGGTTTAGTCCTGGATTAGTCCAGGGTTAGTTCAGGTTTAGTCCAGGTTTAGTCCAAGTTTAGTCCAGGTTTTGTCTAGGAGGTTTAGTCCAGGTTTAGTCCTGGGTTAGTCCAGGTTTATTCCAGGGTTTTAATTTCATGCCATGTAGCTCTATTAACAGCTCCTTTTACCTTTTAGTCCTGGTTTAGTCCTGGATTAGACAAGGTTTCATCCAGGTTTAGTCCTTTTTTTAGCCCGGGTTTATTTCTGGTTTGTCCAGGTTTAGTCCTGGTTTAGTCCAGGTTTAGTCCTGGTTTAGTCCAGGTTTAGTCCAGGGTTTTAGTTTCATGTCATGTAGCTCTATTCACAGCTCCTTTTACCTCTTAGTTCAGTGGAGATCAGCACTTCCAGATCTGAAATTGTCCAAATGATTCTAGTGAAAGTAATTAAAGGGAGTTTAAAAACACATTGGAGCACTTCCTGTATTACCACATGACATCACAAGGTGGAACAGTGTGTTTTCTGTTTGAGAAAGCCTAAATATACAGTTTGTTTGTGTGTTAAACATGTGTGAATGAAACAAAACACAACTCCAGGTCTGTTTGTGATGAGGAAATGGCACAGGAATAACATAACAGGGCCCTTTAAATTAGTTTATGAACTTAAAAGAAAAACAAACAACCATCCAAAGTCCACCCATCACTTCCCAAACTTTCCTCAAATTCCATAAAGTCCTTTAGCCTCAAATCCTGTATTTCCGGGCTGTTTGTTGGTGGCAGCTTCCACAAAATGAGCTTTCCCCTCAAATCCGCTCTGACAAAATGTGAACAACTATTCTCTCTCTTTGTCTGTGTATCATTATAATCCTCTTTCGGCTTCGCGTGTCCGTCCATCCATCCTCCATCCCGCCCCCGCTGCCCCGACACCGCCGCTCTCCTCCGGGATGGGCCTGTGGAGCGCCCGCCCCGGACACCCGCGCTCTTGGCTCGATATGAGAAGGAAGCTGCTGCAGGATTTGGCGGCCTGGACCACACGATGGATGGGGGGGGAAGTCGCCTTACGCGCGTCGTGGGCATGCGAGCCTGGCCGCGCGCGTAGGTATGAAACGGATCGGGTTAAAACCTCGTAAACCCATTGTTTTCCGTCGCGTCTCCGTGGTCCTTTTGTTTTGATGGGCGATCCAGGCCGGGGCTAAAGCCGGAGCACTTGCGGGGGAAATGCAAGCAGATCGTTTTGGAAAAGTAGGTCGAACGCCGAGACAATAGAAAGGTTTGGTCACTTCCGTAGTTCTGAAACGCCTGACCCAGATATTAGTTTTGGATCTGGGTTGGAGAGGTGTGCTGCGGTCCGGTGCTCTATAGGTTAACCTGAAGTCTTGCCGTGTTACTTTTACGTTTGTCTCACTATTTTAGCCTCGGCGTTAAACCTTTCTATCTTCATGGAGACCAAACCAGACCAAGTTACAGGTCTAGAGTGACCAGACGTCCCTGTTTACCCGGGACAGTCCCAGTTTTGAGCCCCGTGTCCCCTGTCCCAGCAGATTCATCCAAAACCACTGATTTGTCCCAGTTTTATGCAAGAAATGACCCCAGGTGTCCCCACACGGCAAAAACTGGAGGGTTAAAATTTCAGGGTTAAATATTTCAGCGTTGTTTTTGGCACAAAAAGTGTTATTTTAACAATTTGAAAGTTAAATGTTGGTTTGAGTTATTTGCCAGAGTTGATGTGGTTGAACTTCTCTTAGTGTTAATTTGGCTCCTCCCACCCCACCACATCAAACAACCACAAGAGAAGAACCAGTTCGACCCAGTTTTGTACATAATTTCACCTTAAATTCACAAAAATAAAGTGTAAAAATAAAACTCCTGTGTGTGTTGTTTGGCTAAAACAGGATAAACTACAAAGTGTTCTCCGTTTACTCTCAAAACGCGAATATAACTCTTGATTTCAGGGTCAAACAGGAACTTAAATTAACTCTAGAACAGATTGGACTCATATAAACCCTGAGAAAATATAAAAAAAATGTCAGTCAATTTTAACACTCCACTTTTTGCTGTGTATTTTTGACACATTTGATCCCTGTCAACAGTAAAGAGAGACTTACATTGTCATTTGTTGAGGTAAAATGCAGAAAAGCTGCTTAAAAATGACAAAAACTTAAAAAAGTGACTACACTGACTCACATTTTCCTTAATTACGGACTCATTTCACACTTTTATTATTACCAACCAACCCAAACCAGGTATGCCGCAGTTTTTTATTTTGAAAATCTGGTCACTCGTCTGGAACCTTATCAGATCCTTAAGTTTTAACATTTTCGAAGCGATAAAAAGCTGGTGTGATCATAAAACCTGACGTGATCCAGATGATTCTGGTGAAGGCGCGTGGAGTTTAAAGACACAGCGGAGCACTTCCTGTACTCTGTGACATCACAAAGAGGAACAAAGTGTTTTCTGTTTGCCCGTTAAACACGTGTGAATGAAACAAAACACAACTGCCAACATTAGGACATAACATAGATCAGAAAACAGCGTAAAATTGACGCTTTAAACCTTTTTTTTCTCGCCGTTTTAACATCCCAAGGCCTATTATTACCAACTGCTCCACATTTCACACCTAACCTTCAAATGCCATGTACAATATTTCGCTAGCATAATATTTGTAGCCTCTTCTCTCCCCTCTGTGACGGGTAAACACAATCTGGCTGTCACTTAGCGGTGCGAGTCTCCATCCACTCTCCCGTCACGTTAGGAAAATGTGTGGAAAGCAGCGGGGGCTCCCGGCGCTCGCAGCCATCAGCGGGCGGCTGTGCGGAGTGAATGAAATGATTTAATGTTTGAGATCAAGCTGGCACCCCCGGGGGAACGCTCGCGCTACACTGCACAGACGGCTAATTGACTCTGGGTCAAATGCCCTTCGGCGACGGCCCCCCTCTCGCCCCACCGTGCTCTCCGCCGCAACCCGGGGATCCAGGCGCGAAACAAAGCCCCGCGCTGTCCGATTATTGTGATAAATGACCGTGGGGCTCGTGTTTTACAGGCATAGCGGAGAAGTCAGAACATTCCCAGGCTAAGCTAGTCAACAGCGCACAGAGAAGAAATGGGGTTTTGATGTCGTTAGCCAATCCGCGGAGCTGCAGTCCTCCCCGGCGAAGTGCGATTAGCCACATTAGCGTTGACGTGGTGTGATTGACAGTGCCCCCGGTGGCTACAGTGGAAAGTCGTGTGGGGAAGTTGTCAAACGGACGATAACCAGAAATGTGTGTGGTTTGGAAAGAGCTTCCACCTCACAGCAAGAGGGGTCCCAAGTTTTATTTATATTTCTATATCATTTTGTACAAATCTATACAATACAAACTAAACCTACAGGTACCAACCTCGGCGTTATCGTCGATGAAGATTTTAAGTTTGACAAACAGATAAATGCAGTGGTTAAAGAGGAACTCAGGCACGTTTGAAGCTCAAGTCCGTTTCTAGAGGTGGTGGAATTCTGTCAGAAGCCAAAAAACGGCACAGATCAGTGTTTCCTCGGCGGAGATCTCACTCTGAAGAAGCTTAACT
This sequence comes from Odontamblyopus lacepedii, assembly GCA_034769755.1. Taxonomy (NCBI): domain Eukaryota; kingdom Metazoa; phylum Chordata; class Actinopteri; order Gobiiformes; family Gobiidae; genus Odontamblyopus; species Odontamblyopus lacepedii. The sequence goes on from CM068350.1 coordinate 38,356,281, forward strand.
CCACTTTAACCCATCTTACAACAGCCACGAGTCTAACAAACAAAACGCTCTGCCTGGTTCACTCATTAGTGTCTGGAAACGTTAGAAAACAACTTTATAAGCAGCTTTACTTCCCTCTGTTGATTTCCCACTGCACAGGCCAAAGACCAAAAGACTCGATCGCCGATGTCGTTTCTAATTCCATTTATTTACGAGCGAATTATATTTTTTGAAAAATGCTAAAAAATACATTCCTGAATCATTTTCTTTCAAGAATTTTCAGTTTCTCTTCTTCTTCACCGTCAGTAGTCGATCTTCACTTGTTGCTTCTGGAGTCGACAATCGATTCTTTTGGGTTTTGGCCTGTGCAGTGGGAAATCAACAGAGGGAAGTGTAAGGCTGATTATAATGTAATTTTGTAACGTTTCCAGACACTAGAGGTTTTGTTTGTTAGACTCGTGGCTGTTGTCAGATGGGTTAAAGTGGTGTTAAGCTTCTTCAGTCTGAAGCAAATTGGTGTTTTACGTGGAAGTTCAGAACTTGCCCCCATCACTACACTAGTTTGTTGCCTTGACAGACTCACTGCCACAGTGAGATCTCCACCGAGGAAACACTGATCTGTGCCGTTTTTTGGCTTCTGACAGAATTCCACCACCTCTAGGAACGAACTTTAGCTTCAAACGTGCCGGAGTTCAACTTTAATGATGCACTGTGTAACTTTTCTAATGGAGAGTCCGTCAAATGCTTTTCTCCATGGAGATGTCATTGCTTTGTCTGGAATGTTTCAACCTTTTTATCTTCATGGAGACCAAACCAGACCAAGTTCCAGGTCAGAACGCCTGTTTTTCGAGACATTTTTGAGCTATAAAACCACCTGTAACTGAACCAAAGTTAAGGTATATACTGTATGTTTAATGTCATACTGTGGAACATTCCAGCCAGAGCGATGACATGACGAAGTTGCAATGCACCTTCAGACCTAAAAGCGACTCTCTCTGATCTGAATCCTCACTTCATCTCCAGCCCCGTCCGTTTAAATCAGAGGTGTCAAACTCATTTTGGTCCGGGGGCCGTATACAACCTACTTTGATCCCAAAGGGGCCGGATTGGAAAACTCCATTCTCTGTTCAAGTTATTGTATTTTTCGCCATGTTGTGTCTCATAGTGGCGTTTATATTCCTCCTTTATATTTATATTCCTTGAGCACCGCCACTTGTTGCAAACACACCAAGCGTACAGGTTTCCCATTCACCTCTGTGAAAAAGAAGAATTAGTACATTTTTCTTGGAAAATCCTGCACTCAGCTCCACTTTTCTTATTTTTGACACTTTGCTGATGAGGGCGTCATGGTCACAGTCAAAACGATCGTCCTTTAAGAGCGTTTGGAAAGAGGCGAGTCTTCATTCGTGCTGCTCTGGTGGGAGGCGGCCACACACAGAAGCACTGGAGATGCTGCTATGCTAAGCGGCGTAGAAAATTACCAGAAAAATCTGAAAATTTTACATATTTTAAGAGAAAATCAGCCGAGGGCCAGATTAAAGGTCTTGGAGGGCCAGATCTGGCCCCCGGGCCGCATGTTTGACACCTGTGGTTTAAATCATACACACAAGACACATTTCGATCATTTTATGTCTATAGTATTTATTGTTTTGTTACATGTAAAACTATAACTAACATCAAAATAATAATAAAATAAAACCCGGTGATGTTAGCCTGCGCAGAGCTCCTGACAGCTGAGCGCTTTCTCCACATTAGCGTGGCTGTTGTGGGACTGACAGGGCCCCTCGTCCATTGTAAAAACGTGTGTGTGTGTGTGTGTGTGTGTGTGCGTGTGCTGCAGTTGTCAGGGTGAAGTAGCCGTATGGTGCTTTTAGCCATTAGCCTGTTTCCATTGTGGTGCAGCTTTCACGGAGTAAATCTGTCTTAACAAGCCTTTTAGACGCTAATCAAAAACTACGGCGCTAATGGCCTTATGAGATTTCACTTCATTCAAATCAGAACTTTATTTAGGAGACAAACAGCCCTGTGTGTGCGAGGATTGGCTTCGGGATATCACACTAATTATGCGCTGGGTTAGGATGAATGTTTGGGAAGAAAAAGGGGAGTATTCGTGCCATATTCCACACGACTGTACAATAACTCGCCTTTATGTAACAGATCAGCCTGTTTCTGTCAATCGTCATGTCATCTTTGCACAAGTTTTATTACCATTTCTACGTATATATTACCATTTTTATATATACTTTTTGTTTACTCCTGGTGAGGGTGGATGTTTATCTCTCCTCTCCGGCCCCTGATCTTTCCTGCTTTGTTTCTATGCCTCGTCTTGTCTAATGTGTCTTATTCCTCGACTCTCTCCGCTTTACTCTCCAAAACTAAATTAACTATGGATTCGATAAATTGGTCTTTTAACAGAATTGACACTTTAACAAGACGAGCAGGTGTCGGGCGAACCTGCGTGTTCTTCGGACACGGAGGATCGATCTATTTGGAACCAGGGTTACGGGACTTTGCACATTTAATTTGCGAATTTACGCTTGGACCTGATTTTCCGAAAATTCAAATACTGAGGCAGCTTTTCGAGTACTCGAACTTTGCGACTCTGGGCCGGGGTCTGATGGACCTGCTTGGACGCGGAGGCTCTAAATCGCAATTTTTGGGTAAAATGTGGAGGAAACTTGGAGTTCTACACAGACAGGACCTTGAAGACCAATGGACAAACAGAGCAGTGTTATGGAAATTCGACGTAGCTGCTCTAAAACAAAACAACCCAGTCTTATCTTTGGACTCCCCAGCGTCTCAGCCGCCCTGAGAGCAGCAGAGAGAACCTGCCCCCCTCCCAAAAACCCTCGCAGCTTCGGCCTGGTGGGCGGGTCTGTTTCTGGACACTGCCCCTGGACCATCTCCACCTCCCTGACTCCTCCTCCCGCATCATTTAATGTCGGGTCATGTATATATGTGTTCTTTTTGTTGTTCTTCCTCTGTTTTCCTTCTTTCTCTGTAGTCACAGTTATTATAGTTAGTGTAGAGAGTTATGAAAGACAGTATAGAGACAGAAAGAGTTATGAAAGATAGTGTCACGGTAGTAATCTCATAGTTTCCTGTTAGTAGTAAATAAAGATCGTTATGTCACAGTTAGACTCACTTATTTAGTTCAGCTTCATGTGGGATTGTCACAGATAATAATCTCTAGACTCATGTTTAGCGCTTTGTGTTGCATTTTTGTATGAAAAGCACTCTATAAATAATGTTTGATTGATTGATATTTTTTACTCTTTGTCATCGTAATGGAATATATGTTAACCTGCAGAGAAAGTCCATCCATGTTTTAAAGCTGCACCGTGTAACTTTTCTCCCACGTGCTCGTTTGAATGTAGATGTTATTGTCTTATCAGGAAATCCATGGCAGACCTGAGCACATTCGGCCCTTTGGTCGACTCTGACCGGCCCGTTTAAGCTCATTTAGAATTACAAAATAAATGTACTTTATAATTTTACCTCGTGCACGGACTAAAGCTGCATCGCTTTTATTTTAGAGCTGTTTTTATCACATATTTTGAAAGGCAGCCTCACTTTTTCATTGCCCATCATCACATAAACTCTTGCCAGTCGCGTCAAAGCAATGATATTTACTGCTTTTTATGAAGAAATACAATTAATATTATGCAGAATCGAGTTAAGCATTTTGGCCCCAACCCTCCACAACATTTACAATAAATGATCTCAGGCTGTGGAAAAGTCTGTCTCAGTCTTTAGTAATTTACTTTTGATTCATATTTGATATAATAATACAGATCGTTTTTGCCACTAGTTTTGTGGAGTTTGTCGCCTTCAGCTGAGCGGAAACGACGTCCAATAATTACCGCAGGAAATAAATAATGAATCATTTTAGAAATAAACTCGCACAAATGAAAATTGTCACAGCACAAAACAGCACAAACATTTTCTATAATTTTCTGCTGTTTTGTGGCTGTTTCACACCGGCCGAAAATAAAACCGCAAATATCTTAAGAACCAGAATTGCACAAATGACCCCAATTTGACCTATAAAAGAATCGTTAATTTCTCCAAAACTAAAGAGACACAAACTAAACTTTTTGCAGCACAAATGATTGCCATAGTTTTTGTGTAGGTTTCAGTTTGACGGGGCGACTTCACGCAGGTTCCATATATATTTGTTTGTAGCTCCAAACTCAGTTGTGTTCAGGCGTTTCAGGAAAACTATTGCTTCCTGTTATGAAGGATTTTGACAAGATCTTTATCAGTCAAACAATATAATATTTCAGTTTGAATTGAGTTATTGCCATGACAACAAAGGACTTTTCAGGCCAAGTCCTTCAGATGAAGAGACGTCCTTATGCTGAAGCCATGAATATCGGCTTTGTGTCAGTGGACGGAGCCGTGTACGGACAAGGAACTCATGATAAAATACATACACATGGCAAAAAACAAACTCGAGTGAAGCTAAAATGACGAATTAAGAATGTTTTACTATGATTTGAGTAAATTTCACTTGACAAGTAAAATGATCGGCCAGTGAAGTAAGATTTTTGTACTTAAAATATGAAAATACATCTGGGTGCACTTAAAATAAGAAAAACAACAACTTTTTGCACTTAAAATAAGAAACAAAATCGAATGTTGTTTGAATTAAGAAAAACACTTGTTCCACTGGCAGATCATTTCACTTGTCGAGTTGAATCGAATCAAATAAAGTAAAATGTTTTAACTTTTCTTCCAGTGTAAATAGAGCCATATCCCTAAAACGTGCACGTAATTTATATTTTTATGTAGAAAAACTATATACATTAGAATTTCATGTTCACAATTCACACTTTACTGTCAAAACAGAAGTGTGACATAAGTGTATCACTTATGTGTAATTTATATTGTGTGTGTGCTAATCGTACAGGTCTGTATCAGACTGCTACTCTTTTTATGCACATGTGTATGTATGTCTCTGAATGGGTGTGTTGGAGTGAAAGCACTATGTATGTATAGCGTGTAGTGTAGTGTGCATGTATAGTGCGTATGTGTAACTCCTGTCCTTTTAGATGTTTTTTTTATTTGTCTTTATATGTTTTTTTAATATGTCTTAAACTGCACATTGGAGACTAGCTAAACGCAATTTCAAATTTCTATGTTCATAGACTTTTGACAATAAAGTAAACCTTGAACCTTGAACCTTGATATAATAAATATCATGATACAGAATCTCAGGTCCTGCAATTCCAGTCGTTCCTCTGGTAAGAAGTCACAATAAAATTATTATATTTTTGGGCAGTTTTCTTGATTTATTTATTTTTTCTTGAAATATTGTCTTGACAGGGTCCAAGGTTTGATTATTGGGTAGTAGACAAACAAACAAACAAACACATGAACAAACAAACAAACAAACACACAAACAAACAAACACACAAACAAACAAACAAACACACAAACAAACACACAAACAAACACACAAACACACAAACAAACAAACAAACACACAAACAAACACACAAACAAACACACAAACAAACAAACACACAAACAAACACACAAACAAACAAACAAACACACGAACACACAAACGCAGTGGCTGAGTGGCAACACTCAGGCCTCACAGCAAGAAGGTTGCGGGTTCGATCCCCGGGTCACCCGGGCCTTTCTGTGTGGAGTTTGCATGTGTCTGGATGGGTTTCCTCCGGGTGCTCCGGTTTCCCCCATCACCCTAAAACATGCCCGCACCCCTATGAACTAACATCAAGGACCATGACGTCCACCCTCCTGTGGGCTCACCACCCGCAGAGGGGTTCATGGGGGGGTCAGGTGCTATGAGTATTGGGCAGCTTGCTGCCCCCGCGACCCAGCCGGATTAAGCGGGAGAAGATGGATGGATATTGAAAAAATAAATTAACAATTGATACACAGATTCTTCTCTATTCTGTTGTTTTTATTATTTCAAGATGAAAAGTTGGTTCTTGGTCTCTGATTTTATAAAATAAATTTCCCCCTTATAGTCCGGTGCAACTTATACATGTTTTTTCTTCTTCTTCATTATGCCTTTTTTGGCTGGTGCGACTTATACTCCAGTGCGACTTATAGTAATTTATTTTTATTTTATTTGATACATTTTAAGTTCATGTTTCAGTCCATAATCTCTATTGATCGACCAATAACGAATCACCAGTTGTGACCCCTGTATCTCTCTCTTTACCAGATCGTGGCCTCTTTTTCCTTTGCCGCTAATTTCTCATCACAAAACTTTCAGATTGTTTTATCTGATGTTAATTTTTCATCTCATAATCTGCGATAATAAATGTTTTAACCAATAACCGAGCCCCCAGACCTCGTGCCTTCCCCCCGTGTCTCTCTCCAGGTCGCGGCCTCTCTTGTAGCGCAGATGTACGGCCCCGACACTCGCTCGCAGGTGTGAGATGATCCTCTTTCTCCACCTCGTTTCATAACCGTCCCCGTCGGCGCCGCACGCTAACTACGCCGCGCTAACACAATATTGCATCTAATCAAGCACCAGGCAGCGCCGTTCCACCGAGAGAAAACAGCCAGGCTTTTGTCGCTAAACGCCCCTGCCTCTCTCTTCGTCTCTATGCACGCTAAATGATTTAATTTGCCGGAGCAGATGTGGCGTTCACTTTCTCAAAAAAAAAAAAAAAAAAGAAAAAAGTGAAGGAATTGAAGACGAGGAGGAGAAGAAGAAGGAGAAGACGGGAGGGGTTTGAAACGTGAAATGGCAGGAAGGAAGGAGCGGCGTTGGCACGGAGACGGGCAAACAGGCAGGACTCTTGACGGAGCTCTCCAGAACGCCGTGATTTTGTGTGTACGCGCCGAGGGAGTGAAGTTATCGCCACTTGGGATGAATGGGAAATCAAAATGCTTTCACGTGCGCGGCGTCGAGAGGTGCGGGCGCAGATGGGCACGGGCCCGGTACCCGCTGGGCCTGGCACGGCACCAGCGCCAGGGGTGAGCTCTGCACGGGCGGCAGGCAAGGCTCGGGAGCAGAGTGTGAGACAGTTTGGGCCGTGCGCTGCCAGTTAAAAGTTTGGACTCACCTTCTCACGCAGCGTTTTTCCAGCGTGTTTCCAGCTTTGTCATAGACGTACAGAAGATAAATGAAGTTAGACACAGAGTTTAACAAATGTATAAGGTTGCAGATGTAATTTAACAATATTTCTGTTACCAAAATATGTTTTTAAGTTCATAAAATGGTTAATCATCCAGTATCTGCAAGATCTTTTTTTTTTTATCAAAACCATATTTTTAATGCTAAAATAGAACTATTGTTGCTCTCCATACATTTTCAAGTTTAATGTTTTCCAAAAATGACACCAAAGTCTCATCCAAAGCAAGTCTCTGGGAACAGCGAGAAACTATTTGGGCTCAATAACAAAAGAGACTTTGCTAAAAGACATAAAAACAATACAAAGGAGAGAAATCACTTTGTCAACTGGGCAAATTGAATTCATCCATCCATCCATCCATCTTCTCCCGCTTAATCCGGCTGGGTCGCGGGGGCAGCTTGCTGCCCAATACTCATAGCACCTGACCCCCCCCCCCCCATGAACCCCTCTGCAGGTGGTGAGCCCACAGGAGGGTGGACATCATGGTGTTAGTGATGTTAGTTCAATTGAATTGAATTCCCAAAGTTTATTTAGTCAAATACATTTCGCAGCTCAGACTAAATAAACTTTTGTTCCAACTAAATAAACTTTTGTCCCGTTGACAAATTAAATTCTCTCTGTTGCCGTGGATTCTACCTGGACGACTGAGGGATTTTACACATGTGTTTTACAAAGCAAAGCAGCATATTTTTTGTTCTGTAAAAAATATTCACTTTTTTGGTTACTATTTGTCAACAAGCACTATTTTGTTAGTCTGATTGGTCATTTTCTTAATGAATAACGATGACATTGTTAATTTGAAACAAGTTTTTGAGATACTGTGAAGTTATTTATGTTCTTTTGTTTTCATGACATGTGCTCTAATACATTTGTTAAGCACTGGATGTGGAAGTAAATTAAATAATTCTTCTAAATACATATATGTTTTACATGTTCTAACCAAATTTCCAAATTACTCTCCTTTTCATTCAGCGCTTTTTCTATACATTTACTACGTATTTACTACGTTGTTATACACATACAGAAGACAACAAATATAGAATTATGTAGCAGAGTAGAAAAAGTTAACTCTACTGAATATTTTTTGGAAAATATTGTGTAACAAATCCTCAAATTAGCCGCTCTTTGCTCTTGTCGGTGCCTCAGTCGTCCGGGTCGGATCCAGAGCAAAGGAGAAATTCAATTCTGTCAACTTCACAAGCAGCTTCTGAACTGAAGAACTTCTGAACTTCGATCAGAGTTTGACCGAACTGAATTTCTCCTTTCCTTTACAACTTTTACTTTGTTGAAAAATATTTAAAAATATATTTCTACTTTTTGGATACAAACAGAAGACATGAAATATATGAAGCAAGACATTTGTAGCGAGTATTTAGCGATGGAAGAAAGTTAATTAACTACTAAATTTTTTTTTTTGACAAAGCAAAGCGTGGATAATTTGAAGATTTGGTTGTATTTGGTTATGAAATATCTTTAATAGCGCTATTAAACTTCATTTCTTTGCTGTTCTATATGTGTCTTCTGTGTGTTTCCCGTGTAGAAAGTAGAAAACATATAGTAAAAACGTAGAATGAGAGAGTGTGTCCAAACTTTTCACAAGTTTCCCAAGAAATGTTAAGTGTTAATAAAGAGAGTCTGTGGAACTTTTCTGGTGTAGGGGTCTCAAACCAACTTCACTCTCTGGATATGTTACTGCGGTGTCCAAAATGTTAACGGCACATTCAGTTCACAATAATGATCATATAAAAGAGAAAATAACAAAGGAAAACTAAGGAGTGTGAAGAAGTTTTAAAACATATTATATCCTGCACGTCTCCATGGAGATGTTTTGCCATCATTAAGGATCAGGTTGTGTTGTTGGGGCTGGTTGTGGTGGGTCAGGTTGTGTTGTTGGGGCTGGTTGTAGTGGGTCAGGTTGTGTTGTTGGGGCTGGTGGTGGTGGGTCAGGTTGTGTTGTTGGGGCTGGTTGTGGTGGGTCAGGTTGTGTTGTTGGGGCTGGTTGTGGTGGGTCAGGTTGTGTTGTTGGGGCTGGTTGTGGTGGGTCAGGTTGTGTTGTTGGGGCTGGTTGTGGTGGGTCAGGTTGTGTTGTTGGGGCTGGTTGTGGTGGGTCAGGTTGTGTTGTTGGGGCTGGTTGTGGTGGGTCAGGTTGTGTTGTTGGGGCTGGTGGTGGTGGGTCAGGTTGTGTTGTTGGGGCTGGTGGTGGTGGGTCAGGTTGTGTTGTTGGGGCTGGTGGTGGTGGGTCAGGTTGTGTTGTTGGGGCTGTTTGTGGTGGGTCAGGTTGTGTTGTTGTGGCTGGTTGTGGTGGGTCAGGTTGTGTTGTTGGGGCTGGTGGTGGTGGGTTAGGTTGTGTTGTTGGGGCTGGTGGTGGTGGGTCAGGTTCTGTTGTTGGGGCTGTTTGTGGTGGATCAGGTTGTGGTGGGTCAGGTTGTGTTGTTGTGGCTGGTGGTGGTGGCTCAGGTTGTGTTGTTGGGGCTGGTTGTGGTGGGTCAGGTTGTGGTGGGTCAGGTTGTGTTGTTGGGGCTGGTGGTGGTGGGTCAGGTTGTGTTGTTGGGGCTGGTGGTGGTGGGTCAGGTTGTGTTGTTGGGGCTGGTGGTGGTGGGTCAGGTTGTGTTGTTGGGGCTGGTTGTGGTGGGTCAGGTTGTGTTGTTGGGGCTGGTGGTGGTGGGTCAGGTTGTGTTGTTGGGGCTGGTTGTGGTGGGTCAGGTTGTGTTGTTGGGGCTGGTGGTGGTGGGTCAGGTTGTGTTGTTGGGGCTGGTGGTGGTGGGTCAGGTTGTGTTGTTGGGGCTGGTGGTGGTGGGTCAGGTTGTGTTGTTGGGGCTGGTGGTGGTGGGTCAGGTTGTGTTGTTGGGGCTGGTGGTGGTGGGTCAGGTTGTGTTGTTGGGGCTGGTTGTGGTGGGTCAGGTTGTGTTGTTGGGGCTGGTTGTGGTGGGTCAGATTGTGTTGTTGGGGCTGGTTGTGGTGGATCAGGTTGTGTTGTTGGGGCTGGTGGTGGTGGGTCAGGTTGTGTTGTTGGGGCTGGTGGTGGTGGGTCAGGTTGTGTTGTTGGGGCTGGTGGTGGTGGGTCAGGTTGTGTTGTTGGGGCTGGTGGTGGTGGGTCAGGTTGTGTTGTTGGGGCTGGTTGTGGTGGGTCAGGTTGTGTTGTTGGGGCTGGTGGTGGTGGGTCAGGTTGTGTTGTTGTGTCTGGTGGTGGTGGGTCAGGTTGTGTTGTTGGGGCTGGTGGTGGTGGGTCAGGTTGTGTTGTTGGGGCTGGTTGTGGTGGGTCAGGTTGTGTTGTTGGGGCTGGTGGTGGTGGGTCAGGTTGTGTTGTTGGGGCTGGTGGTGGTGGGTCAGGTTGTGTTGTTGGGGCTGGTTGTGGCGGGTCAGGTTGTGTTGTTGGGGCTGGTGGTGGTGGGTCAGGTTGTGTTGTTGGGGCTGGTTGTGGCGGGTCAGGTTGTGTTGTTGGGGCTGGTTGTGGCGGGTCAGGTTGTGTTGTTGGGGCTGGTTGTGGTGGGTCAGGTTGTGTTGTTGGGGCTGGTTGTGGTGGGTCAGGTTGTGTTGTTGGGGCTGGTGGTGGTGGGTCAGGTTGTGTTGTTGGGGCTGGTGGTGGTGGGTCAGGTTGTGTTGTTGGGGCTGGTGGTGGTGGGTCAGGTTGTGTTGTTGGGGCTGGTTGTCTGTGTGTTGTGCTCTCATTGTGATAACAGGGCACTGATGAAATATAAGACAAATATTTATCTTCATTCAAGATAAAAATCCATTCCAAAAACAAAATCCATCATGAATGTCATGAATGTTCCAGAATGTTTCTTTAGAATTAAATCACAACATTCTGCACAGGCCAATAGAACGTTCTGAGGTCGTCTTAAACCAGCGCTGTCAACAACACCGGCAAGTCAAAATTATTACTATTATTATTTTATTTTACACATCTTTAGTTCAATATCCATCCATCCATCTTCTCCCGCTTAATCCAGCTGGGTCGCGGGGGCAGCTTGCTGCCCAATACTCATAGCACCTGACCCCCCCTAGTTCAATATTAATTCAATAAACAAAAGTAATAAATGTATTGACCAATAACCAAACCTTGTGACTGTGTCTCTCTCTTTAGCCAATAGATAAGTTTAATACTATCAATGCACATTTAAACAAATGAAACATAACAAACTTTGAATTATAACACAAAAACAGACAGGCAAAGCGATAAACTTCCAGAAAAGTTACGTAGCGCAGTTTTAAACCTCAAGTAAACCTGTTTTCTAGTATGAAAATGCACAGATTAGACACCTACATCATCCCACAGACCAACTACAAACGTTTTCCGATATTTACCGCGTCAACAATGGAAAATATAACTATAAATCCGACCTGAGCTGCAGTCATACGTCGTGCAGCCCCTCCCGCCTCAGCCCTGCCTCTTTCTAATCACATCTCAGTTTGTGAACAGTCCAAGTCTCCGCGAGCAGATGTTTTTAGACTTTCCCCCCCCCCTTTTTTTTTTTTTCCCGCGGAAGGAGCAATCTGGCATCTAATCATCGGCATTGACTCCGGCAAGGCCCCCGACGCCACAGCTCTGAATGACAAATTAAAGCATTTTCTGATAAAACGTGGTAATTAAACTAACGAAATCTCGCATAAGCTCCTATGCAGATCGCAGTTTTAATCTCATCTCTCACAACGGTCTGTTTACGGTCCCGGTTCTGGTTTGGTTATGGTACTTTTATAGTTTTCCTCGCGTCGGATTAAACAAAACGTCCGTCGTGCTTTGCGTCGCTGTCAGACCGGCCGCTTCTCATCTCCGCGACTCATCTGATCTGAAGCATTAACTCCATTAGCTCGGTAATTGCCTTTTTTAAAGCGGCGAACGCAGACTTCCAAGGCCACTTAATGTCGCTCCCCTCTCATCCACCTTCTGTAAATAGCCTTAACTAGTCCGCCATAGAAATATATAGAAAGCGCGGGTGATAGGCCGAGATCGGAGGCAGAGATGGAGCAAAATTGGATATTTTTTCTCACGTCGGCCCCAAAATGAGCCCCCGAATGGCCCTTTAAGAATATGTAAATGTTTATGGTGCCGTTATTTGAAAGATGTGGTCCGGGCCCTGCCTTCTTAATGCGGGCGCGTTTTCATTTCCAAACTCAAGATAACGTCTGCTCTCGGCTCACTTTTTTGGTTTATTTTTAATGCAGACGCCTTGAGTTAAAGGCGCACTGCGGAACTTTTTGGTTGGTTTCTCTTCTAAATGTTCCACAGTGTGACATTAAACAGCTCTGCCTCACATTTATTTACTTTCAGCTGGTTTTATAGCTCAAAAATACCCAGAAAAACAACATTCTGACTGTGAGCGGGCTCGCCTCTCCACAGACCTGTACCTTGGTCTGGTTTTGTCTCCATGATGATAAAAAGGTTTAACCCCTGAAGACCTGAGGGCAATTTTAGTACATTTCTCCTCGCCTGGATTTTTTTTCGTAATTTTGCTTTTCAAACTGCCCCTTTTACCCTATAATGAAGTGTTCTACCTCCTTTTTTCAGTCCAACCTGTTATTTCACAATCTGCTGCTGTAGTTGTGTCATGAGGCTGTGATAAAAGCTACAGGACCAGAAATAGAGATGAAAAAAAAAACCAACAGAAAATAAAATTCCCACTCTTTTATACAAAACACACAGCAAACATGTAGAAACAACTTTTTGGACATAAAAATGCTTAATTTAGGGCCTTAGCTACAAAAATGCAAAATATGAAGTCTGTAAGTAAACTAAAAATCTCCTTATTGCCCTAAAAACAAAAAAAAGTGTAATTGCTCCATGACTTTCCTGGTCCAGTCCTGGAAACAGCTCCTGTCAGGTCCAGGGCCAGAGCCACAGCACTTCTGCATTTCCCTGGTGTTTATTACATTTGTATTTGTTCATTTTGAGTGAAATAAACCTTTAAATAAAAATAGAAAGAGATGTGCAATTACACACACCAAGATGTGTAATTTTCCATGTGTGTGAGAATTAACTCCACTTAGAGCGACTTTTTCCCTCGTTCTAAACACACACAGTCAGAGGAGTCGACCATCTTGACTCACTTCACTCTTTGGCAAAGTTTGGCTCGATCAAAATGGACGGAGCGCATGAGTTTGGGGAAAACAAAGTTCCTGTTGGACACTCGTTTTGCTCACGTCATCACACAGCGTGAGTGTGACGTAGGATAAAGCCGCAGAAATGTACGGAAACCTCTATGTCTGCACTTTCAGAGGGGAAAAGGAAGTTTCTGTCTTTTACGGTCAGAAAGTTCTGCGCGGTTATAGAAAACATATTCCTCGGTATCGTATACGATAACGTAGGTCTTCGAGGGTTAATACCGTACTGTGGAACATTCCAGACAAAGCAAAAACATTTCCAAGAAAAGAAAAAGCCATTTGACGGACCCTCCACCAGAAAAGTGGCACAATGCGCCATTAATGCACTTTTTATTCAATCCAAGCTCCTAAAGATCCCTGACCTTGTAAAATATTACACACTGGTAATTTTATTTAGAGCATTCAACAATTTAGTACCAACTAATCTCCAAAGCTTGTTCAAAATGAGAGAGAAAACTCCTAATTAAAGAGTGTATGGAAAACTCTAATTGCCCAATGTTCAAACTACTCGTAAAAGTTTCTGTGTGTCCATATGTGGTGGAACAGTCTGGATACACGTCTCAAGCAACGCAAAAATATCCATAAATTCAAGTTGTTGTATAAATATATGGTCTGGTCTCAGTATATAAAGAGCGGCTCTTCATATTAGAACAAACTGCCTTCTGTAGTGCTGCTTTATGCTGTTGGAATCCTTTTGTATTATTGCAATATTATGATAGTTCTGTTTCCAAGCAGTAGTTACTCAGTGTCCGCACTTGTCAATAGTTCATATAGTTAATGTAAAATGTCTGAAAAATGAAAAAGAAAAGCGCATTGCATTAGATTAGACGAGGGGGGTGGGATTCAGTTCAGTTCAGTTCAGTTCAGTTCAAGTTTATTTCTGCAGCACATTTAAAACGACTTCAGTCGACCAAAGTGCTTCACATAAAGGATAACAAAGACAGAAGAAACATATACATATTAGTGCTGTCAAGCGATTAAAATATTTAATCGCACGAATGTCATAGTTAACTCGCGATTAATCGCATTTTAATCGCAGATTTTTGTCACATGAAAAACCATTGTAATTCTCTTATCAGCACAGAAAAGTGAATGGGCTTTGTACAAATGTTTATTATTGCAAAGCAGAACATTTCACAGCGACTGACATCCATATCTTCCGTATTAGATGACAAAAAAACAAAAAAGCCCCTGAAAACAGGCTATTGCAAAATAAAGTGCACGCAGGAGGAGGCGTAGAATCTGCATCACTGGTGTGTTTGGCCATCAAATGGTATTTCAAACTGGATGTGCTCCAATGGGAACTAAGTTCACATTGACAGTAAGTGCAGATAACTTTAGTTTCCTTCCGTGTTTTTAATCGAAACTTCCCGTTCAGAAGTGTTCCTTTTGCTTCTATGTCAAGTTGGCGCAGTCTTGGCTGGTGTTGCTCTAGTTGGGTTCTTCTTTGTTTGATATTTGGAAACGTATCGCTCCGTACCGCCACCATGTGTACGGGCGTGATATTACAGTCTGTAGTTTTTCTAACGTTCGTGGCAGTTTAAAAAGCTTATAGAAAAACTACATCAGGTCACACAGCGTTAAAAAAATTATCGCTGTTAAAATGAGCTTAACGCGATAATAACGCAATATTTTTGACAGCACTAATACATATACATACATAATATAATGTGAGGACTATAATAAAACCCAAGATAAAGTGTCTAACTAGTATTAAATGCAGGAAAAGAGATGAGTTTTCAGTCTAGTCTTAAACTGCGCTGCAGACTTCTCTTCTCCCCACTCCTTTCTGGGCAAAATATTTAGCTGTTGTTGTTATTTCTATTATGATTTCTCTAATGTTTTATGTTCCACTGTAAAAGAATGTAAATGTCTTAATTGCCCAAAAGAAACACACACATACAATGCCGGGCGTACAGAACACTGTGTAATATATTTTCTATGGTTTCGCTCGGCTGCGGCTCAAACCGTTCGACCAAATCTCAGGGTTTAAAAGTTCACCGCTCGAGATTCATGTTCTCACACTGTACGAGCGACTTCAGCAGTGAGAAACTTTCACGAGAGGCGACTGGATTCAGGTTCGACTCAGGATTGCCGATGGGGAGCTGCTTGTGAGGTGTTCATCTGTTCTCGTGACCCTGTGTGTACGTCACGATTGAGCCAAAACCTGATCCCGAAAACAGTCACACGAGTGAAAGATCAGCTCAGAAAGGGACAAAATTTCACTGTGTACGTCCGGATTAAGTTAGAATGTGTTGACCTGATGTTTGAAGTATATGGTTTTAGTCTAGTGCACTGAATATTAAATACTAATGCTTCAATCTTGATTTTGATACTTACTCAATACCGATTCTGATACCAATAGAACGATATTAAAAAGAAAAAAAACTCTTTCTTTAAACGACAAAATGGGATTTTCAGCAGTAAATCATCGTACTTTCTTTTATTTTCCCATGTGGCTTTATATCTGTGTAATCCCTCAGTGGTCCAGGTAGGTTCCATAGTGCTCCAGGTCTAAACCAGGTCTAAACCAGGTCTAAACCAGGTCTAAACCAGGTCTAAACCAGGTCTAAGCCAGGTCTAAGCCAGGTCTAAACCAGGTCTAAACCAGGTCCATGGGCGTATACTCGTCTATCTGCTCTTGTACTTGTTCTGATAGAGCTCGAGATCATTATTTAGACTGAGTTCTTCTCTCAAACAGAAAACGCACAGTTCCACCTTGTGATGTCATGCAGTCAGGAAGTGCTCCACTGTGTTTTTAAACTCCACACACTTTCACTAGAATCATTTGGATCATTTCAGCCCTGGAATTGCAAATCTCGACTGAACTAAAAGCAAAAGGAGCTGTTCACTTGAAAAATGCCACTGCATGAGCATTTTGAGCTCTGGAGATGTAGACGGACTAATAATTATAACTTGAAAATGACCTACTCCGTCTCGGTTATAGTTTCAGAGCTCAAGGTGTTTATCGTTAAAACACTGACGAACAAATCCACACATCAAATATCTTCGGTGTTCAGTGAAATTGAATTCCCGTTGATCCTAAAAACAGGATCTTAAACGACCCCTGGCCTCTGTGTGAGAAGATAATCCTGTTCCGATCCTTCTAAACCTGCTCATCTGGGGATTTTCAACTCTGGTAATTAGTGATGGTTTAAAAGATATCTGCAGCGCCCCCTGTGCTTTGGGAGGACAAACCAATCAATAAACTACTGAAGTGTCCCCGTCTCATCCTTCAGTTTAATAGGTTCTGATCTCATGACATCCACAAAGGTTTACACAGACGCCAAGTGCAGCGTTTAAGGTGGAATGTGCTGCTCACCGAGTCTCACTTTTATTAAAATCATAAAATATAAAATAAACGACCTACTAAAATTCTAAATAATTAAAGATGACCCAAATATTTTTAAATACAGATGACTTCAGTTTGTGGTGTTATTTTAATATTTAATATTTATCCATCCATTTTCTTCCACTTATCCGGGGCCGGTTCGCAGGGGCGTCAGACTTCCTTCACCCCAGACACTTCCTCCAGCTCCTCCAGGCCCAGAGACATGGTCCCTCCAATGTGTCCTGGGTCTTCCCCGGGGCCTCCTGCCGGTGGGACATGCCCAGAACACCTGCCGAAGGAGACATCAGAACAGATGCCCTCCCCTCAGCTGCTCCTCTCGATGTGGAGGAGCAGCGGCTCTACTACGAGCTCCTCCCGTGTGACCAAGGCCCTCATCCTATCTCTAAGGCTAGGTTCAGACTGCAGCCTGAAGTGACCCAAATCCGATTTTTTGCCCGTCTGTGACCTGTATCTGATCTTTTAATGACCGTCTGAACGACACAGATCCGATTTTTGTGCTCCTAAAACCGAAACATATCCGATCTTTAGACATGCGACTTCAGTCTGAACGGCCGGGACGCCTTCATCTGACCCACATCCCATCTACCGTTCCTTTCTACGGACGTTGCTGCCACTGCTCCACAAAACATTGTGGCCAAAAACCTCGTCCTTCTCGATCTCCTCCTTAAAACAAATAAGCTGCACATGTTCTGGCTCTGGTACGACAGCAACTTTAAAATCTCCAGGTGCTCAACGTGAAGGTCCATGTTTAGGCGACTTCTGTAAACCCTGAGCTCACTCGCTGCTATGACGTTGTCGTGTTCTCCAGTGCTCATGCGGGACACTTTTGGGGCGTTTAAAGTTCACACTTTAGATAATACACAAGTCGCATTTAATTGGAAATGTGAACGATCTCGCAAAAAAATAAAATAAAATCAGATTTCACAAAAAATCCGAATTAAGCGTTAAGCCCTGCAGTCTGAACAGAGTCTAAGTCTAACTCATTTCGACCGCTTGTATCGGCCATCGTTTCGGTCGTTCCCCAGAGCTCAGGACCACAGGTGAGGGGAGGAACGAAGACTGAGGTAAATCGAGAGTTTTTCCTTTGGGCTTAGCTCCTTCTTCACCACAACGGCCGATACAGCGACCGCATCACTGCCGACGCTGCACCGATCCACCTGTCGACCTCACGCTCCATCCTCCCCTCACTGTGAACAAGACCCCGACATACTTGAACTCCTCCACTTGAAGTAGTTTTAATATTTCTACATTTCTAAAAGCAGAAGTGTCGTCCGCTCAACTATTCATTTTATTTGTGTCGTTTTTAACCTGTTATCAGTCGAATCCTCGCACAACTCGCTGTCCAATATCTTATTTTTAAATATTTATTGTTCTCAGCGTGACTCAGCGAAGATAAACAACTGGACAGGAAGTAGTGATGCCAGCAGAGTGGCTGCTGGGAGTTGTAGTGCACAGAGCAGACAGATTCGTTGGTGAAACGTGGATGTTTTGGCTGGACTAAAGGGTAAAAGCTCAAGCAGCCGTATCTTTTGGTTTTTTTTGTTTTGTTTACTTCGCCATTTTGTCAAAGCAGCGCTGCAAACTTAGCCTGTATGTAATTATATAAAGCTTTTATTATCGACCTTGAACCTGGATGAAAACGTCGGCTGCGTCTCTGTGAGGAAATGGACAAGATCTTGGGAGGTAAAACTTTCAGACGTTGACAGTCAGACGTTGGTTTTTTGCATCATGAGTTCTGTCTCGTCTGTTTGGGGATGAGTGCAGATTGGCTGTGCACTGGTTTTAGGGAGCGCTCGGATAAAAATAACATAATAATAACAAATAAACTTACAGAATTGACCCATGTGTGCTACAGTTGAATAAATATGTATGTATAAATATGGGACAATGCTCATTATTCAACACGTGTTAGTACAACAAGGCCTAACTTTGCATTTGCATCCATTTGTTCTATCTAATAATAGTGTTTTTTTAATCAATAAATGCAAACCCGGAAGTAGAGCTGAACCTTTATCACAGGCACAAGGAGGAAGGATAAATAACCAGGATGGGACGATTCTCAGAAAAAGATCGAATTGTTTGTTTTTGGTGTTGAGTTCGATTCTCGCGTCGCCACGACAAAAAGTTCTGAGCATTAATAACAATTCCTTTATTTTTAATTCAACGTTAATAGTATGGTTTGTGTTTTAAGATAAGAAATTATGTTAATTTCAAGAAGTTGTAAATTGAGGAAAATCAAAAATCAGGAGTCCAAATTTGAAAGTCAAAACGCATTAAGTGAATCGTCCCATCCATAATAAATAAGGAATGAGTCTAGATTTCTGACTTATACCATCGTAATGAAGAACAAAAATGTGGTTAATCTACTTGCCTATTACCATTGTGCATTTATCATTTCGAAGCCCAACTTTGTGCACTAATAAATGGACAATGCTTTGTGTATAATGTATGTTTATAGGCGTCTCCTCTATATGTATTATTCTTTCTTTTAATCGTCTCAGTTTCTTGTGCCATTTTCGTTTTGTGAAAGAGCTCACTGGAGGAAAAAGGTTGGAGACCCCTAGTCTAAACCTCCACAAATGAGCTTTTTACAAAAGTTTTTTACAAAAGTTGGAGAGTTGTTTTTAACACAAAACGTGTTATTTTAACTCTTTGAAAGTTAAATGGGGGTTTGAGTTGGGGTTATTTAGTTGATATGGTTGAACTTCCACTGGTGTTAATTTGGCTCCTCCACCCAAACTCCTGCGAGAGAAGAACAGTTTGAACCAGTTTTGTGCATAATTTCATCTTAAATTCACTAAAATACAGTGTCAAAATAAAACTCCTCTGTGTGTTGTTTAGCTAAATCAGGATAACCCTCCAAAGTGTTATCTGTTTACTCTCAAAATGTTAAAATAACTCTTAAAGTGTAACTCCAGCATGTTTGAAGCTAAAGTCCGTTGCTAGAGGTGGTTGAATTCTGTCAGGAGCCAAAAAACGGCACAGATCAGTGTTTCCTCGGTGGAGATCTCACTGTGGCAGTGAGTCTGTCAAGGCAACAAACTAGTGCAGTGATGGGGGCAAGTTCTGAACTTCCACGTAAAACGACAATTTGCTTCAGACTGAAGAATCTTAACACCACTTTAACCCATCTGACAACAGCCACGAGTCTAACAAACCAAACGCTCTGCCTGGTTCACTCATTAGTGTCTGGAAACGTTAGAAAACAACTTTATAAGCACCTTACACTTCCCTCTGCTGATTTCCCACTGCACAGGCCAAAGCCCAAAAGACTCTGACAGAATTCGACCGCCTCAAGCAATGGACTTTAGCTTCAAACCTGCCGGAGTTCCCCTTTAATTTTGGGGTTAAACAGGAACTTTGGTCCAGCGTGACTTCATTAACATTTCCAAAAAATGTTAAATTAACTCTACAACAGATCGGAAAATGTTAAAATTGATTCTGTGAGAGTCAATTTTAACACTTTACATTTTGCTGTGTAAAAATGTGATGCTTTAAGACACATGTGTCAAACATGCGGCCCGGGGGCCAGATCCGGCCCTCCAAGACCTTTAATCTGGCCCTCGGCTGATTTTTCTATTAAAATACTTAAAATTTTCAGATTTTTCTGTTAATTTTCTGCACCGTTTAGCATAGCAGCGTCTCCGGCGTTTCTGTACGTTGCGACTTCCACCAGAGCAGCACAAATGAAGACTTTCCTCTTTCCAAACGCTCTTAAAGGACGATCGTTTTGACTGTCGACCGTGACCCTCATCAGCAAAATGTCAAAAAATGAGAAAAGCAGATGCTGAGTTCAGGATTTCCCAAGAAAAATAGTCTAATTCTTATTTGTTGACAGAGGTGAATGGGAAATCTGTGCTCAGTGTGTTTGGAACAAGTGGCGTTGCTCGAGGAATATAATCTTCAACACCACTACGAGACACGG
The DNA here is from genome assembly GCA_034769755.1 of Odontamblyopus lacepedii. Taxonomy (NCBI): domain Eukaryota; kingdom Metazoa; phylum Chordata; class Actinopteri; order Gobiiformes; family Gobiidae; genus Odontamblyopus; species Odontamblyopus lacepedii. The sequence goes on from CM068350.1 coordinate 38,376,757, forward strand.
AGAAAAATACAATAACTTGAAGAGAGAACTGAGTTTTCTGATCCGGCCCTTTTGGGATCAAAGTAGGTTGCATACGGCCCCCGGACCAAAATGAGTTTGACACCCCTGTTTTAAGAGACAAAATGCTGAGTGGTAAGAGAGATTTTGACGTCATTTAGTAAATAACAAGATTTAACGTACACAACAACAACAACAACAGTGTTTTATTTGCTCTACAATCCACGATCTGAAATTCTTGAATATAAAATGCATTTCCAAACCTGAGCCCCAAATATCCCTGCGTTTATTTCTCTTTTTCCCTGCTCCACTCCCTGTCGCTTTTCCTTTCCACGTTTTCCCATAACCCACATGTGCTGGGCTACATCCTTCCATCCTCCTGTTTATACTCCTCCACTCCTCCCTCTCTTCTTTCGAAAAACACCATCCTCCCCTCCCTCCCTCCCTCCTCCCCCCATTATAGTTCTCCCTTCTCCCATTATCACAAATTTAATTAGCTATATAAATGCCAAAAGGCCCGGTTGCATTATGTTGCCAATTGTCTTCCTATCTTTCTCGAAATTAGTCTTTTAAAATGAATTTGCTGTATTAATCATCTCCAGAAATATTTTTTTTGATCGCTGAATTAATAGTTCTGCGTCTGGAGGTTTTTATTTTTTTTTACGTTTTAGGTGCTCATTGACATAGGTGATTGCCTCTTCATTATGCCGGCGCCCTACTTGTAATAATTCTACCATGGCGGGCTCCTGTATCTGCTAATTACTTCGCTAATTGAATTTGCGCTGTGTTGCGAGCCTGTATTTTAAGTGCGTGTTTGTGTTGGCAAGCTTCATTGTGTCTGGCGTGACAGCTCCTCCGCCGCGGCCCCCCCCGTCCGCCGCTCGTGTCATTACATATAGGCTACGTCCCGGACCTATGCGCTATGTCTAAGGATGAAATTAATTAATACGACACAATGGCCCCGCCCGCACTGGTGTTGTTGTGACTATAGGAGGCGCCGTTCCACCCTGACGCCGCGATAAATGCCGTAGACGGGTGACGTTAGCCTCGGCTGGTGTCAAAACAGGCTGTTAGCGAAGCGGCTATATGTCAAATTTGAGTCGAGCGTTAAAGGGGAGAGACGTGCGGCGAATACAGGGATCTGGAGGAGTTTTGGAGACGCGATGATGGTGTTTATGAAGGCGGGGGTTTGCCACGAGGGTGTAAACAGATGGAAAACTAATATTATGATGTAATTTAGGTGAAAACTGGTGCGATTTGGGTGAGAATATGAGACGATTACATTTTTGGAGTCAGTTTTTTTGTTTTTCCAGTAAAAACGAATGAAAACTATAGACTTATACAGAGATTAACGAATGTATTGCACACCTCCCAGTACAAAGTGTGTTTTATGTTTCTGTAATGGTTAATCCACCAGTTTATGCGAGATCTTTTTATCAAAATGAGATCTTTAATGCCTCAAATAGAACTATTGTTGTTATCCATACGTTTTCATGTTTAATGTTTTCCAAAAATGACACCACAGTCTCATCCAGTAGAGTAGAGATGTTAACCAGTGACTGTTTGACCGAATCAACGTTAACCAGTCCAAACTTTTTGATGAAACGCGACGTAATCGTGGTCGAGGCGCGGTTCTGCAGTCCGAGCGCGAGTCGCCCTAAACGATCACCGACAGGAGCCTAAACACATATGTTACGGCCCCAGTTCTTTGCTTTGTGTTGTCCGCTTTAATTTCTTGTTTTGTCATTTGGATTCTTGCTGTGAGCCCTGGTCCCTGGTTCAGCCCTCGGTCACTGTTTGAGGAGGTTCCTCTCACCTGTTCGGGTCTTTGTGGCCATTTTCTGTTCGTGTCTCATCAGTGTGAGTCTAACTTTGTGTGCGAGACACTAGTTTAGTCGTCACTTGATTCTGTTTGTAGGTTTTTGTTTTTTCTTTTGTTTAGGGACATTTGTGATTTGTTTTGTTTTGTACAGACCTACGTGATGTTATATTTGAGTCCCGTCCTTTTTCTTTCTTAGTTTAGGTTATTTCATGTACATATTTTAGCCTGTTTTGTTTAATTTACCTTGTACATTCCTTTTAATTAAATTACCTTATTTATTCAATTTGACATCCTGGTTATTTTGTCACTTCCCCGGTCCCCAGCAGAGCTCGGTCGTAACAACATATTTTATGTGGCTCTTTCTCTCTGTCTCTTCTCTCCTTCTATCTTTTCCTCTCCTCTCTCTCTGCTCTCCTTCTCTCTTTCCCTCTTTTCATCTGTTTTTCTCTCTCTCTCTCTTCTTTCCTTCTTTTCCCTTTCCGTTTTTTACTTTCTCTCTCTCCTCTCTCTCTTCTCCTTCTTCTCCCCTTTCCTCTTTTCCTTTCTTTCTCTCTCTGTCTTCTCTCCTTCTGTCTTTTCCTCTCCTCTCTCTGCTCTCCTTCTTCTCTCTTTCCTTTTTTTCCCTTTCTCTGTCCTCTCTCTCTTCTCTTCTTCCTCCGTTTCCTCTCCCTCCTCTCTCCTTCTTCTCTCCTTCCCTTTCCCCTCTATCTCTCTGCTCTCCTTCCCTCTTTTCCTCTCTTTCGCTCTCTCTGTCTCTCTCTCTCCTTCTTCTCTCCTCCCCTCTTTTCCTCTCTTTCGCTCTCTCTGTCTCTCTCTCTCCTTCTCTCCTCCCCTCTTTTCCTCTCTTTCTCTCCTCTCTCTCTCTCCCCCCCTTCTGTCTTTTCCTCTCCTCGCTATCTCTCTCTCTCTGCTCTCCTTCATCTCTCCTTCCCTTTCTCCCTCTATCTCTCTGCTCTCCTTCCCTCTTTTCCTCTCTTCTTCCTCTCCCTCACTCCTTCACTCCTCTGGCCTCTTTCGCTCTCGTCTTTCTCTCCACGTCCTTCGCTGTCTCTCTTTACCTCACCTCAAGTATCGTGATATAAAACTAAAGCTACTGAACACTGATACATGCTGTACATACAGGCAACTTTAATGACACAGTGTGGAGCATTTCGGGCGTAACGTCTCCATGGATACGAGCAGGGAGAGTTGCCCCAGAGAAAAAAATGTGTTTTAAATCTGTACATTTCTCATAAGTCTTTTCCTGGTCCGTGGAGGCCGAGGGGCGGAGGCGGCGATAGACTCGGCTCCTATAGACGACTTCACCTTGGCCCTGGCTCCGAATGTATGTGAGTGAGTGAGTGTGTGTGTGAGTGTGTGTGTGAGAGTGTGTGTGTCTGTGTGTGTGTGTCTGTGTCTGTGTATGTGCGTGTGCGTGTGTGTGTGAGTGTGTGAGTGTGTGTTTTCTGAATACGAGTGTGAGTCTTTGTGTGAACACTACACCTGGAGACAAAACTTGACTCAGAACCAGAATCAGAATCACTTTTATTCATCCCCGAGGGGAAATTTTCTTTGTTACAGATGCAACCGACCAAGTAGTTAGAATAAAGTTTCAAAAATAAAATAAGATAAATACAATAAGATAAAAGATAAAAATAGTTCTGTCTCAGAAATTATTTACATCAGTGACATATTTACAACTATATTCAATTCAATTCAATTCAATTTATTTTGTAGCGCCCAAAATCGCAACAACAGTAGCCTCTAAGGGCGTTCCAAGATATGGATGAGCCAAACATACACACAGACATATCAAAACAGGAAAAAACAACATTCATGTAAAGCAGCAAATGAAACATCGTCCAGTCATCCCCTGTCCTTAGACCCTCCTTCTCAGCAAGGAAAAACTCCAAAAATATATACATGAGTGATCAGGGAATTGGATGTTACAGTAGTTTGTCAGTGATTTAAAGTGCAGAGTTCAACAGTTTGATGGCGACAGACAGATTTAATAATAATAATAATAATAATGCATCAGTTTTATACAGCGCTTTTCTGGACACTCAAAGACGCTTTACAGAGCATTATTCATTCACTCCATACCCAGTGGTGGTAAACTACTATTGTAGCCACAGCTGCCCTGGGGCAGACTGACGGAAGCGAGGCTGCCAATCTGCGCCATCGGCCCCTCCGACCACCACCGACACTCACGCACACACCACTTTCATACTAGGCAATGTGGGTGATGTGCCTTGCCTAAGGACACAACGACAGTTTTTGCGACTGGCGCCCCACTGTGGCACCTGGAATTCCTTGTGGTCTCTCATCCAAGTACTAACCAGGCCCGGCCCTGCTTAGCTTCTGAGATCTGACGGGTTCAGGCTTTGACGAGCTGGTATGGCCACTTCCTGTGTTTCTCAGTGGAGCAGCGGCAGCCGCAGTCTATGGCTGAAACAGCAGCGTCTATGGCTGAAACAGCTCCTCTGATTGGCCAGCACCTTGTGGAGGGGGTGGGAGGGAGAGTCCAGAATAGTCCAGATTTTGTCCAGTGTCTCCTGTCCAGCACCACCGTCAGAGAGTCCAGCTCCTCCCCCACGACATGTCCAGCCTTTCTGATGATCTTCTCGAGTCTGTTAGCAGCAGACACAGCACATGATGGCAGTGGCCTCCATAGACTCGTAGAACATCCTGAGCATCGTCCTGCAGATGTCGAAGGACCTCAGCCTCCTCAGGTTATAGAGGCGGCTCTGGCCCTTCTCGTAAACCGCCTCCACGTTCCTGCTCCAGTCCAGTTTATTGTCCAAGTTCACCCCCAGGTTCTTGTCCTCCTCCAAGGGACTCGTGTTCTTTACAAATCACATGTATTCGTATGTTTATGTATGTTTGTATCTATAGTGGACTCATGAAATTACAATCTTTTTTTTAAATCTCCAACAATCTATTTATTGGTTTTTAAAGTCTTAACTAGGGCCGTCAACGTTAACCCGTCAACGCATGCGATTAATCACACAAAAAAAATAAAAAATCGCACTAATGTTTTTTCCCATAATTTCTTCTGAACGCACATGCTCCTCTGTGGAAAGCAAGGATGGTTTTGTGTGAAAGTGACTATGAATTGTGTGGTTGTCTGTATGATTGTGCAGTTGGTGAGTCTGGAAAATTGTTTGATGTAAATTTTACTGTTTTACTAAATGTTCCTGATGTATTTTTGAGCCCTGTGACCCGGGGGACGAGGGATGGAAATGAGCCTCGTGGCTATAATCCGCCGTGTTTAACACTCGTGTATTTTGTCATGTCTGTTCATTAACCTGCACTGTCCCAAGCAAATAAACGTTTTTGTTTTTAAAAAGGGCGGTGCAGGTTATTAGGTCAGTGATCAGGTCCATCATACGCGGCTTTAGATAAAGAGCAATAATCTAACTTTTTGATAATTTGCATTTTTGTCAGAATATTTTGGTCTCTTTTTGAAGAATAATTAACCCTCGAAGACCTACGTTATCGTATACGATACAGAGGAATATGTTTTCTATAACCGCGCAGAACTTTCTAACGGTAAAAGACAGAAACTTCCTTTTCCCCTCTGAAAGTGCAGACATAGAGGTTTCCGTACATTTCTGCGGCTTTATCCTACGTCACACTCACGCTGTGTGATGACGTGAGCAAAACGAGTGTCCAATAGGAACTTTGTTTTCCCCAAACTCATGCGCTCCGTCCATTTTGATCGAGCCAAACTTTGCCAAAGAGTGAAGTGAGTCAAGATGGTCGACTCCTCTGACTGTGTGTGTTTATAACGAGGGAAAAAGTCGCTCTAAGTGGAGTTAATTCTCACACACATGGAAAATTACACATCTTGGTGTGTGTAATTGTGCATCTCTTTCTATTTTTATTTAAAGGTTTATTTCACTCAAAATGAACAAATCCAAATGTAATAAACACCAGGGAAATGCAGAAGTGCTGTGGCTCTGGCCCTGGACCTGACAGGAGCTGTTTCCAGGACTGGACCAGGAAAGTCATGGAGCGATTACACTTTTTTTTTTGTTTTTAGGGCAATAAGGAGATTTTTAATTTACTTACAGACTTCATATTTTGCATTTTTGTAGCTAAGGCCCTAAATTAAGCTTTTTTTTTTTGTCCAAAAAGTTGTTTCTACATGTTTGCTGTGTGTTTTGTATAAAAGAGTGGGAATTTTATTTTCTGTTTTTTTTTTTTCATCTCTATTTCTGGTCCTGTAGCTTTTATCACAGCCTCATGACACAACTACAGCAGCAGATTGTGAAATAACAGGTTGGACTGAACAAAAGGAGGTAGAACACTTCATTAGGGGGTAAAAGGGGCAGTTTTAAAAGCAAAATTAAGAAAAAAAAAATCCAGCCGAGGAGAAATGTACTAAAATTACCCTTAGGTCTTCAGGGGTTAACTGTGATTAATCATAATTCTAAAGTGTGATTAATCTGATTTAAAAAAAAAATGAATCATTTGACAGAACTAGTTTTAACATCGTCGTCCTCGCTGTGATCCTCAGATACGTTCCTATTCCTTCATTCATTCATTCTGTTTGTTTAAGGAACGTACATTACAAACACGAGGATATGTTCATGTGTATTTGGGACGATTTCCGGCGCTCAAAAGGAGTAGGTTGAAGTTTAGAAAAACGTATCTCGTCCTGCTCCAACTGTTTTACATTTAACACGTGGTTGACACTTTTTTTAACCTCACTTGTCATAATCTTTGTCATTTGATAAACAACTCGAGAAATTGTGTTAAACTAATACTGTGCGCGTGAAGGCCGTTGCTGCTCGTACACAATGAGGTTTAAGTGCCTTCCAGACACGCCTCGCCTCTCCACAGATCTGACCTGTGACGTGGCCCGAGTGTTCCCACGGGAGCAGAGGCATTTTTTTTTGACATATTCTGGAGCTTTTTGGTTTCGTTTTCACTTTAAAGCTGCCGTGTTTTAATCCATTTGTGAGGGAAACGTGCAAACTTGGCCCGGGAGTCGAACCCGGAACCTTCTAGTTCATCTCAGCTCCTTCCATCCTCTCTCCTCCCTTCTTCTTCTGGTCTTCTTTCCTTTCTTTCTCTCTCTCTCTGTTCTCACCTACTCACTGTCACTCTTCTTTGCTCTTCTTCTCCCCTTCCTTCTTTTCCTCTCTCCCTTTGCTTTCCTTCTTTACTTCTCTCTTTTCCTCTCTCTCTCTGCTCTCTTCTTATTCCCTTTTTCCTCTCTCTTTCTCCCCCTCTTTTTATTTTCTTCTTCCCTCTTTCCCTCTCTCTGTTCTCCTTGTCTCCTTCCCTCTTTCCCGCTCTCTCTGTTCTCCTTCTTCTCTCCTTCAATCTCTCTTTGTTCTCCTTCTTCTCTCCTTCCCTCTCTCTCTGCTCTCCTTCTTGTCTCCTTCCCTCTTTCCCTCTCTCTGCTCTCCTTCTTCTTTCCTTCCCTTTTACCCTCTCTCTCTGCTCTCCTTCTTCTCTCCTTTCCTCTTTCCCTCTCTCTATGTTCTCTTTCTTCTCTCCTTACCTCTTTCCCTCTCTCTGCTCTCCTTCTTGTCTCCTTCCCTCTTTCCCCCTCTCTCTGTTCTCCTTCTTGTTGCCTTCCCTCTTTCCCTCTCTCTCTGTTCTCCTTCTTCTCTCCTTCAATCTCTCTTTGTTCTCCTTCTTCTCTCCTTCCCTCTTTCCCTCTCTCTATGTTCTCTTTCTTCTCTCCTTCCCTCTTTCCCCCTCTCTCTGTTCTCCTTCTTCTCTCCTTCCCTCTTTCCCTCTCTCTGCTCTCCTTCTTCTCTCCTTCCCTCTTTCCCTCTCTCTTCTCTTTCTTCTCTCCTTCCCTCTTTCCCCCTCTCGCTGCTCTCCTTCTTGTCTCCTTCCCTCTTTTCCTCTCTCTCTGCTGTCCTTCTTTCCTTCCCTCTTTTCCTCTCTCTCTCTTCTCTTTCTTTTCTCTCTCTCCTTCTCTCCTACCCTCTCTCTCTCTCTATTTCCCTCACTCCTTTCACTTCTCTCACTCCTCCCTCTCTCTCTTTCTCTCTCTCCATTATCAAACACCTTTTGTCTTCTTGGGTTTATTTCAGGTCGCCGTTATTGACAACCTTCTCTCCCTCCCTCTTCTTTTCATCTTGTTTTCTTGCCTCTCTCTGCTCTTCTTCTTCTCTCCTTCCCTCTTTTCTTCTCTCACTCTCCTCACCTCTATTTCATTCCTTGCTCTCTCATTTTCTTTCCCTCTGTTCTCTCTCTTCTCTTCCCTCTCTCCTCACCTCCCCACTTTCCTCACCTCCCTATTTTCCTTCTGTATCTCTCTTTCTTTTTCTCTTTCTTCCCTCTCTCCTCACCTCCCTGCTTTCTTCATGTCCCCTCTCTCCCTCTATTTCAGTCTCATCATTTTTTTCCTTCTATTGATCCTTCTCTCTCTCTATCGCTCTCTCTTTATTCCTCTCTCTCTTTTCTTGCGCTTTCTTCACCTCCTGACTTTTATGTATCCTTCTCACTCTCTCTCTTCCCTCTCTCCTCATTTCCCTTCTTTATGTACTCCATCTCTTCCTCTCTCTATCTCTTTAACCCTCTCTCTCTCTCTTCTTGTGCTTTCTTCACCTCCTGACTTTTATGTATCCTTCTCACTCTCTCTCTTCCCCTCTCTCATCGCCTCACTACTTTCTTCCTTCCTTTCTTTCTTTCTCTCTTTCTTTCTCTCTTTCTTTCTGTCTTCCTTCTCTTCACTCTCTCCTCACCTCCTTACTTTCTTTATGTAATCTCTCTCTCACTCTTTGTCTCTCTCTTTATTCCTCTCTCTCTCCATGCGCTTTCTTCACCTCCTCACTTTCATGTATTCTTTCTTTCTCTCTCTTTCTTCTGTTCCCGCTCTCCTCACCTCCCCACTTTCTTTATGTACCCCCCTCTCTTTCTTTCTCTCTATTTCCTCTCTTCTTACTGCCCCTCTTCGTTAATAGGCTTCTTTGCTTACATTCTCCAGTCTCTTTGTTTCCCTCACTTTCTCTCTTTCATTTCATCACTTGTTCTTTCCCTTGTTCTGGCTCTCTCTTCTCTTCCCTCTCTTTTCACCTCCCTACTTTCTTTATGCACTCCCCTCTCTCTCCTCTCCCTCTCTTTGCTCTCCTTCTCTTCTTCCCTCTTCTCCTTCTTCTCTCCCCCCTCCTCTCCCTCTTTGTCTCTCTCTCTTTCACCTCCTCACCTGTTCTTTCCTTTGTCCAAACTTAAGCTCCTCCTCCCCTCCTGACATCGATCCCTCTCTCTCTCAATCTCTCTGTCTCCTCTCTCTTCTCTCTCTCTCTCTGTTCGCCTTCTCTTCTTCCCTCTCTCTCCCCCTCCTCTCCCTCTCTTTCAATCTTGTTTTGTTTCTCTCTCTTTCACCTCCTCACCTGTTCTTTCCTTTGTTAAGCTCCGCCTCCTCCCCTCCTGATATCGATCTTCTCCTTCCCTCCATCATTTCTCCCCTTCTATCGATCCTCCTCTCTCTGTTTCTCTCCCTCCCTCCCTCCTTCTCTCCTTCTCTCTCTCCGCTATCAAACGCCTTTTGTCTTCTTATCACGGCTTTGGGTTTATTCCAGGTTATTGACAACCTTCTCTCTCCTCCTCCTCCTCCTCCTCTTTCTCCTCCTCCTTCTTTCTCTCTCCATCTTCCACCCACATTAATCCCACTTTTGTGGCGGGAAACTCTCTGGGAAAGCGCCACAGGTGCGTCCGTTTCTCGAATCTCGCTTTTCTATTTCCCTGTAAACCCGCGTATCAACCCGAACGGCGGGAAAAAAAAGAAAACGTGGCTTGTCTGCCGGCTGTTTTGGCCGCTTGAGTGACAGCTGCAATCGCGTCTGAACCTTCTCGATAAGCTCGTATTGTGAACGCTTTCTCTCTCTCTCTCTCTCTTTCTCTCTTTCCTCCCGTTCTCTCTCTCCTCACCCCTTTACCCCCACCCCGCCTTTTCTCTCCAGCTCGGCGCGATAAGAAATACACTGAGGAAAGGCGAGATAACGTGTCAAAAGCGAGTCGCGGCGCCCCGTTCGAGCGTCGCGGAAGAGGCGCTTGTAAATGACACCTTACACGGCGACCGACAAGGGTTCGGCGCGGGAGGAATGCGCGACAAAATAAATAAAAATAAGGTTTGAGATGGCGTGAAGGGCGCCAGATAATGGCGGCGGGATTACGTGCGGAGTTTGAAGTAATAGGCTTAAAGTTGGGGGGTGAGTGACAGGTGTCTGCGGGGGAAACGCCAGGTCCTGCCGCGATCCCGGGTGAGACAAGGGGCTGCTGAATGCATTTAAAGGGTTTTTTTTTGTGTAAAGAACGGATCTGATTTGAAAGGTAAAAACGAGAGGATTTTGAAATGAGATCACAAAAATACAGATTCGAGGGGGTAATATGGTTTCCTGTGTAATGTATATTCTGTACATGCTGTGAATGGGAGGTCACCGTGTTCATTTACCGACAACTTTCTTGTTTTCGTTCAGTATGGATTGTTATTATGTAACAGAGCTAAAAATAAACTTGAAAAATAAAAGATAAACAGGTAAAAGGATCATAAAATAAGGCCAGACAAGAATAAAACCAGGACTGGAAGAAGGTCAAACCAATTCTACGTCCTTACGAAACTGTAATCGAACCAGAAATCAGGACATGAACTGTGAACAGACCTTTAAACAAGACTAGACCAGGACTGGACCGGGACTAGACCAGGACTAGACCAAGGCTAGACCAGGACTAGACTGGGACTAGAGCAGGACTAGACCAGGAATGAACCAGGACTATACCAGGAATGAACCAGGACTAGACCAGGAATGAACCAGGACTAGACCAGGAATGAACCAGGACTAGACCGCAACAAGAATTAGACGATTCCAAATCTACAGCAGGACTGAAACGGGCCCTAATCAGGACATGTTGCTGCTTCTTAATTTCTTTCTTTCTTTCTTTTTGTTCAATTGAAAAAATAAATAATTCCAAAGCAAAAAAAACAACAAAAATACCTACAGCCCACCGCTCTCTGCCCACGAAAAATACAAACGTTAACAGTGAAGTTCAGTCCTGTCAAGATGCCCATGAAACCTTTAAAAATGATGTAGACATTTTTGAAGTGTTGAAGTCACGTGAGCTTAAAAATATCATGTAGCCCTTTTTATTTTTTGTTTTTTCACTTAAGCCCTGATGAAGACCAGTCAGGGTCAATGTTAACTTTGGCCATTTAAGTAAAAGCCTTTTAACTCTACTTTTCCTTTCATTGTGTCCAAAATACATTTTTGTCTTATTTTACTCTGATATTTATAATGATAATACATTTTTAATAGTGCTGTCAATCGATTAAAACATTGAATCGCCATTAATCTCATGAATGTCATAGTTAACTCGCAAATTAATCGCACACTTTTCTCCCTTGAATCATCATTTTAATACTCAACTTAGAAAATTGTAGAGGTTTTTGAGGTTTTGTGCAAATGTTTTTTTTGTTTTTTTTACAGCTGCGTTTGTGACCGTGTTTGTGGCGATAACGTCACCACACGGCGCCGTTTGTTTACATGCGGCGCAACAGAGTTAACGCTTTAGTGGAGAAAATAAGTCCAGCGGGAGAATTGCATCTTTATTAATGGCCACACAACAAATATGTATTAAACAGTGAGACAGATGTGAGTCCTGCTGCGATACGCTCCTCTGTGAGTTTGTGGATATAATAACAGCTCAGAGGAGAGAGGCTGCAAAACTTCTGTCTGTCGCAGTTCTTATTATCTTTGGAACGACTTTATTTTGTGTTTTCCTCGTATGAATAACATCACCGCGTTATCAGGACTTCTCAGTTTTGCACAAATTGTTTGGCTTCCTGTTTACAGCCGGGTCCTGTAGTTTTTCTAACGCTACTAACAGTAGTAGATCACAATAAAAAAAAAGAATGCTGTTAAAATAGTTTTGCGTAAACTCGTTAATAACGCAATATTTTTGTCAGCACTAACTTTGAATATTCCATAACTGTGGCTGTGTGAAAGAACCTTTAGTCAAAATGTGGAATTAGGTTTTGTATGTCAGATCTTTGCTAAATATCTGTATTTAGAAATCACATACAGACTTTTCTTATTGACTTTTTTTTTTCCTCATCAAAACCCCATAGTGTTTGCTCCAGTCAAATGAAGCTCATGAGGACAGCAGTTATAGGAGCGAATTTGGAGCTGACTTCCATATTAGGAATTTATTTATGGACAAAATAGCGAAATAAAAACACCAGGATCATGTCGAGCGAGTTAAAACGAACATTTTAAGACCAAAATGTAAAGTGAATTTGAGCCAGAGCCGGAAGCCCACGCTCACTTCCTGTTTGGAACGTGGCGGCGAGCGGGTTTGCGATGTTTATTTATATATACTTTCATATCAGAACACATCGCATCGTAGAGACGCCTTTTGAGCATCCGATATAATTCTGTTTTGGTTCTTAAGATTAACAAATACAAACGCCGCAACAAACATAAAAGCCACAACACAACAAAAAGCCGCAACACACCAAAAAAAACACACAACGGAAGTGACCGCGGGGCTCTATTTTCCGACGGACCAAGTGAGGAGGATCAAGCAGGAAGTGAATGGGAAAAGTTGAAGAAGAAGAACGTGAAAAGTAAAGGAACGGAGAAATGAATGAAGTTGGAAATGTGAGCAAAATTAAGTTATTTTTTTGTGGCCAGGATCCATGTCACTGTCTGACCGTCGTAAATAATTAAAGTTTGATCCTCTTCGCTTGGTCCGTCGGAAAATAGAGTCCGACGACCACTTCTGTTGTGGCTTTTTGTTGTGTTGTGGCTTTTGTATTTGTTGTGAGTCCCTCTGCTTCTGTATAAGACGCATCCAAACAGCAAATAAAAGCTGTTTTGTGTAACTAAACCTCCATACATTTATCATAAGTATATTCCACGTCTGATCTGAACATTTTCATTTAATATCTGAGGACGTAGTGTGAAAAATTCCACACAAACGCCCATGCCATTGTGTCCACACAGTCTCCAGCTCCACAAAAGTCCTTTAACCTTGAAAACTGCTCGGACTCCTCATCACGGCTCCAATACCACCAAACTCCGGCGAAGTTTCTCTCCATTAAGACGGGAATGGGCCGTCATTACTGGCTATAATTATGACGGTCCGTATACGCGGGACATCGACTGGGGCCGAAGAAAAGCGACGAGGGAAAAAAAAAAAAAAAAATCAGGTTACGAGTCGCGTTGCTCCATTAAACTCAAGAGAGAAAGAACGCTGACCTGTGAACGCATCGGAAACCAAAGAAGACCACAGACGCCCATACGGAGACAGCACCAGAGGGCAGGACAGAGGTCGCATTGTGCATGTGCATTTCAGAAGATGAGAAGTTAGTTTTTGTGCGACGACAACGGGGCTAAGGAGAGCGTAAGAGCAAAGGAATAGACGGGGCAGAGGGAGGAGGAGGGGTGGAGAAAGTAGCTTCAATCAATGGTAAATTACGTGTGGTCTGCAGGCCCATTGTACAGTACGGCAGCCGTTCTAAAGAGGCCGAGATGATGCAGAAGCAAAGATCATTTTTATTGATTTTGAGGAGACGTCAATAGGGAAGAAGAAGGGGGGGAGGAGGGGGAGCGAAAGGAGAAAG